>CM053651.1:3397500-3997500 GCA_028654395.1 Scutellaria barbata | reverse complement strand
GATAGTGATGCCGTAGCTCCTTCTTACAGTTGTCTTCTCTGTCTCTTCCCATATTCGTTTAAGGATGAACCTGGCCCAGTTCACCCTCTCTCCACTCATAATGGCAGACATTATTTTGAAGTGGAGGTCAGTGCATTTGTCGTAGCTCCTGATTTTGCCTTCAATGGAGGACGCACAAATGTCGTGAAGAAACTCAAACTCTAGTTTGAAGAGTTTTTTCAGGGTACTTTTCTTGACATCGGCCCCAGCTTCTCTTTGCCTGAAGAGATTCCACATCTTCTCAGTGATGTCATCTCTGAACGATAGGAGTTGGTTGGGAGTTAGCCCTTCAGCAGAGATATTGAATGCAGTAGTAATGTCCCTCATGGACAGCTCCCGTTCCCTTCGTCTTCATCAATTGTAAAGAGAATTGAGAAATTTCTTTTTTCTGTCCTTCGGGCATGGGCATAGAATCTCTGGACAAATTCTATGGAGAAGACGGCGTAGACTGTGGTTAGGAGCCCTATGATTTGGGACCTTTCCAAACCCTCAAAGATACGGGCAAGAATGGAGGGATCATATAACTCTGATGTGTATACGTGTTCCTGGTTGATTAGATGTCATTCAAGTACGATTGTTTGTCTGACAGCCATTGTTAAGAGCAAAGAAATTTGAAGAAGTTGTAACTTTCGAAAGAAGAAACTGTTCTTTGTTTGATACTTAAATGTTATGCGCGAATGATCAGGAAAAAATATCAAGGAGAAATTTAAAAGCTTTGTAGTAAGATCAACAGATGAGATTAAAAGATATAAGTTGGTCTAACGGTCCCTGTAAGAAGACAGAGGGGTCAAAGTGTAAATATTTAAAACATAGCAGTTATGATTTCTCCCGCGTCTTTTCAAATACTGACACACGCAGACTTGCATTAAATGCGAGATGAAGCATACGTTTTGCCGTCTAATTTATTATTTCAAGAAAAAATGTTGTATCCTCTTACTGTCTACTTTGCTTACTTACTGACCCTTGCTATAAGAATTAAGGATGCAGAGCTGTATGAAGCTGCATCTTGCAGTGAGGTACTTACTGCTTCTAGCAAAGATATAGGAGTTCCCCCTGAGCTTCTGCAGCTTTTCTTTCCACTCATAACTTCAGAATTCCCAGCTCATTCCTTAGCATAAAAAACCTTGATTCATATAAAGGTTTGGTGAAAATATCAGCTAACTGGAGATCTGTATGAACTTTCTCTATCACCATATCTTTTTTTTCCACGTGATCTCTTATAAAGTGATGTCTGATGTCAATGTGCTTTGTTCTTAAGTGAAAGACTGGATTATAGATAATTGCAATAGCACTCATATTATCATAGAAGATTAAAGTCTCTTTCTTTTCAATTCCATAATTTCTTAGTTGTTGTTGTATCCAGAGGATTTGAGTAGCAACTTCCTGTTGCAACATATTCTGCTTCTGCTATAGATGTTGTTATGGAAGTTTGTTTCCTACAGAACCATAAAACAAGTCTATTTCCAAGAAATTAACAGGTTCCACTTGTATTTTTCCTGTCTATCTTGCAGCCAGCATAATCCGAGTTAGAGTAGCCTTTAAGCTTGATTTCTCCTTCCTTAGGATACTATAAGCCTACATCTTGAGTTCCTTTTAGATACTTGATGATCTTTTTCACTGCTATAAGATGTGATTTCTTCGGGACTACTTGAAATCTTGCATAGACTCCTACTACAAACATGATGTCTGGTATACTTGTTGTAAGATACAGCAAGGATCCTATAAGGCGTCTGTACTTAGTAATATCCACATATTTTCCATCTTCACCTTTATTAAGATTTATGGATGTAACCATAGGAACTGATGTAGCTAATCCATTTTCTATACCAAACTTCTTTATAAGTTCTTTTGTATACTTGACTTGACTGATGAAAGTTCCTGCACATAGTTATTTTACTTGCAGTCCAAGAAAAAAGTTTAATTCTCCCATCATACTCATCTCAAACTTTGACTGCATTAGTTTGGAAAACTTTTCACAAAGATCTTTATTGGTGGATTCAAAGATAATGTCATCCACATAGATTTGTACAAGGAGAATATTTTCTTCATCTTGAATTCTGAACAAGGTCTTGTCTAATGTTCATTTCTTGAATCTGTTCTCCGATAGATAGAGAGACAAGGTGTCATTCGAAGCTCTAGGTGCTTGCTTAAGTCCATACAAGGCTTTGTGCAATCTGAATACTTTCTTTTCAGCTTGATCCTCAAAACATGGAGGTTGTTCCACATATACTTCTTCTAATAGGAGACTATTGAGGAATGCGCTCTTTACATCCATTTGAAATACATTGAAGTCCATGTGAGCTGTATAGGCCAGAAAAATTCTTACAGCTTCTAACCTTGCTACAGGAGCAAAGGTCTCATCAAAATCAATTTCTTTTTTCCTGGCAATATCCTTTAGCAACTAGCTTTGCTTTGTTTCTTACAACAAGCTCTAATTCATCCAGCTTGTTCTTGAATATCCATTTTGTTCCAATGACTCCTTGATGAGTTGGTCTTGCAACTGTGTGCCATGCTTGAACCCAGTTGCTGTCTTGAAAGGCTTCTTCTATGCTCTTTGGTTCTGTTTGGGAAATAAAACAAGCAAACATTACTTTATAAAGATCAATCTTCTTGTTCTTACTCCTATAGATGGATCTCCAATGATAAGATCTCTAAGGTGATTTCTTAACCAGGTTCTGTCAGGCTCAAAGGTATGCACAGGTCTAGGTTGCTCCTCATCATGCTGTAAGATGGTAGGTTCAAAGGTATGCACAGGTCTAGGTTATCTCTGCACACACTTTTAACAAGCAATTTAAAAGTAAAACTGCATACAGTCAGAGAACCAATAATTCTTACAGCAAAATAGTGACTGTTAAAAAAGTTTGGGTTCCCAAAATAACTAACCCCAAAGGACCCTTACAGAAGTGGGTACCTAAATCTGCTTAAATTTGTTATAGGTTTCAGTGCCAGGTTGCAGTAGTGATGTATGGTATATTGATGGTGGCTGTTCAAGGCACATAACAGGCAGTAAAGAAGCTCTCAAAGAATTCTAAGAATGCAAAGGACCAAAGGTCATCTTTGGAGATGATTACAAAGGAAGCACAAAAGAAAGTGGATGACTAATCAAAGGGAACATAAAGATCAAGGATGTATCCTATGTAAAAGGACTCAGATACAACCTTCTGAGCATCAGTCAATTTTGTGACAAGGGATACACAGTTGAATTCAACCTCAACAAATGCTTAATCAAGGACAACACCTCAAATGAAATCAAGCTTATAGGAACAAGAAGAGGAAACATCTATCTAGCTGATTGGAACTCCTCTATTCAACCAACATGCTTTATTGTGAAAAGTCCACCAGAGCTTAGCTGGCTATGGCACAAGAGATTAAGTCATCTGAACTTCAAGACTATCAACAAGCTAGCAAGGAAAGGCCTTGTAAGCGGATTGCCAGATGTAGCATACAAGAAGGAGAATGTATGTGGAGCTTGTCAGAAAGGAAAATAAGTATAGAGATCATTCAAAGACAAGATACAGAAGTCATCTCACAGGATTTTAGATCTTCTACACATGGACCTCTTTGGACCAGTAGAACCAGTAAGTATAAGTGGGAAGAAGTACTCACTTGTGGTGGTAGATGACTACTCCACATTTACATGGACAATCTTCCTTGCCAAGAAATCAGAAAATCAAAACAAGCTACCTGATCTTATGAAGAAGATTCAGAATGAAAAGAGCTTGAGCATAGTGAAGATAAGATCAGACAGAGGAACTGAATTCACAAACAAATTTATTGAGAAATTATGTTCTGATAATGGTATTCGACATGAATACTCTGCTGCAAGAATACCTCAACAAAATGGTGTAGCTGAAAGAATGAATAGAACCCTCAAGGAAGCAGCAAGGGCAATGATAGCAGAAGCAGAAATACCCAAGAGATTTTGGGCTGAAGCAACCAACACTGCATGCTATACATAGAACAGATGTTTGATCAACAAGGATCTAGACAAAACTCTTTATGAAGTCTGGAATGGATATACACCAAATGTTTCATATCTGCATATTTTTTGATGCAGGTGCTATATCCTCAACAATGGAAAAGAACATCTGAAAACTTTTGATGCAAAGTCAGATGAAGGTGTATTCTTAGGATACTCTGCTGTAAGTAGAGCTTTCAGAGTATTCAACAAAAGAACATTGGTGGTTGAAGAATCTATTCATGTGGTGTTTGATGAACCACACTGTGACACCAAGAAGCTAGAAGAACCTGCTGAAGATACAGCTCCAAGAAAAGAAAATGTTGTTCCATATGTTGAAGGAGTTCTGCATACAGAAGAAGACAAAGAAGAAGAAATTACACCTCTGGATGCAGCAGATATTCTTAAGTAGCAGAACCTCCAATCATCAATAACAAAAGGAGCAACCTAGACCTACATATGTCCTTGAGCCCAACAGGACATGGCTAAGAAATCATCCTACGGATCTTATCATAGGAGATCCATCCATAGGAGTAAGGACAAGAAGGTTCATTCCTCATGAAGCAATGTTTGCATGCTTCATATCTCCAATAGAGCCCAAGACTGTTGAAGAAGCCCTACAAGATAGCAACTGGGTACAGGCTATACAAGAAGAGCTAAATGGCTTTGAAAGAAATCAAGTATGGCAAACAGTTGTAAGACCAACTCATCAAGAAGTTATTGGAACAAATGGGTCTTCAAGAACAAGCTACATGAATCTGGACTAGTTGTAAGGAACAAAGCAAGATTAGTGGCTAAGGGATATTGCTAGGAAGAATGAATTGATTTTGATGAGACTTTTGCTCCAGTTGCAAGGCTGGAAGCAATAAGGATTTTTTTGACATATGCAAGTGACATGAATTTCAATGTCTACCAAATAGACGTAAAAAGTGCATTCCTGAATGGTCTTCTTTCAGAAGAAGTATATGTTGAACAACCTCCAGATTTTGAAGATCAAGCAAAAGAGAAAGTGTTTAGGTTACACAAGACCCTGTATAGACTTAAGCAAGCACCAAGAGCTTGGTATGACACCCTATCTCTCTATCTGCTGGAAAATGGTTTCAAGAAAGGAACAATCGACAATACAGGATGGAGAAAGTGTACTGCTTGTACAGATATATGTGGATGACATCATCTTCGGATCCACAAACAAAGAGCTGTGTGAGAAGTTCTCCAACCTGATGCAGTCAAAATTCGAGATGAGTATGATAGGAGAATTAAGTTTCTTTCTCGGGCTACAAATAAAACAGCTAGTTGCAGGAATCTTCATCAGCCAAGTCAAGTACACAAAGGAACTTGTCAAGAAATTTGGTATGGAGAATGGTGCAGCAACATCCGTTCCAATGTCTACATCAATAAGCCTTGATAAAGATGAAGATGGTAAAAATGTAGATGTCACAAAATACAGACGGCTAATTAGATCCTTGCTGTATCTCACAGCAAGCAGGCCAGACATCATGTTTGCAATAGGAGTCTGTGCAAGATTTCAAGCAGCACCAAATGAATCACATCTTTCAGCTGTTAAGAGAATTATCAAGTATCTGAAAGGAACTTAGGAAGTAGGCCTATGGTATCCTAAGGAAGGAGGATTCAAGCTTAAAGGCTACTCTGACTCAGATTATATAGGCTGCAAGATTGATCGAAAAAGCACCAGTGAGACTTGTCAATTTCTGGGAAATAGACTTGTTTCATGGTTCTGCAGGAAGCAAACTTCAATTGCAACCTCTACAATAGAAGCAGAGTATGTTGCAGCAGGTAGTTGTTGTGCGTAGATTCTCTGGATACAGCAGCAACTTAGAGATTATGGGATTGAAGAAAAAGAGACTCTGATTCTCTATGATAACACAAGTGTAATAGCAATCACCCATAATCCTGATTTTCACTCAAGAACGAAGCACATCAACATACGACATCACTTTATAAGAAATCATGTTGAAAAAAAAGATGTTGTGCTTGAGAAAGTTCATACGGATCTCCAGCTTGCAGATATATTCACTAAACCATTGAGTGAATCGAGGTTTTCTATGCTTAGAAACAAGCTGGGAATTCTAAGTCTATGAGGTGAAAAAGATGGTGCAGAAGCCTAGGGGAAATCTCTGCATGCTTGCGAGAAGCAGCAAGTACCGTACTGTAAGCTACGTCTTCATGCAGCGTTGCATCTTTTATTCTTGCAGTACAACAGTTATTTGGGAGAGTAAGCAGCACCTGGTTACAGCATTTATTTCTAAGAGTATTCATTGCTCTGTAACCTCGTACCAAGGATGCTGCAACCTTAAAAAGACATTTATTTGAGTGGCAAATCGCATGTCTTTCAGCATTAAATGTATGTCTCTGCATGTCAGAAGTGGAAAAGGTACAATCAGAAGCAGTTCAAGTTACAGGACCGGCCGAGGAGACGGGGTTCTTACAGAGGAGACGGGGTTCTTACAGAAGACCTCAGGCGAGGTTGTTTTTCTAACAACATTCCCTAAGGGAGAGAAGACCTCTGCTAGGAGGCTATTGAGACAGTACCCGCAGAGGATGCTGGAGTTGAAGCAGAAGTAACCCCTATGCAGCTAGAGACACCTCAAGAGGAGGTTGATGATGCAGCTGCTGCTTGCTCGTCTGAACCTTCCAAGGTTACAGCAGTAGAGGTTACTGAGGATGCTGCAGTTGATGATGCCGAATTCACCAGGATGATGAAAAAACGTAACATGGTTGCATACGGACCGAAAGGTAGCGGAACAGGACCAGTCCAAATATCATCCGACGGAGAGAAGACGGAAGATGAAGAGCACCCATCCTCAAGCTCAACCAGTTCCCAATCTAGTCATCATGAGGATGAGGTTGCTACTGAGGCACCAAAGCAGGATGCAACATTGAACTCCCAAGCTGTAATCCCTTACACTACATCAGCTGCCGCCTCAATGAAGAAGAATTCGGGCCCGACCCCTGACGAATCAATCGACAGGGTAGTAGCCGCTGTTAGACATCTGTTGCATGCTCTCCAGGAGCATGAGTCTGACATGCGGGACAGCATCAAGGTCGAAGCCCAATTCCATGCTGAAACCATGACTGGTTTCAAGAAAGACCTTAAAGTACTGTCTGGGATGATCAAACAAACGCTCAATAATCATGCCCACAGGCTGTACATGGAACGGGTAAGGATGGAAGGAGAGCTGAAGGTCGAAGCTGCACAGACTCGCTAAGAAGTAAGGTTGTGTAAGCGACATGCTGAGAATGCTTCTGACAGGATGCAGACTCACTCTCTCATCCTTGACACATTTTTGGACCGCATAACGGAGCAATCCAGAAGAACCAGAAGTGTGGACGATCGTTTGAGGAATTTGGAGTTGATCGTCGGAGAATTGAAGGATATCATGGTCAGTGCGTTCCCTCAGCACACTCAAGCCTCCAAGGCACCCCAGAGCCAACAAAGAGACCACGCTCCAAGGTGGTTCCAGCTGCCCCTGCTCAGCCCCTGGCATTTGATGATGCCAAAAAGGGAGAAGGATTTACTGACAGAGGAGCTCAAGAGAAGCTGATGAAGAAGAAGATGATGATGATGATGATGATGATAATGATCAGTCTCTCAGCAAGAGAAGAAGAAGGTCTGGATCATCTGCTGCTGCTGACATCCCCTTTCCGAAGCACTGGAGAAGAGATGAAAGATCCTTCGAATGATTCTAAAGCTCACTTCACCGCACCAATTGAAGAACAAACCATATATACTTTTTAACCTTGTTGTTGTGTGCTTAGGTTGTTTTAGGTGTCGAACAGTTGATAGGAGAGATCCTTGCTATCTGTATAGTTGTCTAGTGTTAGGCAGGTTCCTGTGTGGGAGTTTAGAACCCTGTGTGAGTTAGCCTTTAGAGTTTGCAGTTGTTGTGTGTACGTTGGACTCTAGTAGGTGGTTGCTTTGTAAAGTTGATAAATTGTTAGGAAGGTCCTGTAAATCAATCTTGCTTAACGAAGTTCCTGCTCGAGGTAGCAGTAGAGTGGACGTAGAAGGATTACACCACCTTCGAACCACTATAAGCCATAAGTGTTTTATTGTTTTTCTATCTGTGCTTTATTGTTTTTATCTATCCCTGTCATAAGCATAAAACATTTTGAAAAGAATCATATTTGAGAAAATCAGCCTTGTATTTTAAATTATATTTTTCTGCTGCGTATAAACTCTAGTTACAGTGTGCAGCAATGCATCCTAGTGATGTAAGCAGTAACTGTCTGGTGTTGTAAGTTCAAGTAACTTGCAGAACAAAAAAGTTTTTCGAGAGATTTACAAAATCGATCAAGGTTCATTGATCCCCTCCTCTGAACCTCGGACACCACTTGGGACCAATAATTTCTTCTATTTTCTCTCCTCTATTCTCGCTCTCCTTCAGGATACTTATAGACTGTTAGGAGTGGATAGCTTCTTACATGGTGTCCAGGCTTCCTGCAACTGTAACACAGGTCAGAATTATTTGTATTTGATTGGGGAGAGGGAGATACTTGAGGTGGTGGATGACTTCTTCTGAAATCACTCCTATTGTTGTTCTTGATAAATATTTTCAATTTCTTCAGGAATATAGTCATATCTTCTTCTACATCCTCAACAGATAGCTCTGACTGCTTACTGCAACTTGTAGTTGCTGTATCCTTTGCACTTCTTGTAGTCGGTGCAGTGACTTTGGAGCTCGACTCTTCTACCTCCTTCTTTCTTCTATTGATATCATACTCAAATACTTTGAGGTCAAAGAAGAGGTCAAATGAGCTCATGAATTTCAGATCCATTGAAACTCTCATAGCAGTTGTCTTGCTATCTCATTCAGCTGGAAGGGCTCTTAGCACTTTCATGTTCTTCTCCTTTTGAGTATAGTGCTTGCCTAGAGCTTCGAGTTCATTCACTATTGAAGTGAACCTTAAGTCCACCTACTCCAGAGTCTCTTCATTCTTCATTTCGAAGAGCTAAAATAATTGGGTGGCATTGGAGATCTTGTTGTTTTTGGTAAGTTCTGTACCCTCACATATTTACTCTAACTTTTCTCAAATCTCCTTGGATGTCTTGCATGTCTTGACCTTACTAAAGGTTTCTTTATCCAAGGTTATGAATAGGGCATTTTTAGCCACATTGTCCAAGTTAGCTCTCTTCCTATCTTCATTATTCCATTTCTGCTTGGGCTTGGTCGGGAAGTTAGGTGGTGGAGGTGTTCCTTCCTTCATATCTCTTCCTAGCATGGGATTCACCTTCGTAGGAATTATTGGTCCTTTAGTGATGACCATCCACATTTCATCATTCATTGCTAAAAGATGTGTCTGCATTCTTATCTACCAGTCATCATATTCTTCTATGGGAAACATAAGCAACTTATGATTTCAAGAATCTATGATATGTTAAAAATATGAGATTTTCACAAAGATATAAAGAAAACAATGGGCAAAAGGTTGGATCTGGGTAAGTGACCAGATAAGTTGGTTCTTAACCCAACTTACTCTGATATCACTTGTTGGTCCCAAGTGGTCTCGGAGGTTCAGAGGGGGGATGAATGAACCTTCATCGATTTTAAAAATCTTTTCGAACTTACTATACTTTAAGTTACTTGAACTTACAGCACAGGGTAGTACTGCTTACAGCACTTGGATGCAGTGTTGTACGCTGTAACTTAGAGTTCTTTGCAACGGAAAATTATACTCTGACAGAAGGTTTGTTTTCTCAAATATGTTTTCTTATGAAGATTCTTTTATGCTTATGATAGAATAAACACAAGATTCAGCACAAATAATATAAAGCAATTAAAACACTTATGGTTTATAGTGGTTCGAAGGTAATGTAGTCCTTCTACTCCACTCTACTGCTTCCCCTAGCAGGAACTTCGTGAAGTAAGATTAATTTACAGGGTACAACCTAACAAGTCAACACCTACTAGAACTCAGCATACACATAGTTTGCTGCAAGTTTTAAAGACAAACCCACTTATGATTTCTGAACCCCACGCAGGGAAATTGTCTTTCTCCTAGACAACTAAATACAATCAGTAAAGATAAATCCTATCAACTAACGATATCTAAAATAACCTAGCACACTACAAATATGTTACAATATATGTTGTTATTTCTTCAACTGGTGCAATGAAGTGAGCTTTTGAATCCTTCTTCGGATCTTTCAAGTTGAGACTTGTTCACTTCACTTAGGTCGAGTGACTGAAACTTGTAAGGATGCTTGAGAATATAGCTTGATAATGCTTTAAACTTGTTGAGCGCAAATGTTTCAATAACCAGCTCCAGTGTAGCCTGACCTCTATTTATACTTGTAGAAATATATCCATTGAAGGAGATATCTCTCATTTAAAATTAGAGTTCTGATCAAAGGCGTGGATCGCATTTAATGCGTCTTGACTTATCTTCTCAGTGCATTCAATGCGGTGGTTGCGGCTCACAGCTTTCTGCAACCTGTTAGGCCACGTGTCATCTCTATATTGGCTCTGCAACTGTAATTTTGATCTTGTCTCAATCGGCTATATTTAAACTTGCTTTGATCTACATTCCTCATACTGCATTTATATTTCCTCGGATTGCAGGGCATTGCTTCTATTTATTGTAGTCGAGGTTTGTTGAAGTATGCAGCAAGTCTTGTCTTTTGCTCTGTATCCTTGATCTTCTTTCAGCAACTTCTAACTTACTGTACTGCTGTAACTTATTCATGCAGTGTTGCTGTAACCTCTATTTGCAGCGTTGCTGCCTTCCTTTCCTACTGCTGTATTACTGCAATTTATACTTACTGTTTTTTCATACTTTTATCTTCTTGATACAACGTGACTTTGTTGAGATCCTCCATCTTTCAAAAACTAAACTTACAGACTCAATCCTAGTTTAGATTTCACTTAAACACTGTGAAAAATGGGGTACTCTAACTTCCTATTACAATATTGGTTTGTCTCATCAAAATCTAAACACTGAAATCCCAACACAATATATTTGATTAATTAGTGCATAACTTTTATTGGATACTTTCATGACAGCAAACCAATAAAATGTTTATCAAATATATTAGTTAGTTATCGTAATATTTCGAGATTTTTTTTTTCACAATATCATTGTATGACTTATTAGTTTAAAATTCTTGTACTTCACATAATTTTGTATATCTTTCTAATCCTTATATAAATATACCACCTAATTTTTTATCAATTGGTCATATTTGTTAGTTTTTATAAAATACTAAATTTCAAATTACTTTTATGTTTTCATGAATATTAATTTTTCTCAAATTGTAGACATCTTAAAAAAAATGAAGAAGGTAGTATCTATGAAAATACACATACATATACGAGTATTATGGGTTCTAGAATTTTGATCAAACTGTATAAAAAAATATGTTAAAAAAATATTTTAACGATAAAAGATGTGGTCGATTTTGAATGTCAAATAAATTATACATATATCAAATAATATAGAGGAAACCCCATTTTTGGCCATCTTTGATTACAAACATTCTTTTTAATCAACTTATTAAATTTTATTCTGTTTTAGTTAAGAGAAATGTTTTTTTTTCAATTATACCCTTCAGCATATATACTTAATTTTCCCATATTTCTTTTATTTATTTCTTTTTCTCCTGCCCAATTCATGTCTCTTCAATTATGAAGGGAATATGGATTACATTAACAATTCGGGGACACTTGTCACCAAATATTGGGGAGTTCCGATGAGTTTTTTTCTAATGTTGCTTCTGTTGTGTTGGTGACTTCATACTAAAAATTAAAAAAGGTGGAAATAAATTAAAATAATCTAAGAACCTACCAAAGAGGTCTATTATTATTTTAGTTAATATAAAATAATTATAAAAATCTTAATAATAATTGGAAAATACAAAAAAGTTCACAAATGTAATGTATGTGACTTCGATTACAAAATAAAAATATTTTTTAAATAATTTTTAGAACTACCAAAACCTCTAATTAAATAAATCAATATAAAATAATTATAAAAACAATAACATCAACAAAAATGTTCAATGGAATTTGAATATAACTTTGATTTATTTTTCTTTAAAAATTAAGAAAAGACAAAAAAAAAAGTATATTAATTAATACTAAAAAAATATGTGTTGATATATTAAAAAAAACATGTGAAATTTCATACACAAATCTCAATAATATTTAAAAATTCGGAAATATCTAATGTGAATAGTTATAATAAATTCTAAATACAGTCTTAAACAATATCAAAGTATCAGATATATTTATAACATTCTAATTAAATCCTACAACACCGCCATTGTTATCTGTACGTAACTTCTCCACCTTATACAAAGTTCATTTTGATAATTTTTGACTTCATAATAAAATTTATGAAATTTCCACATTTTAAAATTAATTAGTCATATTTTACTTATTATTTTATAATGGCTTATATATTTTTCAGATTTTAATTAGAAGTTTTAATAATCGTTCATACTTACTTTATTTTAGTCTTTTTTAGATTTATAAAAGATATTCAAATTTTTTATTCATTTTCTTATTTTCAAATTAATATTAATATTAATATTTTATTTTAATTTATATTGATTTAATTAGATAATATCTTAATTATATATACATATATATAGATAATATGTAATAAGCCCAAGAAAAATGAAATTATTTGTTATATATCCACAATCATAAAATGACATTAGTTAATTAAAGGTGAGCCCAAAAAAACATGCATACAAATTAGCTAGGGCCACATACGATCCCAACTCTATAGAATACATATTATATATATATATATATATATATATATATATATATATATATTAGGATAACACGCGCGCACAGATTAATTTGATTACCATAGAAGATTAAGTTCAAGTGAGATAATTAAAAAATCTTGAAATATAGTTTTATGAGCGCAAATATATATCAAATCAAAGTATAATCTCAAAAAATATCCAAGATAGAAGCCTAATAGAAAAGTATAATATAAAATAAAGAATTAGGACGTGTGTTATAATCTGAAGTCATAGTTTCCATTAATTGAGATTTATAATCCATAAAAGATTCGGGAAAATCTTTATCATGAAATAATAAATTCAATAAATGTAAATATTAATGTAGTGTTATAGTAGGAGAGGGATTCAACGTTAGACAAAATCATTATATATAAAACCGTAGGTATGATGCATGAGCATTTTTATTTTACAAGAAGCTAGTAAGAAACAGAAAGAGATGAGAATGAGAAGGATAAATTTTCCTCCGGGGTTTCGTTTTATGCCAACAGATCAGGAACTTATCTCTTACTTTCTTAGGAATAAGGAAAATTGATTGAAGATGGATTCATTTTATTTTACAAGAGAGAAAGAAATATACGGGGATGATGCGACCCCATGGAAGGTGTTGGGTGAGTTAGAATTATGGAACGAGTCGATGAAGAAGAAGGTGGTGTTCGTTTTCTTCAAACTTGCAAAGGTGTGGAATTCAAACAAAAAGATAAGTTGAGTGGCTGGGTGTGGAACCTGGGAGGGAAAGGTTGTGTCTCAGAATGTAACCGATTCTGAATGTCATATTATTGGGAAGAAAAGGACATTGACTTTCATACCCAGAAAAGAATTTGAATCTGACTTCCAAATAGTTATATAAAATCATTTTCACGACTGAATCAATCAACATCGAACAAGAACTGGTTGAACCGGTCAAAACCCGATTTGAAATATTATTATTAATTTTTAACTTATAACTATTTATTATGTTTTTTTACCTTAATGAGAGTAGAAAATGTATCTGTTATAAGTACACTACTAGACATTATCATTATTTATATTAATAATTTCAATATCAATGTGAGATAAACTCATCCCGGCCAACCACCATTATTTATAGTAACTAATTAATGTGGATAAATTCATTCTACACTATTGTTATTTTTTTAATTTGCATAACTTCTATCTCATATTAATTAGTTTGTTAATCAATGTGGGACAATTTCATACACAATCACAATCTCCTATATTTTATTTAGATATTTTTCAATATGAAATAACTTATAAGTTTTCCTTATTTTTGGATAAATGATTTTTTTTAAATATTCTCTTCAATTTTATTTAATCGGTCAAATCACCGGTTCAACATTCATAACCATAACGGAATCATTTTTCAGTCCGCTTTTTCAGTTTTTATGGATATGAATTATCCGGTTTCCCGGAAAGAAATCTACTCTACTTGCAACTTGATCAAAATCTAATAAATTTCAGAAAAATCGTAGCAGTGAAGTTAGAGAGAAGGTGAGAGAGAAATGGAGAGGGGTGTCATTCAAGTGGGAATTCAAGTTCAAGATGAACATGAGAAGAAGACAAACTATTCGAAAACTGTCTCGCGGAACTTTCCGAGGATTGTCCGAATCGGGGGGAGATAATAGCGGCGAGGCTTGGAACCAAATCGTCGGCGGAAGTAGAGCAGCATTACACAGACCTGGTGGCTGACGTGGCGGCGATTGAAGCAGGGCTGATTTAGCCACCCGAATATCCAACAATGGAGTCTCAGAAGGCAAGTAGGCACAGAAAGCAATACAAGAAATGGACTTCAAATGAACACAGGCATATTCAAGAAATGTTTTTTGAATTACCAAGTCAAGATTTAAAATGCATGACTATTAATTTGTTTTCATAATTGACGACGTACTAGCTAGTTTTTCATTCTGTGCTCTTTTTAAATTGTTTTCTGATTCCACTTAATTAATACACCCAAACCTTAATGAGGTATTAATTATGATGGTTTCTTGATTATGACCAATAACTTTCTAAAATTATTGTTCATATTTGATTCAAAAAGTTTAGGTCTTCTAATTTGTTTATTTTATTTTTCTCAAATACTAAAATTTCCATTTATTATATTAATATTCTAATTTGTTATTTTATGTATTGCCATCATACTTTATATTTGTAAAAATTTTAGGTATAATTTTACTTAGAACACGTTTTTTTAACTTTAATTTTTAAACTTTTAGCTATACTATTTGCTTAGAACCCGTATTTAAATTTTTACGTTCTTCTTTTTTGTTTTGTGTTTATTTGTTTGCCAAACAAGTATATATGTGTCAGTATTGAAGCTCAAGAACAATCTTAAGAAAATACTTTGCAAACCAAATTTCAAGAATCGATTCCAAGAAATCTAAACCTTCACACTTGCAGCAATGATTGAGAGGAGAGAAACACACTGAAAAACCAACACAAAAGATCTTACGTGGTTTGGCTTAAAATGCCTACGTCCATGGGAAACATGGGAGGGAAATTGTATTGATTTCAAATCGAATTAAAAACTGAGTGAAACCTAACTTTTTCTTTATGCTCTATTCTGCAGAAACTAGAAAACTTCTATCTCTGATAAACTCGCAAGAGAGCTATATATATCCTATCTATTACAACAAGAATGAGATCAAATCATCAACTAACGAATCTGTAGTGTTGATATCCTATCTATTAGGACAAGAATGAGATCAAATCATCAACTAACGAATCTGTAGTGTTGATCTGTAGTGTTCATATCCTATATATTAGGACAAGAATGAGATCAAATCATGAACTAACGAAGATTTGAAACTACCATCTTCAATCTTGAAAAAACTGAAAAAATCCGTTTGGTTTGTAGTGTTGATTTGAAACTGCCATCTTAGCCTCCCCTTTCTGTTAAATCGGTTAGGAAACCGCGCTTCACTGAAACCAATTTCATAAGTGAAATCGCGACTTTCCTTATTTCATCAGCGGAACCAAAACCGGTGCTATCCTGAAGCTCACTTTATAAGTAAAAGTGCGATTTTCTTTATTGTTTAATAAACCAGCAACTGAAACCAGAAACGTGTTAACAACCAACGCCTTTATAAGTCATACACGTTTTCCCTCATACTTGGCAAGAGAATGGCTGAAACAGGCTAACTCTCACAATATGCATGTTTAATATAACAAGTCATAAATCGAGAGAATGTTTGTTATTAAATTTAGAATATTAACCATAATTATTATTCAGTAAAATGGAGAGATTTTGAGATAACTTTGAGACAATATATTGATAATTATAATTTGTTAATCAATCATGAATCACTTTAAAAGTAAAAAATAAAAAAGTAACGCATTAATTAATAAAATCTGCATGATATATAAAATAAGTATTAAAAAAATCGAGTTATTTTCTTCAAATTATTACCTTCCAATAATACAATTAAGCTACAAATTGAGCAGTTTTCTAATCATAACATAAAGCAGTTTAAAGCCTGAAAACATATCATAGATATCGGGTTGTATTCCCATACAATATGAGTAATTTGATTATTAAATAAAATTAAAAAAATCAAGAAATAGAAAAGGAAAAATGAGTGGGTGGAATTAATTATCAAAAATACTAGGTCTTTTCTTGTCGTGCTCATCTTTTTGCCGACGTTCAAAGTATTTTTGAGCATGGCTTGCAATTTGTGAAGGGCTTCTGCTTTGAACACAAATCTTGAAATGCTCTTCCAATCTCCTTTACCATATATTTCAAGTCCACTAAGAAATAACCTGCAGAATCAACTGATTCTAATTAATTAAAAATATTGAAAATAGAGATTAATGATACGTATATAAACTCTTTTAATTTCTTCAATATTCCGGTGGCTCAATCAGCCCTGCTTCCACGGCCTCCACGTCAGCCACCAAGTCGGCGTAATGTTGTTCTACTTCAGCCGCAGATTTGGTTTCAAGCCACGCCGCTATAATCTCCCACCGATTCAGACTATTGTTGGAAAGTTCCGCGAGACAGTTTTCAAATAGCTTGTCTTCTTCCCATGACCATCTTGAACTTGAACTACCACCCCTCTCCATTGTTGTCTTTTTTTATTCTTGTTCTCTCTTCAAATTACGTGTATTTTAGGGACGGGAGAAAATATGGTGTTCTTATATAGACTAAATTATATTATTCATCTTTCAATTAGAATTTTAATGTCAATTTAATTAGTACTCTAACTCTAATCTAATTAGGATTCCTTGTTCAGCTAGAATTCTATTAAAACAATTGAGATTCATCGATATCAATAATTATTTATATGTATATATGTATAATAACTGAAATCATCCTAAAATAATAGCCATGTAAATGTTGTTTCAGAAAATTGAATTCCATTCGAAACTATTCATATAAATATAACAATCCATAATAAATTCACCACCTAATAAATATTAATTTGTATGTATACGATATTTAACATGATTGGAATTTGGTTGCATATTGTATGTATTTGCAATACCCACACTTTTCTTTTAAAAACAAATCTTATTATTAATGTTAATGTATCTAAGCTAATGAAATTAATGGCATGGAAACACCTCATGCTTGGGTTATTACACTTAGGCAAATAGGAAGAGTATGATATAATAATAATTTGGTAAAATTAGAAAAGAAAAATAAGAAAAAAAAAATTCTTTCTTCTTCTTTCCCAACACACTGCACCACCGCCGCTTCTCCAATCGCCGCCAACAAAGTCCTTTCCGATAAGGTAAAATGATTATGATATAGTTATCATTGAGCCAATCACAAGTACAAGCTCGGATTTTAACCCGGTCACATCTCCACCACGTACGGTATGGGTATGAAATTTCTGCATGTTTATATATATATATGTATATCTATGTGTGTATATATATATGTATAGCTGTATCTGTGTGCGTGTGTGTGCTGGGGAGGTGGCCGGCGCCGGGGGTTGCGCCAGCATATCTGCTGTGAGCCGCCGCTGTGAGCGGCGGCGGGTGGTATGTATGTATATGTATATGTATGCTTGTGTGTTTACATATATGTATGTGTGTGTGTGAGTTGTTGGGCGCTGCCGTGAGTGGCGGCACAGGATTGAACGATGGCACGGCGGCAGGGACGGTAGGGAGCGGCGAGCGGCAACGGACGGCAGGGAGCAGGGGCGGCAGAAGGGTGGTTTTGGAGCTGGGGTCAATTTTGAGAATTTGATAAAACTTAGGGACCAAATTGCAAACCTTAGATTTAGGGTAAATAACACTTAGGCCCCTAAACTTATGGATAATTACAGATTAGTTTCTGAACTTTATAAGATATGCAAAAAGACTCCAGAACTTCTCTGAAATAGCAAACTGACCCTAGAACTTCTCTGAAATTATAGAATGTATCCTGAACTTTGCAAAAATTACAGAATCACTTCTACACTTTGATAAAATGACAGAACGACCCCTAAAACTTGCAGAAATTATATTATGTAACACCTCATTTTCATAAAACTTGCAGAGCATATATTTTTATATAAAAATTCACATTTTTTATAAAATAATTTATAATATATGATCTAATGTTTCTTTAAGTTTAAAAGTCTTGCAGGATAGCTCTCCGAGGAGACTGAGTTCGATCGTAATGCACTCAAGATGCACGAGTAATGGAACGAACGAAGAAAAAAAAAAGGAAGATAAGTTATACATAAAATAATTTTAATAATTAATATAAGAAATGTGAGTTATGTGTTTAATTATAATTAGGTAGATTTTTATTATATAGTTTATGTGCAATAAGGTACGTGACTATTATGATATGTTAGATTAAATATATTTTTCAAACATATTTATGTGACTTAAGTGATGTGCTAATTTGGTCATATTTTCATGCATAATTGTCTTGACTAAAAAGTACTTTTGCATGTCAATTTAGTTAGAACTACACTCAATCTCCCATGCCTCCATCAAATCCCCCACAAATTTCAATGTTAGTAATCATCACCTATCAAATTGCTATACACTACAAGTTATAATCTAATTACATATATCATTGTGTAGTATATTATGTGTGTACAAAATATATATACACATCTTTAAAAGTGTGTTATATCATTTATATAGTTCCTCACCTTACAAATGTCATAATATATATATCTTTCTCTTTCCCCTCCCCTTTCATTTGGAAGCTCCCCTTCTCTCTCTAGCATCTCCATTTTCTCTCTACAACACTCCCCACCTAAAAACCCTCATATCCATCTTCAACAAAGCTGGAAATTCAAGAGTGAAGAAAGGATAAGAAATCCCTTAAGACAAAGAGCTAGGTAGAGTTCAATGACTCTTTAGTGTGCAACTCCAAAGGTATTTTGCCTTTTTCTTCATCCATCTTCTTCCTTAGGAGCATGATTAGGTCCTAATCTTGAGTTGCATGTAAGATTTAAGTGAGTTTTCCTACAAATATGATAAAATGGTTGGATGTCTTGTTCTAAGTAGTCGATCCTTAAAATATGTTACATTTGGGTGTTGATTGAGCAAATGCATGTTGATTTATTCATTGCATGTTTGATTTCTTTACCCCAAACACATTGCATGTATGATCTAAGGGTGATTTTCTACTAATGTGAAGACGTTTGTTCAAAGTTTTATTTTATATAGTTGATCTTTAAAATATGTTATGTTTGGGTGTTGATTGTATAATTGCATGTTGATTTAGTCCTTGCATGTTTGATTATCTTGTCTAAGCTCATTTCATGTGTGATAAATTGAGTTAAGATGGTTTGTTTGATGTTGATAGAGTTATAAAAGCTAAATCTACATTTTAATTATGAAAATAGGTTGGTTAATCAAGTTGTGAAAATTTTCAGAAATGTCAGTCCACTTTGTCGATTTTTATAAAAATATATATTTGGATTTTTTTCAAAACTGTTTTAGTATGTTATACTAAATGAAGTTTTTAGTTTATGGTTAAAATTTGGTAATATTTGGAGTAGTTTATGAATTATTATAATTTTTCAAAGATAGTCTAGTTCAAGTTGAAATTATCCAGTTTCAGACCTCAGAAATATAATTTTATAAATTTATTCAATTATAATTTTTCAAAAATATTTTAGTATGTTATACTACATGAAGTCTTGAGTCTATGATTAAAATTTGGTAATATTTGGAGTAGTTTATGAATTATAATGATTTTTCAAAATAAGTGCAGTTTCGAATTTAAGATTCTGCAATTTTGGACCTTAGAAAATTAATTATATAAAATCGATCCATTATGATTTTTTAAAACTGTTTTACCATGTTTAATTACATGATGTTAGAAGTTTAAATTATTAATTTCAAAAGGTTTCAGTAAATATACAATTTACGGTGAAATTTATAAAACAGACTGGTTATAAAGCATTTTCGAACAATTTTGATTTTAGTAAATGATTTATTAAAGCTTTTGTGATTCGAATTTATTCCTAATATTTTAGCATGGATAACTAAGGGTTATTATGTAAATGTATGCTTATTTTCATGAATTTTGGATGATCGTTTAAATTATAAAAAATTATTGTGATATACATATATTATATGTACGATAAGCATGTTAAGTTAGTTAAGTATGATACAATTAAAATGTAACTTAAAGACTAAGAAATTATGAACGTGACGAGTGCAGTACGAGCGATCGGATTCTTCAGGAGCTATCCCAACTTTCGAATCAACGTCAAAAGTGGGTAACATTTATTTACATTTACATTGATTAGAATAACTCCTATGTTGAGTATGATGGAATGAAATGACATCTTCGGGTGAAGTACCAGGTTGACGAACCTTGGATGCCAGGTCTTCGGACCTTGGATGTTTATGCCAGGTTTTCGGACCTTGGAAGATGATGTTTCAGTGTATTGGTTAATTTCTTTAACGTAATAGTTCATAAACGTTATCCACTAAGATTTCTCAAATCTTATGTTGCTATGTTTTATATATTTTCAGGACCCCCTTACGACGAAGCGGATGGGTAGCCAACTGTACGGACCCCTCTCTAGAAGTCTATATATTATATGTTTTAATATATGTTAATATGTATGAAGTTAATATGTTTAATGCCTTTTGATACTTTTGATGTTGGTTTAAGTGAACTTTTAAAACGTCTTAAAAATATCGAGGTTTTGATTTACAAATGTGGATAGAACACGAGTTAAGTTTCTTGCATGCTAAACTTTTTGTTTTAAAATAGAAAAAAAAAATACTCGTGTTTAGTGAAGTCTTCCGCTGAGATTATTTACGAAAATTATTTAAAATGAAAAACTATTATTTCCTTTATGAATATTTTAAGCAATTAAAGTTTTAGTGGTGTCTCAATCCTACAAAGATGGGTTGGGGTGCTACATATTATGACCCCAAAATTTTATATTTATTGTATTTTGTGACCTACAATATTATAAAATAGAAGTTTGACCGTAAATTGACTTTAAACGTGATGAATTAACCTTTAAGCAAGAAAACCCTAATTTTAGGGGTGTAATCCACAAACCTTAATTTTCAATAAATCCTAAATTAAGAACCTCCGTCTATCGACCTTCTCAAGAGTTTATTATTTTATAGCTTTTATTGGTTTTAAGCAATTAAATTAGAGGATAAGTCACACTTTTATACCTTGTAGGGAATACAAGCAAAAAGCAGAAATAAGGGAAAATAAGACCGAGAGCTTTTGATCAGTACTATCGAATATCCAAGATGGGGAAAATTGCTATATCGGTATTTATATTTCTTTTAAAGTATTTAAAATATGAAATCTTATACCTGAATGACCTGATGTCGGTATACGTGTTATATGAATAAGGTGCTGTGTGCTAAGATGTTATGATATGAGGAGTGTGGGGATAAAATACTTTTCTGTAAATACGCTTATTCCTGATTATTTCAAAATCATGAAATCTCATCTTTATATGAAGTGAAGTATGTTTATCATATTGAACGAATGATGTGTTATAGGAAGTGATTAAATGTTTATTTTGTACAAAGTGTGAAATATGTAAACTCTTTGGAATGTGTGATCTTTACGAATATATGATATGAACTGGCCCTTGCTAAGTAACAGTGTGATTATTATCGGAATGTGAACACCGTACTATGAGCTTATTAATGCAAAGGTGAAGAATGATGTAGTTAAATATGAAATTGATGTAAAGTTAATTTTTGCATATGTGCAAATGAAAGGAGATTTCAGGGTGGTTGAGATCCACGTTTTTACGGCAGTTGAAAACCGCAACTAAGTGTTGTGTTAAACAGATGTGCTTTCATGTGTATATTTAATACGTTTATATGTGAAGTGAATATGTGCGCATGCGCATGCAAATTACGGCGGTGAAAATCGTATCCAGGACGGCTAAGAACCGTATAACGGCGGTGAAAACCTTATCTAGGACGGCTAAGAACCGTATTTCATGGCAGTGAAAACCGTATCCAGGACGGCTAAGAACGGTATAATGGCGGTGAAAACCGTATCCAGGGCAGCTAAGAACCGTATTTCATGGCGATGAAAACCGTATCCAGGACGGCTAAGAACCGTAATCTATTGCGGTGAGAACTGTATCTATGACGGTTGGGAACTGTAATGAAAGTGATATGCTTGAATGTAAAAGACGAATGATTGAGTTGACTGCTTGCATTATTGAAAGATTTAAGTTACGGGATTGCTATGATCTATGTTCTGCTGTTTTTGTTAAGTGATTAACGTTTTATGTCAACCAGCTTCTTGTGACAAAAAATATGATCTGGTAAGTCCGAGGTGTTATGATGTGTGATCTTTCGAAATGTGATCGTTTTACTATGAATGCAAAGATGGAGAATGATGTGAAGTTGATATTATGAAATCCTTTAAGTCTATAACGTTTTGAAATGAGGGCATGATAATATCTTTTATCAAATAGTTTTATGAGTACGTGTTTCTACGATTTATTTATTTGAAGATTATTTTATCTTGTTCAAGGTTTTTCCCACTGAGTATGTTTCAAATATTCACCCCTCTTTTTAAAATATTTTCAGTTTAAAAAGTTTAGGGTATGGTGCACGAGCAGTGGATGCTGGTAGCTGATGATCAAAGGTTGCAGAAGATTTTATTCAAAATGTTTAGAAATCATGAGTTCAGAAATGAATATTTCATAATTACTCTTGTTTTTTATTTATCTTTATTATTATTAAAATAATGAACTTTATACGTAAGTAACGTCTCGGTCATAGTTTATCCTAAAAAAAGAAATGGGGTGTTACAGTATTTGATTTGGTTGAGCTCAAATTTTAAGTTTTAACTTGATTCTTGTAATTTTAATATATTCACATATCATGACTTCATTTGGATAAACTTATTCAACATTATAGTTTATTGGTGAAAGATTGGAGAAGCTCGAATTGGGGATGAGAAATAATGATGAAGTATCTAATCTCTATATGTTACTCGATATTTTTGCGCTTCCAGAGAGAGAATGTGAAAGCAGATACACTTTTATTGGTTATTTTTTCAATTTGATATAGATAAATCATAAATTATACTCCCGTTATTTCAAAATAAATATCATTTTAAAGGTTTTTTTTCTTTTTTTTTGTTATAAATTAAAGAATTTAAATATAGAACAAATATACTCTTTAACTAATCAAAAAATTTAGAATTCAAAATTAAAAACATAATCAAATTATTTTTATAAAAATATCATAATAAATCCCTATATTTTAACTAAAAAATATGACCAAAGATATGACTAACATAACTAAAAAACATAAAGGTATTACATGTTTGTGTAAAAATAATATTAAGGTACAACTAAAATATGTATGACTGATATAACTAAAATGTATGACTAACAAACCTACAAGAAATAACATACGGGCGTGACTGGACGCAGAAAACAAGACTCCTAAAGACGCATGAGGATGCGTCAGAACTCAGATCAGGTTGAGTGTTTGAATCTTAAATCCATATAAAAGGTGCACACGAGTTTTTGTATATTATTTACCCAACTACTTCACATCATGAGAGCAATAGATGATATGATATATTTAATTGTTAAATATAATACTCCTAATTATGTTTAAAACAAAACTTATTAATATTTGTAGGACGCTAAAAGTATTGGATTTAGGACACAAGCGTTTCTTTTCAAATCAAACAAACCCGTCAAGCGTCCCCACGCATGTTTTCATGTGTTCTAGAAAATATGCATACCTTTATGTTGTAATATTTATACCTTTTAAGTTATAATATTCATGCCTTTATGTTATAATATTTATCTTTAGGAAAAATTCAATTTTAGTCATGTCTTAGAGGCATTGTTCGATTTTAGCCCCGTTAATTTTCAATTATCAATTTTGTCATGTAATTAAAAAATAACTTGACTCTTTTGACTTTATAACTCTCAATCTTCTCCATTCATGAATCTTGAAGATAAGATTATAAATTAATTACTTTCAACACCCCTCCTTAATTTGTAATCTTGAGTTGTTTCTTGAATTTATCAAACTTTTCGTTTGTAACCACCTTTGTCAAAAAATAAGCTGGTTGATCATTAGTGTTGAGGAAGTCCAAACATATTTTTCCTTGATTCACCAACTCTCGGATGAAGTGATGCCAGAGCTCAATGTGTTTAGTCCTTGCATTAAAAACTAGATTCTTAGTCATTGCAATTGTGGACATATTATCACAGTATATCGTGGTTGGCTCTTTTTGCTCAAACTTCAAAATTTTCAAAATTCTTTTCAACCAAACTGCTTCGCATGCTGCGTCTATGGCTGTTATGTATTTGGCTTCTGCAGAAGATAATGCAACAGATTTTTGCTTTCTTGAACTCCATGAAATTATATTTGTCCCAAGGCAAAAGATGTACCCCTAAGTGCTCTTTCAATCATATTGAGATCAAGCCCAATCGCTATCAGTGTAGCCAACAAGCTTGTAATTATTTTCCTTTTTTGAACTCAATGCCTTGATTCTTTGTTCCTTTCAAGTATCTCAAAATTCTTTTTGCTGCGGAAAGAAGAATTTTACTTGGTTCACTCATGAACCTAGACAGGAAGCTAACAAAGTGAGTTATGTCCTTTTGTGTTGAGGTAGAGTAATAAGCCACTCAGTTTCCTATAAAGAGTTTCATCAGCTTTTTCAGCATTATCATAGACTTGCAAATTCTCGCTCAAAGCCATAGGTGAATAGATTGGCTTACATTGGCTAATTTTGAATTTCTTAAGAAGATCATCAATGTACTTCTCTTGGTGTAAGAAAATTCTTCCCGGACGTTTCTTCAATTGAATTCCCAAGAAATATCGCATGAGTCCCAAGTTCATCATCTCGAATTGTTCCATCATTGAAATGGACAGAAAAATCTTTCCGAATAAGTAGACAGACACTAAGGAGATTGTGTGATAAATTTGGCACATAAAGATCATCAGTGATAAGTTTTTTGTTACCTTCCTTAGTGTGGACAATAATGGTTCCTTTTCCCTTTGCACTACTTTGTGAGCCATCGGCAAGAACGATTTGTGAAGTTACGTTCGGATCAAAATCCACAAAGAAATCTCGATTACCCGTCATGTGGTTACTGTATCCTGTATCCAAGTACCACACGTTTTCAAAGTCATGCAGATTGCTGGAGTAAAACAGAATTTCATGCTTTGATGTATTTAGAAAATATGCATCTTCCCTTTCTGTTCTTCTCCTTATTTTGGAACCAACAATCCCTTTGAGAACGATTAGGGATCCTGCATCTTTTGCAGTTGAAGAAGCAATCCTTGGATTCATGATTTGTTTTTGTGCAAATGACGCAAGAAGAATTATTATTGGAGCTTTGTGGTTGCATTAATCTCCAATTGCTCTTTTTTTCATTTTGTCGCCAATTTCCAGATGTTCATTTCTTGTTAAATGAACTTCCTTGGCTGCTTGAATTAGTTTTTGAAATATGCTTAAACTGGAAGGCTTGATCGGTTGATTGATTGATTGAGCGATTGATTCTTTGCTCATATGGAAGAAGTGATCCCGTCAATTCATACGTTGTCAATTTCGACAAGTCCTTTGATTCTTCAATAATAGATAGAACATGGGAGGAATGAACCGTAACACTTTCTCTACTACTCGTTTGTTGGAAATTATATCTCAACAACTTTTTATTGGATTCACGATCTCTATGACTTGTGATGAGAAATCACAAACCGACTCTCGATCTTCCATTTTGAGATTATCAAAATCTCTCCATAAGCATTGTAGCTTCAAAATAATTGTTTTTTCCGTAAATTGCAACTTCAAAATTTCCCAAGCCTCTTTGGCCTTCATTACACCAAAAATTTGAGGAAAAATAGATTTGCCAACACCTTGTTGAATATATACCGAATTACCATGACATCTTTTTTCTTTAACTCCTTTTATGCTTTTACAAATCCTTCTTGCTCCATGTTATGTTCCTCATCGTTGATTACGTCCCAACGATCCAAAGAGATAAAAAGGTGTGCATTTGACTACTCCAATAGTCATAGTGTTCTCCTTCAAATATAGGCACTCCACTTGGAGAATATGAGAAAAGAGAGGAAGCCATAAGATAGATGCTCTGATACCAAATTTGTTGGGTGCGGAAGGTATAATGGACTCGAAGGAACTTTTATATTGCTAAGATTTAGTGAAGTAGCTACAGCTCACTCTCTTTTACAATTAGATATTACTCACTTAACTCTTTTCGGCTCATCGGGATAGGGATAAGCAAAAGAGAAATTTTCGTTGTTTGTGGATCACTCATCTAAACGCAGTAATTCGAGAGGAGGGAGTACTCTATAGTTATAGTAAATTAATACATGATCTATACAAGGGGCGTCTTAATACTTGGATTACAAATACATCACTATATATAGTGTTTAAGTGAAGACTCTGGAAAAATAAAATACAAAGAATCTAATTAATATCTTGACTCTTTGACTCTATAACTCTCAATCTTCTCCATTCATGAATCTTTAAGATAAGATTACAAATTAATTACTTTCAACAAGTTCTACTCGTTCTTCTGATAGCATACACCGGTGTTGGTGTTTGCCGAGGTGCCTGATGTATGGATGTTATTATTCAAATTTTTATGATGTGTGGTTTGCTAAATATGGTAGTATTTGATCATATTATTATTCATTCTATATATGCGTATCTGAAGAAAATCTTTAAGATTTTATGAAATGATCAAATTGATTGTGTATAAAGAGGAGTTGTTTTGACGTTGATTTGTTTCAACTTTAGCTTCTTTCCCTATGATTATGTTTTAGGTTTTGTGCTTAGTTTTTCATAATAAAGTTCATTTATCGAATACGTGGATTGAGTTTACTTTAAATTTGTTGCACTGTGACTTGTTGAATTAGTAATTATGTTATGAGATTTTGTAAAAAAAAAAAAAGCGTATACCAGCTCGTGCCACAATTTGAAAGCTTGTGCTACCATGTCCTTTAACTTGTACCAAACAATACTATGTCTCGTACCAATATTTATCCCATACCACCATTAGAAAGTCGTCTCTAACTTATACGTCAGTCCACACCATCTATACTATAACACGTACCAACAATATTTCAATTCATATCAATGAATAATATAATCCGTACCAACCAATATTACACCTCATACCAATGATAAGAAAGCTTGTATCAATAATACTTCAACCTGTATCGATGAATAGTATAATGTCAATATCCCGCATCAATAAAAATTACAGCTCATATCATCCTATACTTCAACCCCTAACAAGAATATTCAGCCAGTATCAACAATAACTACAACTCATACTAATAATAATTCCACTTGTACCATCAATAATTCAGCCCATACTAAGAATATTCAACTTGTACCAACAATAACTACAACTCATACCAACAATAATTCAGCTCGTACCAATAATAATTAATCTATACCAACAAAAGCTAAAGCTCGTACCAACAATACTCCAACACGTATCAATGGATAGTATCACTTGTACCAATAATAATTTAGCTTGTACCAACAATACTTAAACCCATACCAAATGAAAACAATTTATACCAGCAATACTTCCAAAAACTAACATGGCATTTCAATAGTATTATCAAAATCTACTTCCAATAAATTTACCTTAAATTGAAAATAATTCCAAAAAATCTCAATAATTTATACATAATTTTCAACAAATCAACACATGCATGTAAAATCAAAATGATAAAAATAATTAGTCCTATTCCATGAGCGTCAATAAACAATATTTTTCCGTGACAATATCAAATGCAACATTATCCTAATTGTTTAGGAAAATGCAATTTCATTAAGTTTTTCATTTGGATTAATATCTAATAAATGGTAATGCGTGAAAGACATTCCAGCTTGTTGAAGCAAATTATATCAACAAGGCCCAACAAGACTTAAGATTTCCGCCAATAACTAAATATGAGGGTTGCACTCGTTGCGGGACTCAACCCAACATCTTACTATACTAGCTGATGACACCTGTGTTTGCAGTCTCGAATTGAAACATGATTATCGAAAATTCCACAATATATCATCCCCAATACCTTCAAATATCTACATTACCAAAAACCTTCAACTTTGAGTGATTTTGATTTTTTTTTCATTATATAGTTGAGTATTTTTACGCTTTCAAATAAATTTACCCTAAATAAAGTAAAAGAGTAATCAGTAATTATTTTTTTATTATTTTAAATAACTCATACAAAATGTAATTTAAAAACTTATAATATAAATTGATGTGGAAAAAGAGGCCCCGAGTGTAGTGTCAGACATTCCAGACATCTAACACTTAAATTCATTTGATCTAAATGTTTACAAACAAGTAATTATAGAGTAATATAGAAAAACTACATAAATATTAAAAATTACATAAAAACAAAATACGTGGATTGAGAGCCACATGATTAACTAATAAAGTATTACTTATAAGAAATTATATTATTCCAATTCTACACTAGCTGATGACAGTCATGCACCACCTGTGTCTGCAGTCTCAAATTGAAACATGATTGTCGAAAATTCCATAGTGTATCATCCCCAATACCTTTAAATATATACATTACCAAAAACCTTTAACTTTGAGTGATTTTGATTTTTTTCATTATATAATTGAGTATTTTTACACTTTCAAAAAAATTTACCCTAAATGAAGTAAAAGAATAATCAGTAATTATTTTTTTAATATTTTAAATAACTCATACAAAATGTAATTTAAAAACTTATAATATAAATTGATGTGGAAAAAGAGGCCCCGAGTGTAGTGTCAGACATTCCAGACATCTAACACTTAAATTCATTCGATCTAAATGTTTACAAACAAGTAATTATAGAGTAATATAGAAAAACTACATAAATATTAAAAATTACATACAAACAAAATACGTGGATTGAGAGCCACATGATTAATGAATAAAGTATTACCTATAAGAAATTATATTATTCCAACTAATTCAGCCATTTACTAAAATAAATTGCAAACAACTAAAAATATAACGTTTAAATGCTTTCATCTGAAAAAATGTCTTCAAACTTGTAAATTGGTACCAGATCGTTGTAGAAAACCATATCAAGGATATCGGCTATCGACCTGAATTGACGTAATTCACCTTATATCTGTAGGCAATCTAATGAAATATGTCTTTTCGCACCATATGTCCAGCAGTTGCAATCCTTGAAACTTTTATTTGTACGAGTGTGAGTTCATTTGAAAGTTCTCCTTGTCGGTTTTCTTTCTATTGACTTTCTTGTAGATTTAGATCCCTGTGAAGAAAACCTGGACCAGACTTGTATGTTCTGGCTTTAGACTTGGACCACCATGATCTTCCTTGGTTGGAAGGCCTTCTTTGTGATCTTCCTAACTTGGCCCGAAACAGACTTTTGAAGTGTTTCTTTCTTTTGTTATGTCTTTCTCGATTTGGTTCTCCGATGATGCTCGAAAAATCGTTGTTCTCATAATAAAGAGTTCTTTTGATCTGACCTCTTAGTTTTTTCTTGTTCTTCTATAGTGTCGCTTGTTGACACCACTCTCTTATATTGTCTTTGAAAAAAGACATCCTTTTGGCCACTGAATCTATCTTGCCTGGAGGTACCTTATATGTCTGTATAAGCATTTCTCTCCATGAACTACATATTTTTGCAAAGAAAATCTCTGCAACAACATTCAATGGTATCTGTGTTTGGAAGTAATATTTACGGAACCAATATATATATTCGTCTGCCGTACATATATTTCTCAACTCGAGAGTATACAAAGTCTGTGTATATTTCCAATTCTTTTCTTCTTTTCTTTCCTCAAATTATCCATCTTCGATGAAGTATACTTTGAGCAAATGACCGATCCTTTCGATAATTTCATAAATATTATCTCCGAACATGATTTATTCTTTAACATGGGCATTTGTTGCTTCTCATGATTTCCTTGCTGAACCTTCCAAACTATTTTCAATTAGTTTGATGAAGTGGATTTTATCAATGTCCAGCGTTGACGAAGCAATCTTTAACAATGTCATCAATTCATCAATCAGTTTTTCCATATTTCTGAAATCAATGATGTCAATTGTGAGCATCAACTCATATGGATGTGTTGGCTCTAACATGGTTCTTACCCATGGGTTGTTAGTTGGTGCCTTACTCCATCCTATTTGAATCCTCTGACGAGTACCAAAGGAATTGGTATTATGCTCATCCTAATCCGACCTCCATGATTGCTGGGGGACGGGTGTATTTGAACTCGTGCTTCCTTCTGGATTAGGAATCTAAGAGTTCATCTTAATATTAACCAGATCCACAATCCCCAAGTTGGAAAGTGATTCGATTAATTTTGAGATATCAACTTTTATTGCTTCCATCAGACCTTTCGAATGATGTCGATCAAGAGTTCCTTGTAACTTTTAGACTTTGGAACCTTCGTAGCCTTTCCCTTGGGAATGATTGGTCTATCCCCGAACGCATCTTTGAATTGTTCGTTCATGGATCTGCCTGTTTCCTTTGGTAACCTTTCTTTTAGATTTGTTATCTCTTCTTTCAGATCTAAAACATCTTGTTAGATTTCTGATAGAGATCGAAACATCATCTCTGTTAGTCCCAGTGGTATAAGGTTAAGAGGGGGGGTGAATTAACCTTATCAAATTTTCAACTTTTACTCCAAAGAATGTTAAGTCCCTGATGAACAGGTAGCTAGTAAGCTTACTGCTCGATAGGTTCCTGCTCAGGCAGTGACCTCAGGACTTAGTCAGAGAATATAATGCACAGCGGAAATACTTATGTTTTTCGAAACGCGCTTTTAATGCAGTATGCTTAGATGCAGATAGATAGATAGGAAGCTATAAAAGGCACAAGCAAGCTTATAGAGGTTCAAGGGTGGAGTAATCCCTTTACGTCCTCTCTACTCCTTCACAAGGAGGAACTTCGTTAAAGCTAGTTTGATTTACAATAGACTCAGCTAACACAAACTAAACTCTAAACAAACTGTCAGCTCTATCCACACAGGTAGCTGCACAGTGACCAACTATCGACCCACACAGGATCTCCACACAGGTTAACCGACCCACACAGGATCCTTTCTCTTCTTCAGAGAGATTACAACTTAGCAGTTTCAACACCTGCCTAAGCGACTCCTATCAGATTTAGAATAAAATGAAAGGTTAGAGCACAATCAAATGCAGCAGGCTCCTTGAACTTCAGAAGAACATAAAGGTAGCTGGCTTGCTGCTTGCTCAGTCTGATTAACTTGAGAGTATAAGTTTGTGCGTCTATTTGCTTCTCAGTTCTCTCTTGGTTGTGTATGATCGTTGTATCTCCTCACTTTTTCCTTTGAAAATCAGACTTCTATTTATAGGCATCAGGTAGTTTTCTGCCCGTTGGTAAGGCAGTCATTTGTATGATGAGGTGTCTCTTTCTGATTAGTTCTGCCGATCTTCTGACACCTGTTCTGAAATGCCTTCATTCTGTTCTGCAACTGCTTGTCCTTTGTCTGCGCAACTTCATTCTGCAGACTGTTTGTACTGTGTCATTGCTGCTTTATCACACATGGCAGATTCTGATTCGTTGGAACTGGAGTGACTCTACTGGCTAGTCAGGTTGCATTGACTCTGATGTATCTAGTAGTATCCTCTTTGAGTCAGTCAGCTTCCTTGATTATCTCCAGGTTCCTTGTAGCATCCTTCTAGAGCTTTGCTTGCTGGTTGCTCGATACAGTATGCAGGTAGCAGGGACTTCGGCTTCCTGGCTACTTAGCAGAATCTTCAAGTCCTTCCAGCATCCTTGTCTTAGCAAATTTACATTAAAGACTTATCCAGATAGCTAAGGTTCTAATCTATTACACGTTTTGTCTCATCAAAATCTATTACATTTCAACCTATCAATTTCCCCCTTTTTGATGATGACAAAACTCCTTAACAGGATCAAAGAACCATATATTATTAACTTGGAACAAAGATGCAGATAAATCAAATCATTCAACAGCATGCATCAAGTTCACAAGATGTGAGCTTTAACCAGAAGAATCAAATTCTCATTGATCAGAGTTAAGTACAGGGCATATACATACACAAGCAGATAGTAGGATCAAACAGAAATTTAAACAAAACAACAGAATAAACATAAGCAGAAAGGTAAAAACATCAAGCCTTTAACCAACTGGCCTTCTTCTTTCTTTCAAACTTTGTGCCTTTCCACCAGTTGGCTATCGAATCTTGATAGCTAGGTTCCATCCTTTTCACCATATCCTCAGACTCTTCAAACCTGAGTCAGAAGTCTTCACTGTATGGTATGGGCTCCTTTCCAAGTTTCTTGTTTAGCTTCACTTGAATTGGAAGTCCACCTTTCTTTGTAAGCTCCAGGAACCTCTGCAAAGCTTCCTTGTTTGTCTTGAATCCTCTAAACAGAGCAGATTCCTTGCAGAGGGTGGTGAAGTACTTCATCAGCTCCTTCCTTTTGAAAGCTTCTATCTGGAAAAAGGATGGGTTGACCTCAGTAGGAAGAGTGACCTCCGGGACTTCTGGGGCTAGGAATCTGTCACTCCTGGGATCCAGGCTTGCTTCCAGGAAGCTTCTGAGAGTGGCACTTGCTGCGACATCTGGACTTTGCAAATTTTTCTCTATTTCCACCATGTCAGGCAGCTTGTGCGGAGGGAAGATCTTGTCAAGGACAACTCTAGGATCTGTTGCAAAGACAGCATCCAGGTTGCTTTTCAGCTCTGCTTCAGTCCTCCTCCTTTTCTCTTCTCTCATATCAGCCCCCTTCCTGAAGCCTGGATGAACAGACCCAGAAACAGCATCTGATTTTCTTTTTGCACTGCTGTCTGAAAGGCCCCTAGATCCAGGTCCCTTATGTCCGCCCTCTCCAGAGTCATCTCTTCTCCTACTGCTCACTACCATCTGTCTGCAGGCAGCAGGGTCCTGTCCAGCCTTCTGTCTGCCTTCAATCCTTCCTTCCCCCTTTTTGTCATCATCAGCACGCCCAACCGCAAAACTGACCATGGAGTGAATATCAGACAAGGTGCCTGAGTGATCCCGCAGGGTCTGAGATTGGTTGAACTGCTCCCTATCCATCCGGTCTACTGCAGTGACTAGAGCTTTCTGACTGGCCTCAAGAGAGATCATCTTCTCCTCTTGCCTGTTTAACTTCTCCATCACGCTCTTGACAACTTCAACTGCAGCATCCTCTTTAGGGGGTCGGTAGGCGGTTATCATCTGAGTGAGCTTTGACAATGTCACGTTGAGGGAGTCCATGAAAGAATAGGTCTTCACAAAGTGGGAGCGGGTATCCTTGCGGATTTTCCTGCTCGCCTTCACCAAGGACTTCCCCATTTGTTCAATTGCTGTCAGCACCTCTTCATTTGATCTGGCAGGTTCCTGGCGTTCTCCTGCTGGTGCCTGTTCATCAGAAACAGATGTTAGTTCTTTGGATTTTTCGGCTCCGGTATCACCCTGTTCACTGGGTGACCCTTCATCGCTGCTGGTAGAGCTACTGGATCCTCCACCGCCTGATCCAGTATTCTTAGAGTGAGTTTCCTCCTCAGCATCCTCCTCTGGTTCTCCCAGCTTCTTGTCTTGTTCAGCTACCTTACCCTTGCTGAACACTATTTCGGTCTCCTTCTCCTTCTCTATCTCCTCTACTACTTCCTCCACTGCATCCTCCTGCACTTCAGCCTCCTTTTCACCCGCAGGCTCCTTTTCTCCACTTTTGTCTCCTTCTTCCTCCTGCACTCCCACCACATTTTCACCCGCAGCTACTTCCCCCTCAGCGACCGTCTCTCCCTGGTCCACCGATTTGGCAGGTGTTGTCTCCTCCACCTCCATTGGAATAGCTGCATCAGGTTGCTCCTTCTCCATGGGGGCAGGTTCCTCCACTGCATCAGCTTGAACAGGTGCCTCCTGCTGCACATGTTCCCCCTCAGCCTCTACCTCCATTGGTGTAGGAATGATGATCTCCGTGGTGTCATCGGCGGCTGCTACTGTGGTTGGAACTATCAGCTCGAGAGATGCCACAGCAGCGAGGGTTTCCAACTCTTTAGCCTTGGGAAAATCAGTTGGCGTCGAGCTCTTCTCCTTCATCGGCGTCTGTACAGGTACTTCAGAAAGAATGATCAGGTCAGTAAGGTATGAGAATTCCTCACCGTTTTTCTCTGTTGGTGAAGGTGACCTCCTGCTGATAGGTTCCACCATCAATGCTGAGCAGGATGATCCTTTACCTATCTGGGGTTCCCTTACTGGCCTTCTCATTCTGGTATCTGCCAGGCTGATGTCAGCAGCCTGCTTCATCATCCTCTCCATAGCTTCCTGCTCCCCGTACTTCGCTATCTGGGCCTCAGCAAAGCCCACATCGTCGCCTGCTCTGACCTGGTCAGCAGCAGCATCCAGTATCACCTCCTCCCTATAGAAATCTGGCTGGATGACAGCTTCCTTTCCCTTCAGGCTCCTGGGGCCAGGCAGCTGTGCGGCAGCTTCCTTCTGCTTCCTGGCCTCCAACTCAGCGGCTATCTCCGCATTTTCAAGAAATTCCGGTCATTTCATCTTCTTGAGATCCTTCAGAAATTTCTTTTGAAGGACCTCCTCCAGATCATCCATGGCAACCCAGTTCAGCGCCCATTCCTCCTCAGACTTCCAATCTGCCCACTGGATGAGTTCCTCCCTAGGAAGGTGTCTGAATTGCCACCAGGAGGTGAATCTTTCCACCAATTTACCAAACTCCGCCTCCAGCTTCGGTATGCTGATGACGAACTCAGCTACCTCCTCCTCATCATCATCATCAACGGCTGTATTCCCTTCCAGTTCCTCCCTTGGAGAATCAATCTCCACTTCCACTGCAGGCTTCTTAACAGCCCGAGTGGTGACGATCTCTGGTTCATCATCAGAGATGACTAGTCTCCTCTGTACATCTTTCTTGTGCTTGATCTTCTTTAGTACAGAAGGAGCTGGTGAGGGCTCTGCAGACTCCTCCATCCTCGAGCTGCTTTCAGACGAAGGAGAAGCAGTGTCACGGAATGTCTTCCTTGTCCTTGGAGCCCCCTTGAGGTCCTCAGAGACCTCTCTGGTTACTGGGGATGACCGAGCAGTGGTCTTCTTGGCAAAGATCCTACCCGCACCAATGAATTTTCCTTTCTGGATGGGCTTCCCCTGGGACAGGTCCACCTTCAAGTGACCCAGGAGAGTGTTGATGATAAGCCCATAGGTAGGCTTACCTACCTTCTTCTCCACTTCCTCCACCAGCCTGGAAAGCAGGTAGCTGGCCCAGTCCACCTTCTCCTTCTTCACAATGGCCATCATCATCCTGTACCGGAAGTTGGTACACTTATCAAAGGAACCAGAGCGGTTCTCTATGATATGGCAGCAGATATCATGCAGCAACTCGTACTCCAGAAGGAAGGCCTTCTTGCTGCAACTCCTGGACATCCCCGCCGTGTCCTCCTTCCCGGTGAACGTCGTCCAGAACTCCTCCAGCTGGTCTTCTCCGTAGGTGGAGAGGTCACTGGCGTTCATCCCTGCAGTAGGCAGAGCGAACACCTCTTCCAGAAGACCGGTGTCCACCACCACAGTCACTCCACCAACTTTTGATGTGATCTCTGACCCATCTGCAGAGACCTTCGCCCTCCGGTAGAATTTCTCCACCTGCTCCTCCACGTACGGGGCCTTGTGATAGGAGCAGAGTCTGAGAAGTCCGGTCTCATAGAGGCATTGAAGGATGCTCTTCATAACCTTCTTCGAGTTCCCTTCTTCCTCCACAATCTTCAGGAGGATCTTGCGGTCCACTAGCCTTTCGTCAACAACTTGGGATGTTTTTGGTGCCATTTCAGAGAGAGAGGGAAATCTGAAAACTGGAAAGCTTTGAGAGGGAGAGAGCACGAGAGATTAGGGTTTGCAAGAGAATGAGAATGTTTAAGTATAAGAGATGAGTGAGAAGAAAGACTTCCTTATATTTGAATTTTGGTGAGAAATGATCTGACGGTTCTGGTTGATCTTGAATTCAAAAAGACCCTTAATCCAATGGTTGAGATTTTTGGCGCGGTGTACGTGTGCGTAAGGACTTGATGTGATATATTGTGGATATCGAGGAGTTTTCTACGAAAACGGCTGCTAACCGCGGGGTAACTGTTCCTCTTTTCACGCGCTTCAGTTACTGGATCCTGCAGGTAGCTCAGAGTAGTAACATTGTATCCAGTAACTGTCCAGGGACCTTGAGCAGTAACCTTTAGGTTGCTGTTTTTCCTTCGTCCTGCCTTTGGTTCCCCTTGTATATTATAGTCATTTCAACATGAAAATATAGAGTTATGTAGAAGAGATATCATAAAGTGATTATTCCCAGCTCGTTTCTTAGAAACGAAAATCTTGAATCGCATAGAGGCTTTGTGAAAATGTCAGCTAGCTGTAGATCAGTATGCACTTTTTGCAAAGATATATCTTTCTTTTCAACGTGATCTCTGATGAAGTGGTGTCTGATATCGATGTGTTTGGTTCTAGAATGTAGAACTGGGTTGTGGGTGATGGCTATTGCGCTTGAGTTGTCACATAGGATAGGTGTTTCCTTCTCTTCAATTCCGTAGTCCTTTAGTTGCTGTTGAATCCATAGAATTTGTGCACAGCAGCTTCCTGCAGCAACATACTCGGCCTCGGCTGTTGAGGTTGCTATAGAGGTTTGCTTTCTGCAGAACCATGATACCAGTTTGTTTCTAAGTAGCTGGCAGGTACCGCTGGTGCTTTTCCTGTCAATTTTGCAGCCTGCAAAATCAGAGTCAGTATAACCAATAAGTTTGAGTCCTCCTTCTCTTGGGTACCATAGACCAGGTTCTTGGGTTCCTTTGAGGTATCTTATAATTCGTTTGACTGCGATCATATGTGATTCTTTTGGAGCTGCTTGATATCTTGCACACATTCCTACTGAGAACATGATATCTGGTCTGCTTGCTGTCAGGTAGAGCAGTGACCCAATTAGGCTTCTGTACTTTGTAACGTCTACTGCTTTGCCATCAGTGTCCTTGTCTAAGCTTCCTGATGTTATCATCGGTATGCTTACTGTACTTGCACTTTCCAATCCAAATCTCTTTATCAATTCCTTAGTGTATTTTGCTTGATTGATGAAGGTTCCATTACTCAGTTGTTTGACTTGTAAACCGAGGAAGAAGCTTAGTTCTCCCATCATGCTCATTTCAAATTTGGATTGCATGAGACTTGAGAATTTTTGACACAATTCTTTGTTTGTTGAACCGAAGATAATATCATCGACATAAATCTGAACGAGCAGTATGTTATCTCCATCTTGGATTCTGAAGAGTGTCTTATCCACCTTGCCCTTTTTGAATCCATTATCAAGTAGATACTTCGAGAGAGTATCATACCAGGCTCTGGGTGTCTGCTTTAGCCCATAGAGAGCTTTCTTCAACCTGAAGACCATGGTTTCTGGATTTTCTTCAAATCCTGGAGGTTGCTCCACATACACTTCTTCAGCGAGCAGTCCATTGAGAAAAGCACTTTTGACATCCATCTGGTAGACTGTCAGATTGTTGTGAGCGGCATAGACTAGGAAGATCCTGATTGCTTCTAGTCTTGCTACAGGTGCAAAAGTTTCTTCAAAATCTATTCCTTCCTCCTGGCGGTAACCTTTTGCTACTAGTCTTGCCTTGTTTCTGACTACTTGTCCTTCTTCATCGAGTTTGTTTTTAAATACCCATTTTGTGCCGATTACTCATTGGTGAGTAGGGCTGGGAACTAAATACCATACTTGATTTCTTTCAAATCCATTAAGCTATTCTTGCATTGCATGTATCCAGTTGGTGTCCTCTAGAGCATCTTCTATGCAGCTTGGTTCTGTTTGTGAAATAAAGCAAGCAAACATTGCTTCATGGGGGTTGCTTCTTCTTGTCTTTACTCCAGAGGTGGAATCTCCTATGATCTGATTCCTTGGATGATTCCTTAGCCATTTCCTTCTAATTTCTTCAACTTGTTGTTCATTTTGATGTTCAGCAGGTTGCTCGTGATCGTCTTGTTCAGCTTGCCGATTTGGATCGTGCTGTATTTCTAACTGTACTTCCAGTTGAATTCCTTCAGGGTGGTGTATATCTTCTTGTATTACAGGTGGCTGCTGATTTGGAGTAGGTTCTTATTCTCCATGTTGCTGTGTAGGTGCAGGTTGCTGATTCTGAGTTGATTCAATATTTTGGAGATTTGGTAACTCAGCATCAATATATTCAACACGAGTGTTGGTGATGTGAGTTTTTCCAAAATCTTCATTAAGTTCATCTATTTCAGCCTTAGAACAGTGTGGTTCATCAAAATCCACATGTACTGTTTCTTCTACAACAAGTGTTCTCTTGTTGAAGATTCTGAAGGCTTTGCTTACCGAGGAGTATCCTAAGAATACTCCTTCATCTGACTTTGAGTCGAATGCTTTCAGGTAATCTTTTCCATTGTTGAGTACATAGCACCTGCATCCAAAAATGTGGAAATGTTCAACATTTGGAGTATAGCCGAACCATAGCTCATAAGGAGTTTTATTCAGATCTTTGTTGATAATGCATCTGTTCTGGGTATAGCATGCTGTGTTGATTGCTTCTGCCCAAAATCTCTTGGGTAGCAGTGCTTCAGCTAGCATGGTCCTCGCAGCTTCCTTTAGGGTTCTGTTTTTCCTCTCTGCAACACCATTTTGTTGCGGCGTCCTAGCTGCTGAGTATTCATGCTTGATTCCATTGTTAGAGCAGTATTCTTCAATAAACTTGTTTGTGAATTCAGTGCCTCTGTCTGTTCGAATTTTGATGATGTTCAGGCTCCTTTCGGTCTGCAGCTTCTTCAATAGCTCCGGTAACCTTCGCTGAGTGTCCGACTTCTTTGTCAAAAATAGTGTCCATGAGAATCTTGAATAGTCGTCCACCACTACAAGTGTGTACTTTCTTCCACTCATGCTTACTGGTTCTACCGATCCGAACAGATCCATGTGTAGTAGGTCTAGCACTCTTTCAGTTGACCTTTGTAACTTGTTTTTGAAGGATCTTTTAGTTTGCTTTCCCTTTTGGCATGCTTCACATAGACTCTCTTTCTTGTATACCATATCGGGTAGCCCTCTGACCAGTCCTTTCCTGGCTAATTTGTTGATCGTTTTGAAGTTCAGATGACTCATCCGTTTATGCCATAGCCAGCTAGCTTCTGACGATCATTTTGCTATGAAGCAGGCAGCTGTGGTTACTGAGCTCCAGTCAGCTACATAGATGTTTCCTTTTCTATTTCCTGATAGCTTTACTTCCTTGGATTGGCTGTCCCTTATCAGGCATTTGTTGTGATTGAACTCCACTGAGTAACCTTTGTCACAAAATTGGCTTATGCTTAGCAAGTTGTATTTTAGGCCTTTGACATACGACACTTCTTTAATGTGAGTGTTTTCTTTGATGAGAGTTCCAACTCCTCTAGTGTTTCCCTTGGAGTTGTCTCCGAAGATTACTTTGGGTCCTTTGCACAGTTGAAAGTTCTTGAGAATTTCTTTGTCTCCAGTCATGTGTCTCGAACACCCGCTATCAATGTACCATACTCCCTTGCTGGTTCCTGCTGTAGGTACCTGGAAAATAGAGATTACTGGTTCTTAGGTACCCATACAAGTACGGGTCCTTCTTTGTTAGTACCTTTTGGAATCCAGACTTGTCTCACAACAATTGTTTTGTTGTAGACTTGGTGGATTCGTCTATAGGAGGTATCTTTCGGATACTGAAGTGTGTGTGCAATCTGTGTATACCCGTCACTCTTGAAGTGAGGTCCTCCACCATACTTCCCTTGAGCATGAGCTCGTTTAGGTTTAGACATTCTGGTCTTAGTATTGGTGGGATAGAGGTTTCTGTTCAGCATCCTTGTAGGTTGCTGTTTTCTCTTGTTTCTATCAGCAGATTTATTCTGCTGTAGCCAGCTTTTGAAAACAGGCTTATCCCCTAAGGATGTGCACATGGGTCTCTTGCCCTTGTCTATTGCGTTCTCTAAGCTTGCTGTTGAGTTATTAGTTAACTCTTTTTCTTTTGGGGTTCCAGCTCGAATGAAAACAATAGTTTTAGATGATCTTGCTGTTCCTTGAGAGGTTTCTGCACAGTATCCTAGGCCTGTCCTGTCAAATGGACTTTTGCCCGAATTCATGCATTCCTTGGCTTCTTTAGCTGACTTGCTAAAGGATCCTATAACTGCTTGAAGATCACTCTTCTCATTCTCAAGTTTGGCAATTCTCAGATTGAGCTTAGATGCTTGCTCTAGGAGGTCACTGCACTTTGAGCTATTAAGCTCATATGCAGATAGCTTTTCAGCTAGCTGTTTGTTTTCCCTCCTGAGCATCTCATTTTCGAGTTTTAGCTCCTCATGAATTGAGTTTATCTGTTCGAATTCGCTCATGATTTGCTTAAGGGAGAGGTTTGTTTTAGACTTTTCCTCTACCATTGTAAACTGGTTAGGATATGTTACCTCATCATCCTCGCTATCCTCAGCTTCCTGTGCCATTAGGCAGATAAGTGCTTCATCTTCCGAGGATGAGGAGTCACTGTCATCATCAGAGGAGTCCGCATCTTGCTGAGCCTCCTTGTAAGGTTCCTTGCCCTTTTCCATCTCACTTAGGAAGGCTTTAATTCTCCTTCGTTTCTCTCTTCGTTTTTCCCTTTTCTGGGATGACTCTCCATTGGGGTACCTGTTGACTTTGGGGTGAGGACACTCTTTGGCATAGTGTCCTGGTTTTCGGCAATTGTAGCAGAGATCGGACATATCCTGGTTTGGTTGCTGAACAATGGGTTGTTGGGGAGGTGCCTGAAACTTCTTAAAGTCTCCTTTCCTGTTGTATCTGATGAATTTCTTGAAATTTCTTAGTAGAAGGGCCATTTCTTCATCAGTACCCTCGGCAGGTGGCTCACCCTGCTTACTGCAGATAGTTCCAGAGTCTTTTACGTTTCTGGCAGTCAGGGCAGTTACATTTGTGCTAGATTCTTCAGCTTCTTTCTTCCTTCTGTTGATATCATATTCGAAGGCTTTTAAGTCAAAGAAGAGGTCAAATGTACTCATTGACTTTAGATCCATTGACACCCTCATTGCAGTAGTTTTGCTGTCCCATTCTGCAGGTAGTGCTCTTAGCACTTTCATATTTTTCTCCTTCTGAGTGTAGAACTTGTCCAGGGATTCAAGCTCATTTACAATGTTTGTAAACCTCAGATCCATCTGCTCTAAGGTTTCTTCAGGGAGCATCTCGAACAGCTCGAATTTCTGGGTTGCTGTAGACACCTTGTTTTTCTTAGTCAGTTCTGTTCCTTCGCAGATTTGTTCAAGCTTGTTCCATATATCCATGACAGTCTTGCATGTCTTGACCTTGCTAAAGGTTCCTTTATCCAGAGTAACAAACAAGGCGTTCTTGGCTACATTGTCCAGGTTAGCTCGTCTTCTATCATCAGCCGACCATTCTTCCATTGGTTTGTCAATCACAGCTTGATGGGGAATGGCTCCTGCATCGCCAACTTCGGCAGCTCTCGCGAATATTGGATTAGGTTTGGTGATCCTTGGAGGTCCATCCGTGATAACCATCCACATTTCGTCATGCATAGCTGAGAGATGTGCCTGCATTCTAATCTTCCAGTCGTCATACTCTTCAATAGAGAACATAGGAAGCTTGTGTGTGTCCATGATATGATGAAAATAATGTATGCAAATTTTCGAAAAACAGGGATCAGGGATTTGACCAGACAGATTGGGTTTCTAATCCAACCTGCTCTGATACCACTTGTTGGTCCCAGTGGTATAAGGTTAAGAGGGGGGGTGAATTAATCTTATCAAATTTTCAACTTTTACTCCAAAGAATGTTAAGTCCCTGATGAACAGGTAGCTAGTAAGCTTACTGCTCGATAGGTTCCTGCTCAGGCAGTGACCTCAGGACTTAGTCAGAGAATGTAATGCACAGCGGAAATACTTATGTTTTTCGAAACGCGCTTTTAATGCAGTATGCTTAGATGCAGATAGATAGATAGGAAGCTATAAAAGGCACAAGCAAGCTTATAGAGGTTCAAGGGTGGAGTAATCCCTTTACGTCCTCTCTACTCCTTCACAAGGAGGAACTTCGTTAAAGCTAGTTTGATTTACAATAGACTCAGCTAACACAAACTAAACTCTAAACAAACTGTCAGCTCTATCCACACAGGTAGCTGCACAGTGACCAACTATCGACCCACACAGGATCTCCACACAGGTTAACCGACCCACACAGGATCCTTTCTCTTCTTCAGAGAGATTACAACTTAGCAGTTTCAACACCTGCCTAAGCGACTCCTATCAGATTTAGAATAAAATAAAAGGTTAGAGCACAATCAAATGCAGCAGACTCCTTGAACTTCAGAAGAACATAAAGGTAGTTGGCTTGCTGCTTGCTCAGTCTGATTAACTTGAGAGTATAAGCTTGTGCGTCTATTTGCTTCTCAGTTCTCTCTTGGTTGTGTATGATCGTTGTATCTCCTCACTTTTTCCTTTGAAAATCAGACTTCTATTTATAGGCATCAGGTAGTTTTCTGCCCGTTGGTAAGGCAGTCCTTTGTATGATGAGGTGTCTCTTTCTAATTAGTTCTGCCGATCTTCTGACACCTGTTCTGAAATGCCTTCATTTTGTTCTGCAACTGCTTGTCCTTTGTCTGCGCAACTTCATTCTGCAGACTGTTTGTACTGTGTCATTGCTGCTTTATCACACATGGCAGATTCTGATTCGTTGGAACTGGAGTGACTCTACTGGCTAGTCAGGTTGCATTGACTCTGATGTATCTGGTAGTATCCTCTTTGGGTCAGTCAGCTTCCTTGATTATCTCCAGGTTCCTTGTAGCATCCTTCTAGAGCTTTGCTTGCTGGTTGCTCGATACAGTATGCAGGTAGCAGGGACTTCGGCTTCCTGGCTACTTGGCAGAATCTTCAAGTCCTTCCAGCATCCTTGTCTTAGCAAATTTACATTAAAAACTTATCCAAATAGCTAAGGTTCTAATCTATTACACGTTTTGTCTCATCAAAATCTATTACATTTCATCCTATTAATTTCCATCTGTCCACCATAGTATATGATGGTTTTATGGATCTCTTTAAGATCTTGTGAGATCTTAGACATGTCTGGAACAATAGTGTTTCAATCCTTGTTCGATGTCATAAGATAGTCTTGCACTTGTGTTATCTCAAAAAAAAATTAGATACATATTTTCTTGATTTTCTCCTCCCGTTAGGTATATGGAAAATCAATATTATAAATATAATTTAAATTATTTTTTAAATAATTTCTGGGCTCTGATATCATTTTGCGGAATGGATCCGATAAATATATGAATTGGAAATTTTTTGATTTTACTTAAGAAAATTTAGTTTGGAAAAAATAAAAATGAAGTGGTAAAACCACTTCCAAATAATTGCTCATGTGAATTTTTAAGGGTGTTGACTTCGTTTTGGGTATTTTGGGGTATTGTTATAGTGAGTTGGGTATTTTGGTTTATTATTATATTGTTTTGGGTGTTTATGGGTATTATCCCTTTGTATGAAACTGAAATTGTCTTCGACTCAATCGTTCAAGTTTCAACAAAACTACCCATTTATATTAAGGGTAGTGTTTGTGTGAAATAAGGAAGAAAATATCGTTATATTTCGACGATATTTCACCGAAATATCGCGAAAATTAGAGGACCGATATAATATCATATCACAATTTTATTTCTGTAAAACTATCGCTATATATCGCGAATATATCGCCTAAAATGATATCGTCAATATATCACCTATTTTCACTCATGCACCATAATGGTCTTTCCTTTTCTTTTTCTTTTTATTGATGCTTTTTGTTGAATTGTGTTTTTTTTTCTTTTTTTTTTCTCTTTTTTTTCTTTTTATTGTGATTAGTTAATTTCTTTTTTTTATTACGATTTTTTTATATGTATTTAAAGGATATATTTAAAATTAAACTCTATCTATATCTCTATATTTATATTTTCGTTTATGAGTGGAATAAATAATAATTATAGTTAAATTCTCTAAATAAATTAACACACCAGCATTTAGGCTCCTCTTATAATTTAATTAAGTTTGGTTAATTTTTTTAAAATTTAATAAAAGAATTATGATGTATATATTATATACTATATATTAGTAGTTTATCTGTATATTTATTGTAAATATATCATTTGATTTGAAATTTTAAGTTCAATATATGTATTAATGTTAGTTATAATATTCTATGTACTATTAGATATATTTTCCAATTTATTTACAAAATTTTCATATTTTTTAAAAAATGATCTATATTTCCACCGAAACCGATATATCGATCGATATTTTCGTAAAATTAAGGTACCGATATATCCATCGAAATCGATATTTTGTCCTTAGTGTGAATCAAGTGTATGGATCATGATCCATGTACCTAGGTACACGGGTCGGGATCAAGTCTTGTTTAGTCCGGATCTGCATGCATATTTTTTTTTTTTTTGTCATAACCTTTCAATTATAATGGTATAACATTTATGTTGTAATAACATAACTTTTATGTACAGATTTTATAACCTTTAAGTGAATAACTTAAACTTTTTTCATTATAAAAATTCATGTAGTATAGCTGAAATTTTTATATACTACATGAATTTTTATGTTATAATAATTTAATGTTTATATTATATTAGTATAACTTCTATGTACAAATATCATAATCTTTTGTACTTAAAAAATAACATAAGGTTATATTATTACAACATAAAGATTATATTACAACATAAAAATTATGTTATTACATTATAAAGGTTTTGAAAGATATTCTAGTTCTGTCATGCACTGCAAAAGATTATGTAAATATATAACTAAAAGGTTATGTTCGCTAAATTAAAAGGTTATGTTCAGTGACGGACCTAGGATTCTGGTTCAGAGGGGCCCAAGTTAATTAATAAAAAATATAGATACATAAACTAAATCAAAAATATAAATATATTATACGATAAAATCAATGTATTACAACATATTTCTTCTATTTTTCATATTATACGAAATTGTTCAATTAAATTAGATGGATAGTTCATTATGTTAGGTCGTAGTCCCAGATCACTTAAAAGATTTTTCATATCAACTTCATTATCATTATTTTGATGTGGTGGTGGTTGAAGTTGAACAATGGGTGCATTGACTGAAGATGATGATGTCTCCATATTAGATCGTATTTTTTCGAAGTATCTTTCCATTATCTATATCTATAAAAAAAAGTAGAAATATTGAAAAATAAATTAAATGTGCAAGAACTTTCTAAATTGAAATGAAATTGATAAAATAAGCTTTCTCATCTCCTACAACAATGAAAATTTTCCATAATTTCAAGTATAGAAGAATTTTAAACAAAATTCAAAAGAAAAAACTATCCTTTTCGATTAATCAATAAATCACATAATACAATTTAAAGCACCATAAATTAACAATTATGATGAAGTATAATGCAAATAAGAATATATAATAATAAAATGTTATCTTGAAATTAGATGGAGAAACAATTGAGAGAAAGAGAAATTAGGGTTTAAGTGGGAGATGGAGAAGATGATGGAAAGATCCTCTTTCTTATTATCTTGAAAGTCCACGCATAGAGGATTGAAAATGTATAATTTTCTTTTTTTTAATTAAAATATTAAACTACTAAAATGCCCCTACTTTTTTTTTTTTTTAAATTTCAGGGGGTCCAATGCCCCCTTGGCCCTAAGGTAAGTCCGTTACTGGTTATGTCAATATAACTATAAAACTAGGGATTGAGTGAGGATTTTGGTTAGTGTTTGAATGTGTGTAGGTGCGTGAGACACGTGTGGAATGTGTGAAATACATCCTTGGGTCGGGTCGACCCAATTGTACGGATTTAGGACATAAAAATAATTGTGTTATATTAAAATTGCAATATTTTAAACGTTATTTAATAATTAATTAGGAGAACTTGTCCGTATATGATTGAGTTACTAAGTTTCAATAGTTACCTGATCAATATTTACAATTTTCCACACAAAAATCATTGAGGGAAATGATCTATTTAAATATTCAAATAATGTCAATTTTCATGTGAACAGATAATGAAATTAAGAAAATTATAATCATAGTGGTACCCTTTACCATTTATTAAACAACAATATCATTATCATGTTTTTGTCACTCTTGATATAATTGTTGAAATTTTCTTTTCTTGGGTGATATGACAAATAATTTGGGCCAGGGGGGGTTTTGTCAATGAGATGGGGCCCACCACATCTCTAGACCGATCTAATGGCTTCCTCACCCAAATCACCTGTCAGCTGGGGACATGTTTGAAATTTGACATTTTAATTACAAGTTATTCAAGAAATTGTAATGATTATTGATTTAAAATCACCCAAAAATAGTTCATGATCAGAAATTATTAATTATTATACATAATACTAAAAAATAAGTTCGTCCACAATAAGTTTGTTAGTTTAAATATTAAATTCATCCACAATTTTCAATCTAAAAGCAATATTAATAAGTTCACCAAAAAAATTATGATTGATAAGGATTTGAATTGAAGAAAACTTATCTATCGACAACTCAATAGAACGAAGATCAAAAAATATGAGTTATGTTTTGCACATGTGGCTGTTTGCATGCAGTTTACCCGTGCCTACTACATTCGATTCGTGAAAATAGGATTCAAATCCTGAAATGTTTTATAGAATAAGTGAATGACATTAGTTGTATAAATGAAAGATGTAACTATTGACTAAAATGAATTATTTCATTTGTTGGATATTTTTTGGAGTCCCTCCTATCACCACTTCATTGAGTCCTTTACTTAGCGACAGATATCCATCGGCAGCTGTAAAGTTTAGTTTTTATCGATAAATCCCTCAAAAAAACCCTAAATTTAGGATATTTTTGAAACGGAATTTTTATTTTGATGATTTTACTTCAATAATTTTAATTTAATTATTATTATATTCTATTAAAAATCAAAATATACCATCAATATTGATGTTGTTGTATTATATTAACACAATTGTTTCTATACATCAGGTGCACGGATCCTAGATCCGTGCAACCGGGTCAACCCGTCCAAAAATGTCTTTCACGCGCCCCACGCACCCTCACGCGCCCAAACCCTAACTCAAATTCTAGTTCTGTTGTATATTGGCATAATCTTTTAGTTTAGCGAACTTAACCTTTTAGTTTAGCGAACTCAACCTTTTAGTTATATGCATATAACCTTTTGCAGTACTGAGTAGTGAAAAAAATATAAGTTATTCATTGAAAATGTTATGAAATTTGTACATAAAGGTTATAGTATTACAGTATAAAGGTTATATCATTACAATATAAAAGTTTCGGCTATATTGAATTTTTATAGTGAAAAAACTATAAGTTATTTATGAAAAGGTTATGAAATCTGTACATAAAGGTTATACTATTACAACATAAAGGTTATATTATTACAATATAAAGGTTTGGGTTATATTGCATGAATTTTTATAGTGAAAAAAGTATAAGTCATTCAGTGAAAAGGTTATGAAATTTGTACATAAAGGTTACACTATTACAACATAAAGGTTATATTATTACAACATAAAGGTTATGACATAAATTATAAAAAAAAAAGGGCGCGGATCCGAGTTAAATCGGACCCGACCCGACCCGCGTGCCCAGTTGCATGGATCATGACCCATGCAACTGATGCACACAAACACTACTCTTATATTAATTATGTATAGCACGTATGAACTAATTATATACATAATTACTTAGTTCAGACAGTTATATCCTAATATAATTAATGTGTATAATTATAAATTAGATTGTTATTTGTGAAGCATCTTGTTCTATAGAAATAACAATTATATAATTCCATTACTTATGTCATTCAAAACGATTGATTTCACATATTTGAGTATATTTTTTCAAACATATATAAATATATCATCGATTGATTTAGTAAATTTGTTGTGTTTGATTGAAATAAACTCATTTATGAAATTGAATTCTTCAAATAGGATTATAAATAGAGCTCAAAATATGTTATTGGAAGAAATGTGAGTTAAAAAATCTCAAAATAAATCGAATAAATAGAACATTTACCAATGAAATTTTCATCGGTAATTATGTTGAAAAAACATCAAAACAACATTGTTTTGACAATCAATCAATGAAATTTCCATCAGTAAAGTTTTTGCATTTTAATAAATTAACAAGAAAAGAAATTACCTACAGAATTTATTTTCATTGATAATTTTTCAACAACGTTGCCCTTTTTTTGTCCCCAAAAAATTTTGAGTGAATTAAAACGACATTGTTTTAACCCATATATTAATAAAATGATTTCATTTTTACCAGATTTATCGACGTAAATCTATTGGTAAATTTGACTTAAATGTAGGTTGTGGGCCTTCTCTTCTCCTCCGGTTCTCTCTCCGTCCCTCCACCACCGTAACCCTTAGCCTCTTTCCGCCGTTGTAACATCGTCGCCGCTCTGCCGTCGTTCCCCTACCCCTAACCCCCGGTCCCCCCTCTTCCCACCCTTGCCCTTAGCCCTCTGCCCCAGCTCATCCGCCGTCGCTGTGAGCCCACTATTTTTTTTATTTTTTTATTCCAGGGCAAAACCTTTATGTACAAAGTTGGTGACCTTTATATACAAATTGTGTGACCTTTATGTATAAATTCTGTGACCTTTATGTTAAATAACTTAGAAAAAAATGAAGAATTTTAGCAAAATTTGTACATAGATACCTTTATGTTATATTCATATGACATTTATGTATATTTATGTGACCTTTATGTATAAATATTCATACCTTTATATATCTTTTATATATTACATAAAGGTATGAATATTTGTACATAAAGGTCATATAAAATATATATAAAGGTCACATGAATATTACATAAAGGTATCTATATACAAATTTGGCTGAAATTCTTCCTTTTTTTTCTAAGTTACAATGAATAAAGGTCACAACATTTATACATAAAGGTCACAACATTTGTACATAAAGGTCACCAAATTTGTATATAAAGGTCAAGGCATAAAATTTATAAAAAAAAAAATTCCTGGATCCGGGTCGACCCGACCCGAATTGCACGGATCTTAGATCCGTGCACCAGGTGCACAGGAGAATTTGTGTAAGATTTTAGTTGTTAGTTAGTAATATATTGGTGATTATGAAATGTTAGTAATGTACTGGTGATTTTGAAATGTTTGATTTTAGTAATTTAGTTGATCAAATTATGAAAATTTTAAAATAGTTAGAATTATAGAATTGTTGGAAATTATTTGTTGTTTTATTGTAGAGATAGAGAGTCGAAAACTTGGTAGATTAATGCATGTATCAAAATGTTGTCAATTTTTCGTTAGAATTTAGGGTTAATTGATTAGTAGAATCTAGATTGGTTTTAGGTTTTGTTAATTTGCATGTTTCAAATTTAAATGATGGGTGGAAGCACCGAGGTCCCCATAGACGAGGTATTGGTTGAGGCGGTTGAGACGTCAGTCAACAACTATATACTACATCACCGATGATGGGCTCTTTCAGTGGTTTGATTGGTGGAGTCCACTCCCCTTACAAGGCAAGGGGTTATCCACTGGCACTCGGGGTTCCTATAAATGAAACCCGCTCCACTTATGTTATTTTTTGCAATAATGATTTATTTTTGCAAAATGGGTTACTTGGAATCTGACGTTGGATGATGAAATTCAATGCTTATACCTGGAGAAGGCTACTACCCGCTACTGCGATCTGATCATCAGTTGGAAGCTGAAATGGATTTTAAAGGGGAAGCAGCCCTTAAGCATGCCAAATGACACTTGGAAGGGATTTTTAGATTATTAGTCTGACCTTGTGGTAAAGGCAAAGTCTGAGAAGTCTTCGAAAAACCATCTAAACGAGCCACTCGAATTGGGTACAAAAGTCATCAAATATAGAGTGTCGAGGTCGGCTATTAAGCACTTGATTGATCTCGTAAGCGTTTTATTTTCACCTTTCAATTTATTGTAAAATTCTAATTAATAATTAAGTTCATTTATATATATTGTAGAATTTGTTGTTTATGTTGCGCAGTCCAAGAAAAAGGGTGTCTCTGCCCATAAACACGAGCTCTTCAAGAGGTTGCATGGCCCGACGAAGATGGGTCATACATCGATGACAGGGCCAAAACTATTGTTGTAACTTGTAAGTATTTTATTTATACTTCTTATTTAACTTCAAAATTTATGAAAATTATTTTTCTTCTGATTTTTTTTACTTGAAAAAAAATATTTCAGGAGGCTTTCGATGAAAGGATGTCCCAGCTTAGTCAGCCAAAGGAGGGCTCATCAAAATTCCGCCCCGTTAACTTAGACCGGTAGTATATTGAGACAGTCGGTGGCAATAAGGGACGAGTGTACGAGCTTGGATTAATCAGCAAAAGACGATGGTTAACCAGCTTTGTTACCTCTCATACCACGGCTTCCAATCCAATCGATATTAATCAGATTGTGTGAGAATTCGAAGAGTGCTCATGATGGGAGTACGAGGCAAGCATACAAGAGGTTGAACGTATGCAATCGTAGATGTGGAATGTCATCGACTCCCAGCAGAGACTATTACAACAACTTTACGGTCAGTAGTTGCCCCTAATGCTGATGCCCCTGCTAGGACTGGTGTGGATTTCCTAGACCGACTTAATGAGAATGAGGATGAAGATCGATCTTGAGTTTGGCAAATATTTTTCAATAATTTTATCTCAACAAACAATTTTATTTTTATTTGTAATTAGATTTGTAAATTTTTTTAATTTTCATTTAATTTCATTTCGTTTATTTCATTTTAATTTCGTAATTGTTATTTATAAAAAAAATTAACAAAACAACCCAAAAAAAATATATAAATTATTAAACATCGACAGAATTTTCTGTCGCTAAGCTTTTATTTATTTTTTAAATTATTAAAAATACCGACATAAAACATGTCAGTCGGTATTTATCAACGAAAATTTTCAAGTGGAACACTAGAAATTTGTCAATACAACCCATGGAATTTTTGTTGTTTTTCTACATTTTCTTAATTTTAAATCTATCGATAAGTGTTATCGGGGGAAATTTACGTTCACAGTACACCGATAGAATACTTTATTCATCGGTAAATTTCTACCAACCAGCAAAATTACAATGATTTTTAATGATAAAAATTTCGTCGATAAATTTTATACGGACGAAATTACCTTATTAATCAATGGAAAATTTCATTGATATTCCGTGTGATTTTTGTAGCTCATTTTTAATGTTTTTTCTACACTGTCTCCTACTCCTCTTCCTCTTCTCTGTTTTCATACTGATACTTCCAAATATTTTATTGAATAATATTTATTACAGTGATTTTAAACATTAAATTACAAGTATTTTAATGAAGAAGCACAATAATCATCTGCTAAGTAATGGAGAAAGGTAATCAAGTAATCAACGTGATACTAAAGAAGAGTAAGGATAAAATTGAAAATTATACTTTTTACTTTCAAGTAAACAAATAATATATATCTTACAATATATTTCAATTATACAAATAAAAAAATTTAGTAAAAGAATTACTAATGTTTAGGAATACAAGTATGCAAGTAACAACATTCGAAAAATAAGTAATATATTTCATAAAAACACATGATACATTTTAATAAAATAAGTAATTATTAATCTCAAGTGGTTCAAAAGTTTAGAGGGGTGAATAAATCTCTGTCGATTTTCTAAACATCTTTTGAACTGGTTATACTGTAAGTTATTGAAACTTACAGTACAACAGGTAGTCTAGCCTACAGTACTATGAGTTAATATTGTTTGTTGTAACTTAGAGTTCTTGCAGCGAAAATTATATTTTTGATAGATGGTTTGTCTAAAACGTTTTCTCAAATTGTTTCTTGTAAAACCTTTTGAATATTTTATGACAATAAAATAGATGCAACACGTATACAAATATAAAATAATAAAATATTTATGGTCTTATAGTGGTTTGAAGGTGGTGTAATTTTTCGACGTCTTCTCTATCGCTTCTTTAAGCAAGAACTTCGTTAAGCAAGTTTGAATTATAGGTTACACTCTAACAAACTAATAACTCAACAAGTTGACACCTACAGGAACTCAGCTTATACACAGCTGCTCCAAGTTCTTATGGCTGACCCACTCAAGATCTTCTAACACTCACACGGAGTGATTGTCTGTAACTAGACAACTATACCACTCAACAATGATTAAATCCTATCAATTGAGGAAACTTATTAAAACAATCTACGCACATAACAACAAGGTAAAAGTATATAAGTTTTTCTTCAACTAGTGCGGCGAAGTAGTCTTCTGAAACTTTAAGCTTTAGAACTTAGCTTGACTACTTCTTGAGGTTGAGTGACTAAGCCTGTAAATCTTTAAAAGCTTGAGACTCTTAGATCGATTTTTGTTTTAAGCTTCTCGTATGAAAGTTTTAGTATCAGAGTAGTCTCAGTCTTCTCCTCCCCTATTTATAGATGTAGAGATATACCTGTTGAAGAAAACACTCTCCTTTTGAATTTGAATCTCTTTTACGTAAGTTTGGCTTGTATTAAATTCTTCTTGACTTGTATTGCGAATCATTAAATGCGGCAGTTCCAGTTTGCAGCTTTTCTACACATTGTCAGGCCACGTGTCTTCTGTAGATGGGTTTGAGCTTGCAACTTCAGTTTGTCTTTACTGGTTTTATTTTGATCAGTTGATAATTTTGATCCTCGTATGTATCTTGATATTCCTCGTATTTCAGCTTGAGCTGATTCGACTATTGCAGGAAATGTGTCTTTGAAACTTACAATATGCGAATTTGATCTTCTTCAGCCTAGGTTACTTCTTAATGTAACTTTACTTACAACGATGTAGTATACTACTCTTACTTGTAGTTGTGTTGTATATAACTTTTCTTTTCAGCTATGCTGTTCTTGAGCCATTCTTGCAGGGTCTTTTATTCTTCCTTTACTTGCTACATGGCTACTTCCTTGAAGCCGTCCATTCTTCAGATTAAAACAAAGACTCAAACCTAATTTACAGAAGACTTAAACATTGTGAAAAATGGGGTGCTCTAACTTCCTATTATAAAACTGTTTTGTCTCATTAAAATCTAAACATTGATATTCTAACAGTAATACATTTTGATTATATAAGTAATATATTTAAGTTATGTATAGAAGTACTACTTTTCTATAAAACAATTAATACATTTTTGGTACATAAAGTAATAATTTTCACTAAAGTAAGTGGTTTCGGTTTGTATATACAGGTAATACATTTCAATTTATATATACAAGTAACACAATTTAGTAAAATAATTAATACAATTTGGATATATAAGTAACACAATTTCGATAAAAAAAATTAATACATTTTGAATATATAAGTTGTATATTTCAATAAACAAAAAATACATTTTATGAAAACAAGTAATACCCAATAAATAATCAAGTATACTTTATCTTATAAATGATGATGAGTTAAATCATATACTGCTCCCAAATTTTTGCAAATAAGTATATATAATTTATTCAATCCTAAAATTAAAATCATCAGTAATGTACACAGATATAAAACAAATTCAGATCTAACAAATTAATCAATCCTAAAATTAAAAATCATCAGTAATGTATACAAATATAAAATAAATTCAAATCTAACAAATTATTCAATCTTAAAATTAAAAATCATCAGTAATGTACACAGATATAAAATAAATTCAGATCTAACAAATTATTCAATCCTAAAATTAAAAATCATCAGTAATGTTCACAAATATAAAACAAATTCAGATCTAACAAATTAATCAATCCTAAAATTAAAAATCATCAGTAATGTACACAGATATAAAAAAAAATTCAGATCTAACAAATTATTCAATCCTAAAATTAAAAATCATCAGTAATGTACACAAATATAAAACAAATTCAGATCTAACAAATTAATCAATCCTACAATTAGTAAATCACAAGAATCAGAATCAGTACAAAAATCAGAAATAAAAATAAAATGAAAATAAAAGGAGAAGGGAAAAACCGACAAATATATGTAAGTAAAAGAAATAAAATAAAATAAAAGGATTCGCATCTATCATTATCTTAATAATATGATCGAATTAAATAAGTCAATTATTAACATTTAAAATAATTATTTTTTATTTTGAGAATTGTTAAACTATTTATTAAGCTGAACTTCAGTTTTATGTATAATTTTAAATACATTCTTAAGAACTAAATATGTTATACATATTTTTGAAAAGTGCTTTTAAGATGGGACGGTGATAGTACCAATCATTCTGAATTTTTTTTATATTGAAGTAAAATAATCTCAAAACATATAGATAACAAATCATGCAAATTATAGTTACTATAAGAAAGTCTCATTTGAATTAGGAGTATAATCCGATTCAGAATTGAATTTATTTCTTAATTAATCAAATTTATAATTTCTATTTATATTGTATAATAAAATTGCTTAAACATATAAAATTTAGTAATTTCAACCATTTCATACTTTCAATGTTTTCTAATTCATAATAACAATCGATATTGATATTTTCAGATAAATAAATAAGAACATTGATATTTTCATACTTTTATTTTATTTTCTCTACATTTATATCAATAAAAAAAACAACAACAACATGAGAATATAATTTTCTATACATTGATAAAGAGGATAATTATACCTGTCCAAGATAATCATAACTCTCGTTAGATATCAATATTGATTTTCATAAATTTGAGTTATCATTTTCATTGATAATGATATTCTGAATTTGATGTTTATGATATTTTCTTTATAATAATAATATTAAACACAACTCTAAATATTGAAATAGAAGATAGTTACAATTTTCTAAAGTATTAGAATTATCAATTGATAAAAGAGTGAGTCTATTGTGCAATTGGTGCATATGCAACTTGGGTCGACCCGTGTGTTTTCAATTTTATTTTTTATGCTTCAGACCAAAATCTTTATGTGATATTGGTGTGACATTTATGTTGCATTGTTGTGACCTTTATGTACAAATGTCATGACTTTTATGTACTGTAACTAAGGAAAAAAAAAAAAAAGAATTTCAGCAAAATTTGTACATAAATATCTTTATGTATATTCATATGATCTATATATACAAATATTCATAAAGGCATTTATATACAAATTATGTTGAATTCTTTTTATTTTCTAAATTACAGTATATAAAGATCATAATATTTGTACATAGAGATCACATTAATACAACATAAAGGTCAACACATAAAATAAAATAAATTAAAAAACTCGCGAATCCAAATTGGGTTGACCTGAATTGTATAATTTTAAATTTATGCACCTGGTGCACAGGAAAAGTTGTGTAGATAAGAATATTGATATTTTATAACTTTGAATTATTGGTATTTTCATCGATAATGATATTTTGGATTTAATATATATCGATATTTTCTTGATTTTTTATTTATTCAATATCCAAAGTACCTCGATATATTTTAAACATTAAGTACATAATTTAAATGATAATTATATTTATATATATATATATATATATATATATATATATATATATATACTACACTTACAATTTTATATATTTGATGACACTTTTCTACAAATATATTGACTTTTATTGTTGTAACGTCGCAAACTTTAGATAAATTAAATATACTTTTAGAAAAAACGTCCATGCACACTTATTTTGTAATGACATTTTATAGAAACGTCTTTTTTTACCAAACCTAAAACATTACTAGTAAATGACATTTCATACAAACGTTTTTTCTACGAAACCTAAAACATTATTAGTAAAGAAGTAATACAAGATGTAGATGAGAAAACACAAGCACACACCTATCCCATGTATCAAAACTAATATATTAGAGTTGAAAAGGGAAGAAATCAATTGACATCTAGCCAATAGTGAAAGGGTTCAAGTTCCTCCATCACATATCAAATGTGTGTTCTGTTGTTGGTGGTTGATGATAATGTGCAAGGAGTAACTAAGTTGTCACCACTCCTACATACAAATGTTAAATTTCTGTCTTGTTAGTTTGTGATCTGTCGTAGATCATCGTTGATTTAGTATTTCTAATCCACAACTACAAAGGTCATTTAGTGATGATAATATACATGAAGTAATTGAGTTGTCACCACTCCTACATCCAAATCTTCAAATTCCTGTCTCGTTAGTTTGTTATGAGTCGACCATCTTTGATTCAGTACCTCTAATCCACAACTCACAAAAGTCATATCATACCTTTAAAGCTTTGAAAAATACAAGCAACTACGGATGAAGGGGCAATGGCAGTGATCGAGACAACACGAGCCGATTGGTAAGGTTCCAAGAGAGCAGGAGCCGATGGGCAATGTTTCGGGTTTAGAAGTCCCAAACACTGTGTGAGTCCTTTTCGAGCCCTAAAGCTTCCACATTTTATAGAAACATCATTATTTTTATTTCAATAAAAATCAACTCTTTAAAAATACTAACGATTTTTTTGTAAGCGTCAGTAAAATTTTCATAAATTAAATACACTTTTAAAAAAGCACCACTCAAACTTATTTGACGTTGTAAGAAACGTCATGAGACTTCTTTTGAGTAGAGACTATAATCCGATTCAGAATTAAGTTTATTTCTTAATTAATCAAATTTATACTTTCTATTTATATTATATAATAAAATAGTTTAAACATATCAAATTTAGTGATTTCAACCGTATCACACTTTAAATATTTTTTACTTCATAATAACAGTCGATATTGATATTTTCATAAAGTCGAAGTATTGATTATTTCGTGGATTAGTATTATTAACTTCTAAAAAAAATAGATTTGATAAAAAAAATTCTCTATATTTATATCAATAAATAAATGTGGATAAGAATTTATTTTTTTAAAAACAACATAAAGAATATAATTTTATATATATTGATAGAGAGGATAATTATACTCGTCCAACATAATGATTATGATCAGTAGATACCGATATTGATAATTTTATATATTTAAATTATTGATATTTTCATTAATAATGATATTTTCAATTTGATATTTATCGGTATTATTTTATAATAATTAGTAATATAGTAAACAGACATTAGTATAGTAAATTATATTAATTAATTAATATAGTAAACGAATATAAATTATATTATACATAAATTAATTAATATAGTAAATGAATATAAATTAATTAAAATCATCTAATGTTCGTTTAGTTTTTAGGGATATAAATTAATTAAAATTCATCTAATGTCCGTCTAGTTCTTAAGAACATAAGTCAATTAAAATTTATCTAATGTCTAAACATTTTAATGTCTATTAAGCTCTTAGGGCATAAATTAATTAGAATTCATCTAATTAAAGTCCTAAAATTAAAGTGTTTAAATGAACATTAGAAATATCAATTGTTTTATTATTTTAGAAAATAAGTGTACTCTAAACTAACATTTTAGATTGTTTTATTGTTTTAAAAAATAAGAATTCTAAACAAACATTAAAGTGCTCTCTAAACGAATGTTTTAGATTGTTTAATTATTTTAGAAAATAAGATCTAAACGAACATTAAAATGCTTATTAAGTACTTATTAAATTTATTTATTGTTTATTAAAATGTTCATTTAGCCCTAATTTTTAGATTGTTTTATATATAGCACTTTAAATGAATATTTTGGACTAGATTTATTGTTTTATTAAATGTTTTATGGTACACTAAAATTTATAGATATATTAAAACTTTAATTTTCATTTATAAAAAATAAAAAACTTTAATCTTCAATAAGTTGCGCACTTTAAATTTATTACTTCTTAAAATGTTCATTTAGTCTTAAAAAGTTTGATTAGTCCTAAAATATGCGTTTAATCCTAAAAATGTCTGTTTAGCCTTAAAATGTCCGATTATCCCTAAAATGTTCGTTTAGTCCTAAAAATGAGTGTAATTGGGGGCAATAAATGAATACAGAAAAAGAGACGAATCTTTCCAAATGTGGGTGGTTGGATATATCAAATTCATTCAGTTTAGTGGTCCCGCCTTTGACTCAAATTGTACTTTTTTGAAAAATGATAGAAAAATGATAACTTATATGTTTTGTAGTATTATGGGTCCTTTCCCCATAAATAATTACCTCATATATCAAAACACAATTATTTATATGCATCAAGGTAAGGGTTAGAGTCCATATAACTGAGTGGATGAGTGAATTTAACGAGCCCCGCGCAGCTCTGACATGTCCAGACGCGCTCCCACGCATCTTTATATCCGCGCTACACTCTTGCCCCGCTTGCTTAACTTTTTTTGTTATGTTCACATAACATTTTTATTATATTCGCGTAACATTTATGTTATACTAGTTTAACATTTTGTATTGTATTACAAACATATAATACCTTTTAAATTTTTATATTATAATATTATAACTTTTATGTTATAATAATTTAACTTTTATGGCATAATAATATTAACATATAGTACTTTAAAACATAAAGATTATTGTATTTGTACATAAGGGTTATGTTATATAGCATTACAGTTAAATTGTTATAATATAAAGGTGCATTTATACTACATGAATTTTTATACTGATCAAAGTTTAAGTAATATTACTTCAAAATTATGATATCTGTACATAAAAATTATACTAATATAACATAAAAATTATACTAATATAATATAAAAATTACAATATAAATGAAATTAATTTGAACGTGGATTTGGGTTAGATCCGACCTACCCATACAATTACATCATACAATTGACACACAAGTCTACTGGTATAAAAAATATTAGTCCTAATGGATTTAGTCAAGGTGCTCAAGCCTTTCAATCTTTTGAGAGACTTTTATATAAGTTAAAAGTTTTCGATTCTATTTCTTCAATGGAGACCAATCGGCAAGGTTTAAACTTAATTTGTTAAATATAATCCCAAAATAAATGTTTGTGTTAAGATTTTGCACGTAAATTAATGAAGGTGATAAAAAGATGGATCTAGAATTATTTAAGTACAATCATTGATAGGTAAATTTCAATAATCACTTTATTTGTATCCCATTTAATTTGAAAGAAGTAATTAATGATAGTTTCAGCAAAATATAGACAAATAATTTTTAAAATCTTATAATAACACTTATTTTGAAATAATTTTTTTTTAAAACTAAAACCACGTCTATTCTAAAATGAGAAATGTAACAAATAAGGTGGTTTTTTTATAATAATATCTAAAATTAAACTAGCAAGTTTTTTTCCCCCTTTTTAAGGAAGAATTAATTTCAACTTGAATTCAACTCTACTAGTGAAAAACAGGATTGGTTGAACATATATATGGGTAGATTAATTCAAGCTTAACTCATATATATTCAATACTGGATTGGAACTCATATGGGACAAAAATCTGCACAAAGCTTATAACAATTTTTTAAAAATTAAATGTAGACCGAATTGAACAATAACAAAAAATGAAAAAGTTATTTCACACTTCTCTTTTTATATTTAAACCCCAATTTCGATCTTGAAGCTTTTACAAAAATAAACAAATTATACTTCCTCATAAACAAATAACAAAAAAAAAAAAAATTATTATTATTATAAAAACAAAAAAAATTAAGGAAAATGATGTACACGTAGGTGAAAGCGTGAACCTGTGTTGAGTGAAAAATGCAAAAGTGATTGTGACTTTGCAAATTATTATATGTTTCGTCCAATCAACTTTTGATTGGAAAATCCCAATAGTATTAACTTGCACGCTATGCTAAACCATGCGTATTATAATTGTTAGTTTATTATTTTATGTTGTTGAAGTCTTTTTTTTTTTTTTTTCTAAGAAAGCAATTATTATTCCAAGTAGTAACAATCCGAAATCATAATGTCATTAACCAAAAATAGTAGCAAGAATCAAGAGTGTTTCTTGAAGAAATTTTTTGTCACCCTATCATCCAAGGGTTACCCCAAGTTTGAACTTTGCATCCATTCCAGATTTTTCATCTCGTTCCTTTAATTTATCAATTAAACATTGTCAATATTAAAAATTTTGAAAATTAGTTTATAATTTTAATATATAAATGTAGAAAAGAGTTTTAAAATCTAAATTTTATTTTATGAAGGGTTGTAAAATGTTTAAAAGTTTGAAAACAATTATAAAAATATTAAAATAGTAATAAAATCTGAAATTGATAATAATAATAATAATAATAATAATAATAATAATAATAATAATAATAATAATAATAATAATAATAATAATAATAATAATAAGGTAGTGAGATTAAGTCTAACAATCTAAAATCAACAAATAAACTTTAAAATTTAATTCAAATATATATGTAATAGTAATCGTGTAAGGTATAAAAATCAATAAATCAATATTTTTAATAAAAATATTTGGTAATTTATTCAAAATTATTTCAAATAAATAGATAAAATTAGTCTAAATTTTTTTTAAAAAAAACTATAATATGTTCTAAAAAATCTGGAAAATGGTTTCAAAAATCTAAGAAAATAATTTTTTAAATGTAAAATTAATTTGGAACCTAAATTTTAAATATAAACTAAATTTTGGAATAAATAAAATATATTTTTGAACAAATCCATCTAAAAAAAATGCAGAAAATTATTTACAAATTCTCAAAATAATTCTAAGATATAAATTAGTAAAAATATGAACAAAATATATTAGTAAGTATAATTAATAACTTCTCATAAATTAAAACTCACAAACACAAAACTATAACATTATTATTATTATTATTATTATTATTATTATTATTATTATTATTATTATTATTATTATTATTATTATACACAATGTTCAATTTTATTTTCAAATTTAATTGTTGAATATTGATGTTTAAAAAAAACATGGATTTTTACAAATTTCAAAATAATAAGATCATGAATAGCCTTTTAATATAACTTCATTATATTATTGCAAATCGTATAAATTAGTATCATAAATAATAAATCACACATCACGCGATTGTACTACTAATGTAATCATATATATACTATAAAAATCACGTGGATTACCAACAAAAAATTTCGTCGGTAAACAATGAATTTTTGTCGGTAAATTAAATACCAATGTAATTTTCACCAGTAAAAACTATCAATATTATTATCCTCGTCAATAGCAATTTACCGATGGAGAAATGATTGTGTTGGTTAATTACCAATGTCCAGCTCAATCGCTAATAAAGTTACTAACGAAATTAAATATAGAAAAAGTGGAAAAACTATCGAATCAATCTGTGATTTTACCGACGAATTTGGAGTATTTCAAAGGATTTTTTAGTTGATATTATACTTTTACCGATGGATATTATTAAATATCGGTAATATTTAATGATTTTCAAATTTTTAATTAATAACAATTATGAAATCAAAATCTTATAAACAAAATGAAAATAAAGTTAAAATTAAAAAATTCAACAAATTTAATTACAAATTAAAATAAAACTGTTTAATATAAAAATAATTATATTTTAAAATGTTCATCAGTAAATTATCTTCATCCTCAGCGTTAAGGAAGTATTGGATTAAAGGAGTATTAGTGGTTGAGTCAATTGCAGACCGGATGCAAGTAGCTCTATGAATCTCTACTGGGATTCTAGAAGGTTGTTCATCTCCGCCAGCTGGTTTAGGAACTTCGTTCGCTTGTGCTCAAACTTCATCATCCTCGACTAGTACTGTCGTGCCCACTCTTCATTTTCTTGCACGATTTGATCAATGTCCATCAGATTGGGAGACGTGGCATGAGAGGTGGCACAACTTGTCAAGGGTCGTCTCTTGTCAACCAATCCTCACTCATATACCAATCCCTTCTTCACATTAGCTGTCTTGATATACAACCGGTCTAAGTCAACGGGAAGGGACTCCGATAAACCCTCCTCCAGCTGACTAAGCTGGAACATGCTCTCATCAAAAGACTCCTGAAAAAAATTTCCAAGTTAAAATAATTAGAAAAAAAATAATTAAATATAAACTTTTGAAGTCAAATAAAAAAAAATACTTACAACAATTGTCTTAGCCTTGTCATCATTGTAAATCTCGTCTTTTTTCATGATCGTGCAACCTCCTAAAAAGTTCGTGCTTCAGGATAGGGGCACCCTGGTTCTTGGACTGCACAAATTTCCACAATATATATAAATGAACTTCAATATTAATTATAATTAATAATAAATTGAAAGGTGGGGTAAGGATATTTACGAGATTTTCCAAGTGCTCCACACCAATCTTGAACCTCTTTAATGTTTGACAACTCATGTACCCGATCTAAGTGGCTTCCTCAAGTAGTTCTTGGAGACCTACTTGAACTTCATCTTGACTGTAGGATTAGACCAGTAGTCTAAATAGTAAGAACCCATTCCAGGTGGAGTTCGGCACGCACTCGGACTGCTTCCCCTGTAAATTCATCTTTACTTTCAGTTATTGATCATAACACAGTAGTGGGTCGCAAACTTCTTCAGGTACAGACGTCGAATTTTATCGTCCAATGTCGAGTCCCAAATACACAGTTTTGCTAAATATATAGCATCATTTAAATTATAATAATTTCGAAACAATAATAATACTAAAATTAGAGAAAATGAAAGCATAAAATTACCGAAAACTCCTCCCAATACACCTTCTTGGTGTCGGGCGATAAACTTCCAATTGAAGCTCTTCGCATCGAATTAGCTCTCAAATACACCGATGCAACGACATTATGCTACACAATTGAATTTAATTAGATGACAAAATTTATTAAATAATAACAAAAAATACAAACAAAAATGTCTACTCACACTCTAGGCTCGATCCATAGTCCAGCGAGAGGAAGTAGTATGCACTTGTGAGGCCTGTCCTATCAAGTCTTGGTTTACTAATTTGAAGTTGGAAAATGGAGGAATGGTACTGTTAGGGGATGATCATTCCTGCAGGGTCTTAGGGATTGGAGTATAAGGCTGAAACTGCAATATGGAAGGACAAGAACACTCCATAATGTAAGATATATCCCTCACCTCAAAAGAAATCTTATCTCACTTGGTTTGCTAAATGCTACAGGCTACGAATTCAAGATACATAAGGAAGAAATCTTGTGACAAAGAATGAAGTGTTGGTGATGAGAAGGAAGAAATCCAATGCCCTGTACATACTTGAAGGAAGTACAGTGACAGAAGAAACTTCAGTTGCGATGAGCAAATCTAAAACTAAGTTGTAGCACAAAAGATTAGCTCATATCAATGAAAAAGGATTAGCTGAACTCTCAAGACAGAATCTACTTGGGACTGCTCAGGTATCAAAGCTTGACAAATGTGAAAATTGCATCCTTGGAAAATCCACTAAGTCTAGATTCCCAAAAGTTAATCACACAACTACTAAACCCTTTGAATATGTTCATTCGGATTTATGGGGGCATCTAGGGTAGAAACTCATGGTGGAGGAAGATATTATATAACCTTTATTGATGATTTTTTCTAGAAATTTATAGGTATATGTGTTAAAGCATAAACATGGAGCATTTGAAAAATTCAAAGAATGGTTAACTATGTTAGAAAATCAAACGGGTAAAACTTTAAAATGTTTTAGAACTGACAATGGACTTGAGTATTTGTCAGAAGAATTCAACAAGTTTTGTAGGTTAAAAGGAATCAGCAGACACAGAACGGTTGTGGCAACTCCACATCCAAATGGAGTAGTTGAGGGATGAATAGAACTCTTCTTGAAAGAGTTAGATGCTTACTCTAGGATGCAAACTTACCAAAGGCATTTTGGGGGGAAGCTGTGACCACTACAGCTGATCTGATCAATAGAAGCCCCTCATCATCTATAGGTTTTAAATCTCCAAATGAGAAGTGGCATAGTAAGCCCTCTACATACTCTCACTTAAATGTATTTGGATGTCTTGCTTATGCCCACACTACTCAAGATAAGTTGGATGCTAGAGCTATAAAGTGTATCTTTATTGGCTATCCAAATGGAGTTAAAGGGTATAAGTTGTGGAGTTTGGAATCTGGTACACAGAGATGTTTTATAAGTAGGAATGTGGTGTTTCAAGAAGCTGTGATGGGTTACAGACATATGTCCAATGATGATGGAAAAGAAGCTCAAACTGAAGAAGTTTTAGCTCCTGAAACTGATGAAGGGAATACACACCTTCAGGTGCAGTTTGAGGACTGTAGTCAGTAAAAGGGAAATGATCAATCCAGTGCAGCTTATTTGTTAGAAGATAAGCAGACTAATGAAGATCACCAACAATCTTAACAAAATCTGAGAGACTATAGCCTAGCAAATGATAGAATAAGGAGAGTGATCAACCCTTCTAGCAGATATGAGCAAGCTGATATTGTTCACTATGCTTTAAATGTGGCTCAAGAAATAGATCATGAAAAACTTAAGAGCTATCAAGCAGCAGTTCAATCAAAAGATAGAGAAAGATGGATTGAACCTATGAATGAAGAACTCAAGTCTTTGAAGAAAAACCACACTTGGGATCTAGTAGACAAGCTTGTGAATGCTAAAGTCATTGGAAGTACATGGATATTTAAAAGAAAAGTTGAAATGACTGGAAAAGAGCATATCAGGTTCAATGCAAGGTTGGTGGCAAAGGGTTACACACAAAGAGAGGGTATTGATTATAATGAGATCTTCTCTCCTGTGGTAAAACATATCTCAATAAGGCTATTACTTGCTTTGGTAGCTCAAGAGGATATGGAACTACAGTAACTAGATGTTACGACTGCATTCTTGCATGGTAACTTGCAAGAGACCTTATATATGTAGCAACCAAAATTAGTTCATCTAGAAGACTGGAAAGAGAATGCTAAGTGTTAGCATGATGACATGGACAAGGATCAGAATTATTTCAGAGTTAAGGTGGATTAAATCAGAAATATTTCTGTGGTGTAGGAACTGGAAAGAAATCGGTGAAAACCGGCTGGAAACGCATCGAACCGGAACTTGGAAAGGAGGCGTTCAAACCGGATGTAATTAGTTAATACAATTGGAACTGAATTAGGTCTAATTACCGTTCATCCGTGCAGACTCGAAGATTCAAGCTCAATGTTGTCATGATTCCCAACAGATCTTTTAGAATTATCTTAGGGTTATTGTTTCCCATATATAATGTATCTTCAGTTCTAATTTTATACTTGAATTCACAGCAAATAGAGATATCAAGTAGGGTTCTTAGATTAGAAACAAAAAACCCCAAATCCTGGGTTGATTGTAATCCACATTTCTCTTTCATTTCTTAATAATTTTCTCTGATTCTTTATCCGATGGATGCAGGCCGATGTGTGCACCGATCCACCGTTAAATCGTGTTTGTTGATTGTTTTGCATGCATGCATTATTGCTTTGAAATTGCTTTGGTTTCTAGTTCAGTTTCGTTTTCTTGATTAGTTGCTCGGTTCAGCAGTCGTGAACTCAACAATAACTTTAAAAAAATGGTTCGTTTACATATACTAATCTTGATTCCCGTAGGGTGGCGGCGGCGGAGACTGGGGAGGGAAAGAGGTGGTAGGGGATAGGGCTAGAGGGCAGCAGTGGTGGGGCTAGGGCGCGAGGTGGCGACAACGTAGCGTAGGGTGGTGGCGACGATGGGTGGTGGAGGCGAGGGAGGGTGAGAGAAAGGGGAGGCAGGTGGTGGTGGTGCGACGGGGAGCGGCGGTGGCGCAGCATCGATCTGGTGGTGATGGAAGCAGCAAGGGAGGGAGAGGGTAGTTCTGCTAGGGGAGAAGAAAGAAATTGCGACCTATTTTTATCGTTTTTAGCGATGAATTTTATCGATAAATTTCGTTGGTAAATTTTGACAAAAACAGATATTGTTTTTTTCATTTCAAAATTAAAATAAGATCATTTTTACTTGTCCAAATTTTTTTGCAGGAAAAAAATATCGTACAGTTTATTATTTATAAACGGAATTTATTTCCATAGGTAATTAATAAATTTTTTCAAAAAAAAAAAAGGAAAATAGTTAACGATGGAAATTTCATTGGTAATTTGTCAAAACATATTTTGAGTTCTATTTACAATTTGATATGAACAATTCAGTTTTATAAATGGTTCAATTCAATCAAACACAAGAAACTTGTTAAACCAGTCAATGATTTATTTACATTTTCAAAAAAATATACTCAAATATGTAAAATCAAACATAAACAATAAAATTAAATAATTGTATTATTAGTATAGTAACAAAATTACGGTTGACAGGCAACAATCTAATTAATAATTATATATTTTAATTGAATTAAGATAAAATTAGTAATTATGTACGTAATATAATTTGAATATAATTGTTTTTAATAATATTATGTATATCTTAATATACCTATATTAAAATATATTAATAACTAAATATATATATATATATATATATATCATATCATATCAAAATCTATATTCTTACAAACTTATACCCATAGACTTAATCTATCATATATCTTTCATCCTAAGTAAAATTTTGGGTTGCAGTCATCTCATCCATCTATAACTAAAAGAACACCTTTAAATTTTTGAGGAAAAAAGAAAAAGAAAAAGAGGAGTTGATGAAGGGGATTTTGTTAGAGCCGAAAAAGAACTAAAACCCATAACGTGTCATTAATTGCGTGCGACTCATTTCTGTCTAATCTCTGCACTTCACTTTTGTCCAATTTTCAAAAAATGGGAGATTCTGAGGAATATACTCTTCCTCGACCGCCCCGCTGACCCCACCCCCAATCCATTTATCTATCATTTATCAACACCAAATTAAATCATACGATTTTTTTAATAACATTTTTTTTAACAACTAAAAAACAAATTAAACAAGTTATATAAACACCATCAGTAGTAACTTATGTACTTGGTTCATGTTTTGTTATAAGGACGTTAGTTTTTAGTTAAATTTAATTTTCATTTACACTAATGTTATGGTCCATACATATCTTAATGCTATTTTTTAAATATTATAATTTAAAATTAATAATTTTATTAGATTTTAATATGTTAATAACAAATATATTAATATAAATTCACTATTAGATAGGTGAATAGACTAATTTAAAGTATGAGTCTTTTTTTTTTTTCAATAGAACGTTTTAGACAATAGGAATATCTGGGAAGATAAACCTAAATTTAATTTAAATAGATCTCTATACATACCCAAATTTAAAATTTTGAATTTCTCAAAAATTTGAACTATTAATTGATAAAATTTTAAAATTCAAGTAATCTATATCGATTTACTCTCTCAAACAAAGATAAAAAATTAATTTTTCCAACGAGGATTCATAATACATGTGATTAATATAAATTTTAAATCTTCGTCTTAAATGACATTCCTTTTGACAATATTATTATTGTTATTATATAGCTAAAATAATAAAACGTTATATGACATACATTTTGAAAAAAAGTTTAAATGTATAGGCAAATAGATCGTAGGGGACAATTCGACACAATCTCTGGCGAAACCCCTCATAAATATAAATATTAATCCCTAATATATTATCCATTTATTAAAAGATAGAATGATTATTTTTAAATTTAATTATATGATTCTTGAAACCCATCTTATCCAAATTATAACCAACCCATTTAGATTACGATTAGGACTACTATAATCCTAGAAAGTTTCTAGATCTATAAGTCAAATCAATGCAAAGCTAATAATTCAGAAAATAATCTTAATATATTAGATTAGGAATGTAATTTAAAAGTCATTAAATGACAAATATACCCCTTGAACGTTATCTATCCCCAATTTGGGCTTTAAATAGAGAGAGAAGCATCAACTACTCCCATCATATGATACACACACAAACAGAACGCTCCAATCATACTCTACTCAACCATGACGACTTCTAATCTTCAACTTTCTTCTTCTTCTTCTTCTTCTTCTTCTTCACTCTCTGAATCCGAGCAACAAGAGCTCATCAAAAACCTTCAAATCTTCAAGATTCAAGGCACTGACAGGCGCGGTCGCCCCATTCTCCGCGTCATCGGAAAACACTTTCCCGGTAACGATTTTTTCCGATCGCTTTTCGCTCACGGTTTTCGATTTTAATTTATTGATTATTTAATTTCTATGTATGTTATGTAGCGAGGCTTGTGAGCGTCGAAGCGCTGAAGAAATTCATGGAGGATGAGATCTTTCCGAGCATCGATGGGCGGCGATTCTCGGTGGTGTACGTGCACACGGCGGTGAACAGGAGCGAGAACTTCCCCGGAATATCCGCTCTCAAGTCAATCTACGAGGCGATTCCGGCGAATGTTCGAGAGAATCTGGACACGTTTTATTTCCTCCACCCTGGAATCCAGTCGCGCCTCTTCCTCGCCACCTTCGGCCGCCTCATCTTCAACGGCAGCGGTGGCGGAGAGTTTTATTGGAAGGTGAAATACGTTAGCAGATTGGAGTTCCTGTGGGATAACGTGCGCCGGAAGGGGATTGAGATGCCGGAATTCGTGTACGATTTCGACGAAGAAATGGAGTGTCGTCCCACCACCGTTGATTATGGGCTGGAGAGTGATCATCCAGGGATTCTACATCCAGCATCCACCGTTGACTATACGCTTTCTACGTATTCTATGAGGTGTATTGCGTAGGGGTTTCTTATTGGGCCTTGGGCGTGGCTTTGTGGTGGGCCTCTCCGGCCTGCTTTTACATTTGCCTTTTGTGATTATTTTTTGGGGGGTTTTTGAAGTAAGGTTGTGACTTGTGACATATCTAGAAATAGCAGCAGTTGTATAAAGATGCTAGAATAGGTCAGAAAGACCAATCAGTGTCTTTTTTTGTTCTTTATAAATAGTTCAATTTCAGTGCTCTTTTTTAAAGAAGATATTAGTGCACTTCTACTTGTAGATCAGCCATCAATTTCTTCATCTAATGATCTTCATAGTAATTATTGACAGAAGTATCAATCCTTGGATGTTATCCATTGCGATATATGGTTCATTGCTTTTTCATTGATTTATTTCATTCATATTTGATAATAGTAGATTACATGTGGTAATTGGATCACGAAAAAGATTATGGGTGACTTGTAATTTTGTCAATTTTAATATGTCAGGTTGCTAGGAATATATACGTATGATCATTATAATTTGTTGGAGTTGATAAATTTTCTAATTTGTCCGGGTCACGCAAGTTTTCTAATTCTTATTGTTTCTCTCCCTTCACCTATTAAAAATTATAATTTGTTGGAGTTAATAAAATAGATTTAAGTAACAGCTCATATTCAAATTCACCCACAAAATATCTTTACTATATGAAAGTAAAGAAGTTGTAAATTACAAATATGTCACTTTCCTATTCAAAAATGTCATCACAACCTTGAGGATAAAAACGAAATATGTTGAAATTTGTAGGGTTCGAAAAATTAAGCAATGCATGTGCAATACGTTGAGGATATTTTACGGCACTTTTAAAAATGCAATCCACTTTCAATAAGTGAACGTGTATGCAAATCTTTTGAGAGATGGTGAGAGATTTTTGTTGGATATTAACTTGCAAAAATAATATTATATTCACTTGTTAAAATACATATTGATCGTGACTAGTTGATTCGTGTGTAATTATCTACATTGATGATAAGGTTTTGGATAAAAAAGAGTTTATGGCTACCAATGAAAATAGAGTGACGTGAGTTTTTAAAAAATGTCAACGAATCCAGAAATTGATGACTAGATTGAGAATCTCTAATCTCATGAATTTTTTTTTCTTATATGTTGGGATAAATAAATTACAGATCTGAAAAAGAAAGAGATGGATTTGAAGGGGAAAAGGAAAAGAATTAAGTTAATGAAAGAATCCTTTTATTTTTTAGGAGAATTGGATGGTAAAAAATTCGAGAAAAAGAAAGTGGAGGAAAGAAAAGGAGTTTTATTCAATGCAATAAGAGTTCACAACAATGACATTTCATCGAAAAAGAGCACTTACGTTTTCTGATCGATGTATTTTACAAGGATCTAATATGAGTATCTAAAATCAAGTGATTACATGTTTTTACATTATTTGACTAATTAGATATTTAATTGAAGGAAGTGAAGCAATCAATATGCCACATCAAGGACTGAGCTAATCATTCCCTTCATCATAATCTGTAGTACCTGAACAACAGATAGATACAACCAAGTAATACATATGTATCAGAAACAAGTTCAGAAAAGAAAATTTAACTTCTCTAAATTTATGATTAGGGTGTGACTCACTTACACATACTGTTGATATGGCGCAAACGATGACTGTATTTTTCATCTTTCCGACACAAGGTAGATAATCACTTAAGATCCACAACTTAAACACACAAATCTTACTCGAGTTGTTCAAACATTATGTGACATGAGATTTCCTTAAAGCCTATGAGGAACTCAATTGCAATGAGTGTCGGGGGGGGGGGGGGGGGGGGGAGTAAACATGCAAAACCCAGGAAAAACGATTTCTTTTAAAACACCGACCTTAGACGACAATATCAAGAACATTTCTTAATAGGCATAATATGCAGAGTTATCACATAACATAAAAATAAATAATCTTTTGCAGCATTTGAAGGCTTAAGGCACATTAAGAAGTCACTTCCATATGCACTTTATATCTATCTGTAACACATAAGCTACAAACAATCTAATATTCGAATAGAAAACCAATGAGTTAAATGGTTTTATCTACACCATTCATACTATCCTTTATTCACAGTTATATAATGCATGCTTTTCTTTTCACTCTGGTTGAACAACAGCACAAGATGAATATATCATTCAAACTCCGAACACAAGGATTGGTTTCTCAATTTCTCTGATTTATCAGTTTTTTCAGGTAAACTTTCATGAAAGAACGAACATGAAATACAGTGCAGAAGTAATGCCGGCACACATTGTTTCCAATACAAAATTTCACTGCACAACAAAGAACGACTTCACAATCAGAACTCAAGTAATTGTGCATCAATGAATCAGAGAACGTATAAAATCAAGGAAAAATCATTGAGCTTACATGTTCAGCACAAATTTGGGGTGATCCAGATTGGCCAGTGCGAATTCCGGGGATAACAGGGAAGCTCTTCAATACTCCCATCAGCCAAGTTATAAACACCAACATCATGATCCACACCAATATTCTCATAATTTGACCCAGAATAATCATCCGTATAATAAATCCTATTCCCTTTACACCCTGCATAATCGGTTTCTAGCAGCACCAATGACGAATTCTCCCCCAAGAACAACACCTTGTCATCCAAACTCGTAATGTTCTCCCATTTTTCAGAATTCCAATCAAACTTGTATACTCGGAATTTCACTGTTTTGCAAACTTCTAAGTAGTACTCAATATCAATCTCAAATTCTAAGTGTCTTGATACCAACAGCAAATCACCCATTGCATCGACTAAATACTTCATATCACCATCAATCTGTTGATCCACATCGATAATCTTCACCACAGGTGAGTCGCTATTATTCACATCAATGATTGCAATTGACCCAAATTTATTAACAGCGTAAAATGCACCTCCAGAGTAAATCACATCCTCGCTATAAGACCGAGCTAGATCAATAAATCTCCAAGAATCATATCCATTTTTACAGTAAGCCAGATTTTCATGCCGATTAAGAATTGCGAGAGCGAAGAAATTGGGGTTGTCGTACGGATTGTGAGAGAGAATTACCTTTTTAATAAAAGAGTCGCGCATTTCCTTCAGATTGCAAAAATACAAATCATTTTCCGGTGATCGGATAGTGTACTCCCTTCCTATACTGTAAAAATCAAAATTCGTCACGTTTGGGAAGGATGAAAGGGGCGGAAGAGTAATTTTGTCGCGGGTGAGGGGGTTAATTAGGAAAACAGTTGGGGATTCGTCAATGAGAATTAACCAACCGAGCGACGAGCCGGCGCGGCGGCGGCTGTGAGAGGCTTCAGGGAGGATGAGGCGGCAGAAATTGTTCGTCAGGGGATTGAAGAAGCAGCGCCGATCGGAGGAGCGGCTTGAGGGAAGCATGAGCCATGGGAATTCACGCGGGAGGAATGGCGGGGATATAGGAGTGGCGGCGAGCCATTTTTGACAGACGGCGCGGAAGCGGATGTAATCGGCGAGGGTTGGGAGTTTCGTAGCAGTGGTTAGGAGGAGCTCCGGTGGAAGTTCCGACCAGTCAACGTTGATGGAGTCGGCCATTAGCAGCTATGAGCGTGTTGTGATGAGCGAGTGGCACCAATAGAACTGCGAGAGGGCCAATAGTTTGTTCGTTTTATGTTGATCTGAATTTCTTTATTTTATTTTTTTCAGTAAAATCATTATTGAAAAATTATAATAGCTCATCTCTATTTTGAGCAAAATTGTTTATTTGTGTTCTCAACTAAATTATTTTCCCCTACAACACCACAAACACCATCAGGTTTACAGATTTTTTTTTATCTTACTTTTTTTTAGTTATAATTATGAGGTAATGGATCTCGAACCAAAAATCATGCTCAAGTTGAGAAATATAATTAATTCATGACAAAATAGATTTGAATTATTATGGCAGTCATTTTTATGCACTCTCTTTTTTGTGACCATTTATTAAACGGAGCTTCATTTACTAGTATACATAATCCAGATTTGCATTTGAGTGAAGAACTTGAGCACCGAAAATTTTAATTGATTCCACAATAATTGAAATTTAAATCAATTAAAATTACATAAAAATGAAAGAGAAAAGTCTTATTTTTAGAGTTTACTTAGTCAATTTTCTATTTTGCTTAAGTTCTCGGATTTAGGATATTGATATTAGGGATAAGGCCCCAAAATGCCCTATAACAATATACCAAAATACTCATTGATATAATAAATAGCCCAAAATATCCATTTTTAATAAAAAGACTAAATAGCCCTTTGACATCCCATAAAGAAATCATTTTTAATTATTGAAAATTGCTATTTCCAATCCAATTATATTATTTCCAAACCAAAATTGCTAAGTTATGTTGAAACCCGAATATATTTATCTTGGTATATAGGCTGGAAACCTTGCATATCCAAGGCTTTACTAGTGTTTTCACCAGTATAGTGGATCGATGCGGTAAAATAATGTCACGTACTGAGTAATTATTATTTGGAAAAGAGAAAAATCAAAATTTTCCATGATTTATATTTATCGAGATCCGACGCACAGAAATGGTATCAGAACCAAGTTTTATTGAAGATATAGATTAAATTATTTGTACAATATTATTTTCTTGTGCCTAACGGGAGGAGAAAATCAAGAAAAATATATCCGAAATTATTTCGAGATAAAACAAGTGTAGGATTTCATTAAATGACATTCAACAAAGATTGGAACATAGTTGTTCCAGACACATCTAAGGTTACACAAGAACTTAGAGAAGTCCAGATGACCATCATATACTATGGTGGACAGATGGAAAAGATGTGCCGATCTCTATTCGAGATCTAACAAGAAGTTTTAGATTTGAAAAAAGAAATTATAGATTTAAAAAGAAGGTTACCCAGGGGAACAGGTAGATCGATGAACGAACGATTTAAAGATGCATTCGGAGATAAACCAAACATTCTCAAAGGAAAGGCTACGGAAGTCCCAAAATCTAAAAGCTACGAGGAACTCTTGCTCAACATCATACGACAAGTCTGATTGAGGTCTCAAGAGTAGACTTCTCGGAATTAACCGAATCACTTTCCAATCTAGGAATTGTGGATTTGGTTAATCTCAAGATGAATGATCATATTTCCAAACAGGAGGAAGGGAGCACGAGTGCTGAAACATCTGTTCCCCAACAACCACAAGAATCGTGGAAATATGATCGAGTCGATTATAGTGCATTCAAGACACGATAAAGGAGACGATCAGAAGGGAATCAGGAAGCATCAAATAGCCTTGGGTGAAAACGATGCTAGAGTCAACACATCCATTCGGGTTGATGCTTACAACTGACATCATCGATTTCAGAAACATGGAGACTTTGATCGATGAATGGATGACATTCTTAAAGGTTGCTGCATCAGCGCTGGACATTGAACGAGATCAATTCAGCAAACTAATTGAAAATAGTTTGCAAGGCTCAGCCAAGAAAGCATGGGACAACACGGAGGCCCATATCAAAGAAGAGATCGGATCCGAGATAATATTTATGAAATTATCAAAAAGATCAATCACTTGCTCAAATTATTCTTCATCGGAGATGGATACTTTGATGAAAGAAAAGAAGAAAAGAAGTGAGAATATACACAAGCCTTGTATGCTCTCGAATTAAGAAGTATATGTTATGCAGACGAATACATTTATTGGTTCCGTAAATATTACTTCCAAGCTCTAATACCACTCAATGTTGCAATAGAATTATTCTTTGTAAAAATATGCAGCCCATGGAGAGAAATGCTTATACAAACATATAAGGTACCTCCAGGGAGAATCGATTCAGTGGCCAGAAGAATGTCTTTTTTAAAGGACAGTCTAAGAGAATGATGTCATCAAGCGGCACTTCAAAAGAATAAGAAAAAACTAAGATGGTTGGTAAAAAATACTCTTCTTTGTTGCGACAATAATGATTTTTCAAGTATTATTGGAGAATCAATTCGTGAAAGACATGGAAAAAGAAAGAAACACTTCAAAAGAAGGTTTCAATCCAAGTCCGGGGGATCATACGGAAGACCTTCCAATCAAGAAAGATCATGGTGGTCCAAATCAAAGGCTAGATTTTATAAATCTGGTCAAAAGTCTAGTCCTTCCAGGTTTCGCTCACAATAATCTAGATCCACGGGGAAGTCAGTAGGAGGTATACCTAGAAGGAGAACTTTTAGACGAGCTCATACTCTTACAAATGAAAGTTTCAAAGATTGCAACTGCTGGACGTGCGGTGCGAGAGGTCATATTTCGCCCGATTGTCCACAAAAGTAAAAAAAAGTGCGCCAGTTCGAACCAACAGACGACATCCTTGATGCAGTCTACTATGGTGATTTGGTGCCTGTTTACAAGTTCTAGGACATCTCTTCAGATGAACGCATCAATGAAGAAGAGTTCGAATCTGATTCAGAAGGATCCTATAGATCATCTACAGAATCAGACGAGTAGCCATGGCGAACATAAAGATAGACTTCAAACCTCAGAAAGTCTATTAGGATTCTTTTCAAGAATGACCATCTCAAACAAGATGATGGAAAGAATTATGCGACAAGATTCAACCTTGAATCCATATGACGGATTCAGGATTGGATGTCTTAATCGATTCTGTAACCAGATTGGGTTAGGACAGCACAAGCACCACATAATCTACCGGATGAACTCAGGTGAGTTTTCAATTCCTATGGAATTAACCGGTAATAAAGTTGATATGCAGCTTATCCCAAAAAAAGAAATTCTTGAGGTACTGAGTCATATCAAAGAAGAAAAAACAATTACTATGAAATGGATTCATATTGGAACTATTGAAGTAGTAATTAAAGCTACCTTTAAAGAAGGTATTGATTCTGTATTACATTTATCTGTGATGGATAGAAGAATAAATAATTTGCGAGATAGTTGTCTTGGGACAATGGTAGGTAATTTATATGTTGGTAAACTCATGTTTAATATCCATCCTAGGATTGCATACAACCTAGCTGACCAAGATTTCAGTAGAGTTTTAACCCTTTATCAGGACTTCAAGAGAATTGATTTAATGAAAAAGAGTAATAGACCATATTATATCATGTATAGAATTGCATATGCGCTTTCCAATACATATTATTCAGATATGTTTCTTCGGAAAGAGTATATAGAAATTCCTAGAATTTTCAAGGAATTTGTTAGGGTTATGACTCCAGACCTAATCCAGATTCCTAGGATAGGTGGTGTTAATATACTAATTAAAGATCATCCGATTTTAAATAAATCATCAAGGTTTGATTCTGAGATTAGTAACATGATGTCATTTTCCGAAGATAAGATTTTAAGCCTAAAAGGAAAAGAATCATATGAGGATTTTAATCCACAATAGATTAGGGTAAGAAATGTTAAAATAAAATACCCTGATGGTTGGAAAGAAATTCATGTTATTTTTGATATATCTAAAGCTGATAAAAGAAATCCATGTTATTTTTGATATATCTAAAGCTGATAATTTATTTACTTGTAATGAGATATATCATTTACATCAACTAAGTGTAAATAGATATGAAGACTTGTTAAACATAGCAGGTTATGAAGTATCTGTTACAGAAAGTGCAGGTATAACTGAGGGGGTTATGACCCTTGGTCTAAGTTTCCTTAAGGAACACAAACCTTGGGGAAGAAAAAGAAAATGGATGGAGTTCGACCTTAATGGACACACAATCAGGGTAGAATAAAACCAGTTATATGCCAGGTTTGAGTATAAACGAAGAGATCGAAGATCTCAAAAAAGAGAAAGATGAGTTGTTAGATCTTATGAGGAATATGCGAAGAAATGGTCAAACTCATCAAATACAAGATGTGATAAGATTACAAGAGCTGGCCTATGAGCATAATCTAATAAGCTCAAGGATAAACATATTGGAATCCTGAAAAAATATGAAAAGATATCCAGACGATCCAGATGATTCTGAATGACGAGTATTTTCTCCATATATATATCCGTGAGAATATTATATGATCAATATAAGATAGAGTATTTTGCAACTTATATTGACTCAGGTTCAAGCATTTGAACAACAAAGCCAGGAGTTTTTTCCAACGAAGCAGTGAAAAAATTACCTCTTATTGCAGGAAGGGATTTCTCCCAGAAGATCCTAATACTCAATAAGGGTATTCGAGAATCAAGAATAATGATCGGAGGCACATTTGATACCCCTTGGTATAAAGTAAGAATGTCACCTATCTATATTCATGATACATGTACTGATATTTTGTTGGGTAATAATTTTATCCAAACATTTGCAAAATATAAGTAAGATAATCGTAAGAACTTGTTAACCTTTACAACTAACTATGGTAGTTTGATACAGATATTGCGGAGAGAGAAAGTTTTTAATAGGATAATGCCTATTAATTTTCACAGCAAACGTGGTGATAATGATGTCAAGTTAACTCATCCTAAAATGCAGGATAAGAGGAATTTTGGAGAAGCTATTTTGTCCTACAGATAAGAGGGAATAGAAGAGGCACATGAAGAGACAATTCAATTTCTAAAAAATGTCTTGCAAGAAGGACCATCTCAAATTGACATTGATGAAGAAAGTTTACTTTCCCTCGAAAATGTTAAAAGGCTAATTTCAATGAGAATTCTTTAACTTGGTGGGATAAAAATCAGATCGAAGCAACCCTAAAGGTAAAAGAACAATACCGATACGAGTTGGTTCAATATAAGCCGATTCAGATGAACATTGAGGATCGAAAGGATATGCAAAATATTATAAAAGAGCATATTGATCTCAATCTGATGGAAGCAGGTATTTCTCCTTATAGTAACCCTGGATTTTTTGTAAGAAACCATGGTGAAATAAAGAGAGGAAAAACAAGGTTAGTAATTAACTATCAAGGTATTAATAAGATTACTGAATTTGATGATTATTACATTTCAAGTAGATAACACTTAATCGATTGTATTAAGGGATTAAAAGTGTTTTCGAAATTTGATTGTAAGTTTGGATTCAACTAGATTAAGTTAGAAAAAGAGTCGAAAAAGTTAACTGTTTTTTCTACATCTCAGGGTCAGTATATCTGGAATGTACTTCCTATGGGTCTTGCAAATGCACCCCAAATATACCAACGAAAGATGGATAATCTTTTCAAAGATTATTTTGAGTTTATATTTGTTTACATAGATGATATTTTGATTGCATTTAAAAATATGAAAGATCATTTAAAGCATCTTGAAATATTTTCAGAAGCATGTCATAAAGAAGAATTAGTGCTTTCTGAAAAGAAGGCAATAATTGCGGTTAATAGAATCGATTTTCTCGGTGTCATTATTGACCATGCAGGTATAGAACTACATGAACACATTGTGGAGAAAATCCGCAATTTTTCAGATGTTCTTAAAGATAAGAAGCATATTCAAAGCTTCTTGGTAGTGATTAATTTTGCAGGTTCATTTATCAAGGACTTAGCAAATATCGCAAGGATTTCCGTCCTTTATTACAAAAGGATGAGAAGACCAAAAAGAAATGGGAAGATATCCATTCCCAACGGGTTCGAGAGTTAAAACAGGTTTGCAGTAACTTGCCGAAACTAGCGATTCCTCAAGATGAGGATCAGTTAGTTGTCTATACAGACGCTAACGATTTTCGATGGGCAGCAGTGCTCATGAGAAAAACAACTACTGGTGAAAAACCATGTAGATACACAGGAAGGTTGTTTACAGAACAACAAGCCAGAATCTGGTATATTAATAAGAAGAAATTATTTGCAGTTTGGAAGACATTTAAAAAATGACCTTTATTCTTTTTAGCAAAAAAATTTACTTTAAAAGTTGATAATACAAATGTAAAAGCTTTTTTGAAAAATAAACTTGAATCAAAAATCGAAAAGGCTCGTATTACAGATGGCAAGCAGAATGCCAATATTATTTATTTGATATTGTCATTGTAAAATCTAATGAGAATGTTCTTGCAGATTTTCTAACAAGGGATGGACATCCTTGAAGCGGATTCCATCACGGTTTGAGTAAGACACCTCAGGGAAAACCTTGAGGAACTTTACAAGGTATTTGAGTTGCTTAGGACACGAGCCGAAGCAACTGTATATGTACAAAAGATGGATTTGGACAAAGTTCAAAAAACTCTACAAGCGGCAATGACCTCTAATTGTCATTTATGGAATGCATTAGAGGGACCTCTATATAAGGTATGTTCACCATCAGTGATCAAGAAAGAAATACAAAAGAAAGGTTCATCATCGATGAACAAGCAAGGTACTTTTATACCCGAAGCAGGATATCCTGCTGATAAGTATTTTTCATCGGATACTGGTGAAAAGACTGATAAAGCCAAATCAAGTAATTTATTGGACTTCGATAAAAATATTAATTAGGAAAGTTAGGAAGAAATTCCAGGCAATCCGAGTCAACCCAGCATCTCTAGGGTAAAAGAGAGAGAGGTTAACCTAAGGCCCTAGACAGGTTAACACTAACCAAGCTATTTCTCCATTTCGGGTTTATCAAAGAACATGAGAGAAATTGGTTACAAGAAATGGGATCAATTCAGGAAAAATAACTGTCGATTGGTCTAGAAAGTATCCAAGGCTTTGGACGCTTCCGGGGTGCAAACCCACAAGACGTGCGAGAATGGTTCGACTTCGAAACAATTGTTTTGATGTTTACTATCGCACCTAGTTTTCCAGAAATTTCTAAGTTATCGGAATGGATAGCCACTGCTGTGCACGATTCATGACAGAACAACCCACATTTGGGTCGAGGAGATACATTAGAGCTAAAAATCATTTCAGCAGCTCCTGAAATTACTAGTAAAGGGTCTCACCCAATTTTTCAATTTATAAAACTGCAGATACCAGATATGGTGACATTTAACCGAGCTAAAGCACCACCATCAAATAGTCCCTTGGTGGTCGCCCTCACCAAAGATGATATATCTACAAGGCGAGCTTGGGGATTTTGGGTCTGTCTCACAGAGATGGATAAAGTTAAATACCCGTTCAAAATCTTTCAAAATTCTGCGAATGGGTCATTCCTGTTAAATTCAATGACAGAAAATACAACCAAATTTGTTGAAAGCCTCTTCGAAAATAAGAGGAAATTAATTTGGGAAAACAAGGTTCCGACAACAGAACAAATAAGGAGAAATATATGTAACATGATACATATCGGAAGATGGGAAGAACGAATATGTTCTTACTGTCAGACACAAGAGAAACTTTTGTTCGGACAAGGTTTCAAAGTTAAACAGGACAAACCCGATTACTCAAAAAAGAAGGGAAAATGAAAGGATTTTTAGACAATAAAAACCAAATATGTAATAAAAGAAAGCGAGTCTAATTAGACTCGATAGTAAACAAGTTGTATTGTATTCTAAAAATGTAATAGATAGGAATACAATATAAATGGTTCAAATACAAACCCTATACATGTTCAAAGGGTGCTAAGAGATCTTTCTTGGCTCTATCTAGCACATGGCATTCCCGTCAGATAAGGTATAATGGATGATCCCACTATCTTTAAAGAATTAAGCACCGACGATAGACGATTGCCAAAAGATAAAAGTGGAGGACCCCTCCACTCAGCAAAAGATTTGTTACTGAAGCAAAAAGACAACGAAACCACCTAACTCGACAATAAATGGTGGAAGATACACCTACCAAACGGTGGGTGAGAAATTAAAAAAGGTCGGGCCCATATCCACTAACTAAGTGGAGTGCAAGTTGGCAAGATAATAATGGATCCACCCAAGAGCATATTGATGCCTATAAAAGAAGGCATTTGGCCTCAGAAGAGATCATCGAAAATCCACAACACTTCTCTCTACTATAAGTTTTCGAGAAATCTTCTCTCTAGTTGTAATAGTTTAGCTTTCAAGCTTTCCTGTTCATGGGGGTTTCCCCTTCTCGAGTATTAGTCATGATAGGCTAAACAAGCTTTCTCCTCCAATGATGGAGAAAATTATTATTATAAAATAGTTTAGTTTATATTCTTCAATAAACAAGACTTTTGCTTTCCGACATACTGTCCAAAAATTTATATTTTTGAGTGAAATTCATCCAGCGAGTCTCCCCGTGATCCCTTTAAAGGCAGGTGGACGTTGAAAAGGGTTGCGATCTAGGTTCTCAAGAAGATCGGTTTAGAACCATAGATTGCGGGCGAGTGGTTGGATTTTTTGATCCGTAAAACCTGAACCGAGATCCAGGAGAATTTAAGAGACAAATGCGAGGTATGATTTAAACTCAATTTTATTTTATTTTACGGAAGTATGTTGGGTTTGATATTAATCAGAGGGCTAATCTAAATCTAATAAATATAAGTATGGAAATATGGAAAAATGACTAATGACAATATTGGTATTTTGGTTAATTATAAAAGTCAACAAGGATAGGATAGTAATTTTTCAAGAAAAATGGATAGAAATGAATGTTTTGTTATATTTATGAGTATATGGGGATGTATTATTATATTAATGGATAGAAAGAAAAAATTATAAGAAAATGGATAAAAATGACTACCATCCCTTGATATTATTATGGGAAAAGTGTCCACAATACCCCAATTCATATAGTTAATAAATTTTTGTACCCTAATGCATATAATTTGTATGTTTTCTACCCCTTTTGTACAATTGGTCAATTGGACCCACATTGATTGACATTACAAGTACAATGTCATAAAATGTCTCATGCATGACACACTTTAGCTTCATGTGATAAAGTGTTTTGGCATTTTGTGAGTTATTCATTCAACCACCCTTTTAGCCGTGTAGCCTTGTTCAAAAATTTCCCCTTCTTCCTCAATGCTCCAAACGGCCATTTCTTCCTCAACAACACAAACGGCCATTTTCTTCAAGCTTGGAGAGGTTTCCCCTTGCAAAAATCGTCCAAATTTGGTGAAGATTAGCACACATTGTACGGGTTAGTAAACGGCAATTATTTGTATCTTATTTTTTCGATCAAAGTTGTGCAATTTATTCATTCAATTAGGCTGCAATGGTGAGATTTTTTTCTGCAATTTTTGGCTTGAATTAGTGGTGCAAGTTTATGAATTGTTCTGCAATTTATAGTTTAGGGTTTTGTGATGAATTATGGCTGCAATTTCAGCAATTTTTCTGTGCAATTTTTTTGATGAATTAGGGCTGCAATTGTGTTATATTTTTGTGCAATTATGGTGATGAATTAGGGCTGCAATTGTGTTATATTGTTGTGCATTTGTTGTGATGAATTAGGGTTTTGTTTATAGTTTAGGGTTAATTGCAATGTAGTTTATAATTAGGGTTTAGGACTGAAAGAATCGTAATTAGTCCTAAAATGTGGAATTATATGGTTGAAAATGAGAAATTAGGGCTAAACGGCAATTTAGCCAACAAAAATAGGGCTAAACGGCTATTATGGTTAATAGCCGTTTAGCCCTATTTTTTGTTGCTAAATGGCCGTTTAACCCTAAAACAGGGTTTTTTGGCGATAAAACCCTGTTTTAGGGTTAAACGGCTATTTAGGAAAAAAAATAGGGCTAAACGGCTATTTAGGAAAAAAAATAGGGCTAAACGGCTATTATGGTTAATAGCCGTTTAGCCCTATTTTTTTGGCTAAATGGCCGTTTAACCCTAAAACAGGGTTTTATCGCCAAAAAACCCTGTTTTAGGGTTAAACGGCCAAAAAAGGGGATCCATTTTTTTTTGGTTTTGTAACACCATTTGTGATTAATAAGTAATGTTGTATTTGTGTACATTTGTTGTAGATGGCTTTTGAGTGGGTTCGCCGACGTTGTCAGGGCACGCTAGCCTACATTAACGGGTATACTCGTTTGAGTATACTAGCTGATATCAGACGTGCTTTGGGAGAGCACGGGGGAGAGTGTGTTGCGGATTTCGAACGGACATGTTTTGGCCATTTTCTACGGTGGGAGACCTCGGCTGAGACATGCAAGTCGTTTCTTCATGTTCTCATGTCGAGGGAAATAAGTGGTCCGACCACCCCCGATGATGAGAGATGGTTTGCAATTGGAGAGGAGTATCACCTTTGTAAGTTTTCGAGGAGAGAGTTTGCTCTAGTCACCGGTTTGAGATTTGGCGACTCCGATTTCAGCCCGGTTGGGGATCATCGTCCGCCAAAAAATGGCGTGTACTACAGAGTGCATGCCGAGACCGCACACGTGACGCTGCAACAACTCCTATATAGATTTCAGGGAGGGGAGTTCCGTGGGAGCATGGATGATACGGTGAAGATCTCGAAGATCCTACTCGTTTACTACATCTTACTTGGGGTCGACTGCAGAAAATGCTCGGTGGATATGTGGGTGTGGGCTTTGGTCGAGCAGGAAGAGCGTTGGGAGTCATTTCCATGGGGCAAGCTTTCTTTCTAGGCGTTGCTTAAGTATATGGACCTAGTGCCAAAGGATATTCTGGTCCCGGCCAACATCAATAGAACCCCCGCGTATCACTTCTATGGATTCTCGGTTGCTCTACTGGTAAGTATAATTAATTTGAACATTCTGTTACTCTTTTCGGTCGTTTTAAATTATGTTATTACAGTGCTTTGCTCACACATATCGTAAATTTGTTCACTGTGAAGATATGGGCGTACGAGGCCATCCCTGTATCGTCCACTGTGGCTGGCCGGTGATTGGATACTGGACTGCACATTCCGAGGTGCTTGAAGTGGTCCACGGCGAAGTCTGTAGTGGATGTCACTGATGTTTTATCCGGCGAGGTAATTCTATTACTTTTTTCAGTCTTGCTGCCGAAACTGCATACGGTTAATTTTTGCACCGAAACTGATGTTTCAGACTTTTTATGTAGGTTGACGGCGTCGAGTCCCTCATTCCGACTGTCGAGGAGATTTGTCAGCTGTATTGGCAGAATATTGATCGCTCATTGAATGAGGGCGTGCAAGCTGCACCACGAAGGCGTGGTCGTCCTCCGACGACGGTTGTAGCTCCTGCACCTGAGCAGGATGCACCCGGTCCATCCACGAGGCAGCGTCGAGCTGCTCGAAGATCGAGGACCATACGGTCCAGACGACCACCGATGCCTCCGAGCGAGCCTCCTGAGGAGCACCCGGTTCGAGACTTCGGTCATAGTTTCGACCAACAGGAGGCCGAGCAGCATGGGCATAAGCATCTTGGGCATGAGCAACCTGAGGAGCACCCCACCGGCCAGCCCGACCCAGTTTTCGAGGAGCCATACGCCGAGCAGCATGGATATGAGCCGTATCGGGATGCCTCGCCGATCAGCTACATTCCTCCTTCCGACTTTGTACCGCCAGAGCCTTCGTACCCACATCAGAGCTCCGATCAGGATGGCCTGTTTCAGCGCCTCACTGGTTTTTTTGGTACTCAGATCGACCAGTTGCGGTTTTACGTTGATCGTCGTTTCACAGATTTGTCAGGTCATGTAGATGAGCAGTATACCGACCTGCGAGGCCACGTCGATGAGCAGTTCACGGACTTGCGAGGCCATTATGATCGGCAGTATACAGATGTACAGGGCCAGGTTCAGGACTTGGTGCAGACCGCAGTGAGGGAGGAGACGCAGAGGCTGGAGTTGCGCATACCGGAGATCGTTGGTGATGAGCTCAGAGCATTCTTCAGCCACCGGCCATCATATCATGCCTCCTACTATCCCCATGCTGGTGGTTCTCATTATTCACAGACTCCGTACGCTCAGCCGCCCGGCAGTCATCGAGGTTGGGATCCTACTCCAGTGCCATTTGATATGGGCACTTGGGCGGCCCCGGTTCAGGCAGGACCCAGCACCGGTTTTGACGTAGAGTCACCAGATTCTACTAGTGATTATGCTGGATCCTCCATTGCTGGGATTCCCGAGACGATTGCCGGCATTCGTCTTGTACGACAGAGAGCTCCGTCTCGACATGTTCGAAGTCCATTCGTCCATGGATCTGCACGTAGACCGAGTCTGAAGCAAGCTGACTTGGAGAAATACATTGAGGCAGGACTCCTGGCGGCAGAGAAGAAGCAAGCCTATGAGATGTAAGTCGTACTTCATTAATCGTATGATATTCTAATTTACGTTAGTCAGGGTGATTATGTCCAGTGATTGACATGGCACATGTTTTTGCAGGCGTAATGTCGGAGTTGGATATGGTGTTGGGCATGATTTCTTCAGCTCGTTTTTGGATCCGTTGGCGGACATGACCCATGAGGTATTTTTTCATCACGTGAATGTATTTTTTTCCATGCTTATTATTATATTTTTACATTTGACCGTTTGTTTTATGTCAGCATCTCGACTCCTACTTGGGGATTATGCAGAGCAATGCACTGTTTGCAGGGATTCGGGTCCACGAGGAAAATGCTCACAAGTACCAGGTGTTGGACGTCCACTTCTTTGTAAGTATAAACATCACCATTTATTGCTCGTTCGATATATGTATCCATATACCTGCCTAGTGATTAATATTTGAACTTTGTAATGCAGAGTGCTTGTCAGGAGGTGTGGAACGTCACTCATCGAGGAGAGTCGGATTACAAGAAGTATAAAGGTCCGACCAACGAGACTTTTGCACCGGAGCTCCTGGATCAACTTGTCCCGTACGTGTTGGGACAAAAGCCCAAATGGCGACATGTGAAGCCCTGGTGGAAGAAGCCAAAAAATGTAAGTCCCTATTACTGGTCAAATAATAATTTTCGTATACTTTTGATTTGTTGGAGCAACCATTTTGAAGTGCTAAATGTTCGATCGACATTATTTTACAGCTCGTCACCATCATGAATCTGGATGGGCACTGGGTGGCTTGCTCCATTTTTCTGCGTGCTCGTAAATTAGTACTCTTCGACAGCCTGCATTGGACATGGGACAAGAACAAGGAGCATAGGCGTTATCGGCAGACGATACCCATTAGACGTGTTATACCTGCCTTGCTGAAGCACACAGGCTTCTACGACATGATGGCCAATGAGGGTACTCCGATGCAGCCTTTGGATGACGAGTTGGAGCTTTCGTCCTGCTCTGATGCATTATGTTACGAGCAGCACGAGGACCACACATGCGGTGTCTTTGCCCTCATGGCCGTCGAGAGTGCACTGACACTTGAGTGGCCTAGCCATTTGTTTCGGTTGGGTCTCACGAGAGCACGGCAGCAGATGGCGTTGACAGTTTTCAGATACTCCTCTGATGAGAGCACCATCACGGCTGAAGATATGGCCGATTAGCCTGTTTCTATTTTTCATTTCACTGTTTTATGTATTTTCGGATGATGTATTGTCTTTATTCATTTTATGACATGTAGATGTAAGAATTTTATTCAGATGGCATTCTATGAGAACTGTTTCAATATTGGCCTTCATATTTGAGCTCCTCATGTTCGATCGTCCTCACAACAAAGTAGGTTCACAAAATATTCCATAATCTACTACAAAGTAAAAGAACTGCCGTACAAGTGGCACTTTCTTCTCGTATGACTGTCTGATCCACACAATGAGCACTGTTTCTTTTTTCTTTGCTTCGTACGTCCGTCTGTTGGAATCTCATCTGTATCACCAGCTAGATCATCAATCTCGCTTCGCTGAACGGGCGGCATGGGATTTGTGCACGTAGCTCTGTTGTGTCCAGTGCCGCCACACCGGCCACATGTTCCTGGTGCTCGTTGACTTCCAAAACTAGATATCCGACTTCTTCTCGGCCGGCCGGCTTGTCTTGGTCGATCAGGTGCAAGACAAAAAACGCTTCGAACCTCATCAGATATGACCCAATCTTGTGGATCGGGTACAGGGCAAACCTCACCAGCCCACATTCCTCTGAGTGACTCAGTGGTGTAGTACGAGCCAACGTAAGACGTCACTGCTGCTTTCGAAAAACTGTATGATGAGGAAAAATTAATTAACAGAGTTAAATTAATACAGAAATATTTATTCTGCCAAGCATAATAATTACCTGATTGCTGCACATGCGTGGGCGCACGGGATCAAGTCATTTTGGAACACTGAACATGTACATGTGTGATGGTTGAGCTCGACAACCCAATTTTTTCTTCCTTCCACCACCTTGAACTTGTATTTACCCAGCTTATCTACATGCATTTCTCGTCCCCGCCGCACGGCGTCAACTAATCTATCATGCGCGGCCTTTGTCAGCTCATTTTTCCTTTCCTCAGCGACCGTCCTTCTCTCGACAAACCACTTTTCTTGTATTCGTCTTGCACACTCCAAGAAGGAACACACTGGTAGCTTCCGTGCCCAAAGGAGACGAGCATTCCATGTCTCGGCGGCATTAGAGGTCATGAAGTTAAATCTTCGCACGGGACATTTCACCCGAGACCATCTCTCAGCTTTTGCATTGCTCAATGTATCCAGTGCTCCTTGGATATTTGCTTCTACAAGCAACGTCATGTACCTGAGATGTTCGATATGTTAGATAACAAAAAAGGTGCAGAAAATAAATAAGTACATTCTTTTATAAAACATACTTCTCGAAAAGCTGATCGTCGTAACAGTATGCCGCTTTTTTGAAAATCCCCACAAGATGTGAACCATGCTTCGCGAGATTTTTTTGGAGGTGGAAACAACATAAACCATGAGACGCATCTGGATAGACTCTACTGATGGCACTTGCGATGCTTTTATGTTGATCGGATACGATAAGCAGCTCATTTGGGCATCCGAAGGCATTTCGCACATGACCCAAAAACCATGTCCACGACTCATCATTCTCTATATCTCCAATCCCGACTGCCAACGGGAAAATCTGATCGCTTCCATCCTTCGTCACCGCCACAAATCCAATTCCCTTATACTGACCTTTTAAATGACACCCATCAACTACTACAACAGGTCGTGAATATCGACGAAATCCATTAATGGAGGCGGCCAGAGCAAAACACACATACTTAAATTTTCCATTACTGTAAGTTTCCAGAGCAGTGTAAGATCCTGGATTGGTTTCTTTCAAGACCTCTAAATAGGATGGAAGCATAGAAAAAGAGCTTTTCGGGTCACCATACGCGAGCTGCATGGCACGACGTTTTGTTGTTAATGCGAACCTGTAAGTGAGCTGCAAACCATGCCGATGGTTCATTTCCTCGATGATGCCCCGAGGATTCAGCACCGAATTATCATTTCGTAGCCTATCAGCGTAGTACTCTGCGATCAAAACAGATGGAAGTCGCCTTGGAGCAGATGTTTCCAGATCATAGCTACAACTGTGAGGCAACTTTATTGTGGAGATCTTCCAAATACCATATTTCTGGTGTGCATGGAGCTTGAATGGACAATCTGTTTGTTTGCATCGAACATACCATTTCTTAGTGTCCGACTTTTCCACTCTATATCCAACTCGATTCTCCAAGTGGTAAAACCCGACTTTGTTCTGCAGTTCAGCCTTGGTGGAAAAAGTGGCACCTTTTTGAAGACCGCTCGGCTCTGGGTTGTTATTGTCCAAATCTGAAGAAGAGGGCGGCTCGAATGGTGGAATATCGGGGATGCTCCATTCAGATCTCAATATGTACGTTAGAAAATCCTGATATGCCTCTCGCTGCTCCTGATCCAAAGTGGCCTCATCTTCTTCATCCATCTCGAAGTCACTGATTATCTCGTCCGGTTCTGCCGTCTCGACATGATCGTCTCCGGTATTCGAACCTACAAGAAGGTATAATTAAACAATTATTCAATTATTTCATACGTATAATAAATTCATATGTGACAACTATTTAAAAGTACCTGCCCAGTGGTGCCGATCGTCACGCCATTCTTGTCCTCGTTCGTAATCATACGTGTATGGATCTTCTTCGGGAGGACATTCTACGTTTCCAGTATAGGATGTCGGAGGCACGTTTAAGTCTAGAAAGTTGAATCCTCCATAGTTTACCCGACCGCTTTCGGATGGCCAAGGTGACCACGTTTCAGCTGCAGTTTTTCCTTTTGACGGGCCTCCCATCCAATTCTCATCACCTGTTGATCTACCGTAGTAATCATCGTTCTGATTAGGTATACCCCATCTTGCATAAAAAGCTTCGTCATTTTTCAACCCAAAGGGAACATTTGAATTCTCCAAGTTGAAGGTCGTATGAGGGTCCGATTTCTGCACATTTAACCCGAGACCTGTGTCCCAACAAACACTTTGACGGGCCGGATCAAATACTTCATCAACGGTATTATTTTGCGCTGAATAAGAGGATCCTACGTTACGGGGCTCGGTCGAAAAACCACCAGCGCTGTAATTATCACTTGTACTTGACACAACAGGATCGAATACTCCAACATCCATCCTTCGAAGAGAGACATAAACAACAAGATCGTCTCCAGATATGCATAACATTCTTTCCAAATCAGAGTCATTCTTTATTTTCATCTTTCTAACTCTTTCCTTCATCTCCACTAACGAGTGGATCACATATCCCCAACAATTCATGTCTGCATGTACAACTCCATGAACACCGTCTACTAAATCAGAAAATGTGATTCTTTGAAGATAAATCACCTCTCGATAACCATTTACGTACTCTAAGCCTTGCTAATGACCTCCAAACCAAATATTAACAACTCTCAAACTCATTTTCTTCTTCACAATTCGAGTTTAAACAAATAAATTCGTCAGTATGCAGTGCAAAATTAATTTCAAACAACGAAATGCAGTCGAAGATATAAAGTGCTTAATTATATTCTAGAGCAACATATTCAGTCAAAGTGTGGTTCATTCAGTGAAAGTGTGGTTGTTTCACTGTTGTCTATTGCTTCATTATTCTAAACACTGACACTTCTATTGTTTAAATCTACATTTTCGTAAAAAATTGTCGTTTTTAGCCTTTCACAATAATTAGGGTATTACACAGCAATTTTTTCAAAAAAAAAAAATTAGGGTTAAACGGCAATTTACCCTAATTGCCGTTTAACCCTAAAAAAATTCATTAATTGCCGTTTAACCCATAAAACATCATTAATTGCCGTTTAACCCCCAAGATTAGGGTTAAACGGCTATTTTCCAAAAAATAAAGGGGTAAACGGCCATTATTGTAAATTGCCGTTTACCCCTTAAAAAATTTCGAAAATTGCCTTTAATCCTTTAATTTCCATTTACAACCTATTTTGCACCTATATAGGGATAAACGGCAATTTTAATAAAATTTTAGGGGTAAACGACAATTATTGTCAAATTGCCGTTTACACCTTAAACATTTTTCAAAATTGCCTTTACAACCAAAATTAGGGTTTTCAAACATATTTATCAAAATTTGAGGAAAAAAATTAGGGCAAAAAAATTACCTGATATCTCTTCACGGCAATTTATTTTTACAAACGCAAATTTTTTTTTAGTTGTAGTATATTGAGATGAAATGAAGGATCCGCAAGTAAAAATGCAATATAAAGTAAAAATGCAATATAAAGAACAAAAACATACATTATTCACAAGTCACATGCATCAATGATTAGTACATTCAAGTGATCAATCATTGTTGTGTAAAAGTCAAAAAAAGGGGTAAAAAACAACCAAACTATATCAATTAGGGTAGAAAACATACACACTATATCAATTAGGGTACAAAATAACCACCCCTATATAAATTAGGGTATTTTGGGCCCCTATCCCATATTATTACGCAACTGATTTGATAGGCCTATGAGCCTATATTTAGGACTTGGATTTCAGGATATTGTCACAAAAACCAGCGACAATTGTTAGGTTCTAGTTTAGTTATTATTTCTTTTCATTCTTTTATATTTTATTTAAGTAATTTCACTTTTTTTTGGGAGTAATTATTACATCAAGTGCATTTTTCACAATTGATTTAATGAGAAAACGGCCCATATTGCCTCTTTTCTTTATAGTATGGCCATGTATGCCCAAAAATATAAAAAAAAACCCCTAACATATCCCAATTGCTATAATATTATCCCCAATTATCCCTTTTCTTTATCCAAGTCAAAAAACCAATCACATCGCCCTGCCTGCCCCACCGGATTCGTACGACAGCGACAGGAGCCGGACAAACCGATTTTCGTTTAATATATTTTTTTTATTTTTTCATCCAATTATTTTTTTAAAAATGAATGAATGAATAAAAAATAACCTACACGAATTTCCTTAAAAGATATAAAATAAAATAAATTTTGTTTTTATTTTTTCCTACACGAAATTCTCAATTAAATGATTTTCGTGTAATATAATTTTTTTTATTTTTTCATCAAATTATTTATTTAAAAATGAATGAATTAACGCCTAAAAAATCACCTACACGAAATCTAGGGAAAAAAAAAATTAATGAAATAGGAAGAAATTACCTACACGAATTTCCTTGAAAGATGTAGAATAAATTTAATTTTTTTTTAATTTTTTCCCACACGAAATTCTTAATTAAATGATTTTCGTGTAATATAATTCTTTTTATTTTTTCATCCAATTATTTATTTAAAAATAAATGAATTAACGCCTAAAAAATCACCTACACAAAATCTAGGGAAAAATTAAAAAAATTAATTTCTAATTATTAAATATTAATTATTCCCCACACGAAAATGACTCATTATTAAATATTAATTGCTCCCTACACGAAAATTGCATTAATTATTAATTATTATTGAATTCGCTATACGAAAATTTTCGAATATTAATTATTAATTGTTAATTATTAAATTTTCGTGTAAGCTTGTAATTGTTAATTATTTTTTCGAGTCAGTTATTCCCTACACGAAATTTTCTAATTATTAAATATTAATGGCTCCCTACACGAAAATTGCATTAAGTAGTAATTATTAATTAATTCCGTACACGAAAATTCTTAATTATTAATTATTAAATTTTCGTGTAAGCTTGTAATTGTTAATTATTTTTTCAATAATTTTATTCCCTACACGAAAACTTCAAATTATTAAATATTAATTATTTCCTACACGAAAATGGCTAATTATTAAATATTAATTGCTCCCTACACGAAAATTGCATTAAGTAGTAATTATTAATTAATTCCCTATACGAAAATTATTAATTATTAATTATTAATTATGAATTATTAAATTTTCGTGTAAGCTTGTAATTGTTAATTATTTTTTCAATAATGTTATTCCCTACACGAAAACTTCAAATTATTAAATATTAATTATTTCCTACACGAAAATGGCTACTTATTAAATATTAATTGCTCCCTACACGAAAATTACATTAAGTATAATTATTAATTAATTCCCTACACGAAAATTATTAATTATTCCCTACACGAAAATTATTAATTATTGATTATTGATTATTAATTATTAAATTTTCGTGTATGCTTGTAATTGTTAATTTTCGTGTAGGGAATTTTTTTTTTTTTTTTTTTGAGAAACAATGGGAGATGGTAAAAAACCAAAAATCATGTAAGAATAAAAACAAATTGAGAAAATTTATTTGATTAACCTAAAATCGTGTAAGAATAAAACCTGAAATTTAATTATTCGATTTTAGGAAATCGTGTAAGAAAAAAAATGCACAGTTTAATTATGATTAGCCTAATTTCGTGTAAGCTTTTTTAAAAAACTAATGAATGAAAAAACAATCCTTCATTTATTTCAACAAATCCATGACGAAAATTGAAGCCCAAAAATTAGCCCAAATAATAGGCCACAAATTCGTGTAATCATTCATTAGTTTTTTAAAAAAGCTTACACGAAATTAGGCTAATCATAATTAAACTGTGCTATTTTTTTCTTACTCGATTTCCTAAAGTCGAATAATTAAATTTCAATTTTTATTCTTACACGATTTTAGGTTAATCAAATAAATTTTCTCAAATTTTTTTTTATTCTTACACGATTTTTGGTTTTTTACCATCTCCCATTGTTTCTCAAAAAAAAAAAATATTCCCTACACGAAAATTAACAATTACAAGCTTACACGAAAATTTAATAATTAATAATCAATAATCAATAATTAATAATTGTCGTGTAGGGAATTAATTAATAATTACTACTTAATGCAATTTTCGTGTAGGGAGCAATTAATATTTAATAATTAGCCATTTTCGTGTAGGAAATAATTAATATTTAATAATTTGAAGTTTTCGTGTAGGGAATAACATTATTGAAAAAATAATTAACAATTACAAGCTTACACGAAAATTTAATAATTCATAATTAATAATTAATATTCAAAAAAATTCGTGTAGGGAATTCAATAATAATTAATAATTAATGCAATTTTCGTGTAGGGAGCAATTAATATTTAATAATTAGCCATTTTCGTGTGGGGAATAATTAATATTTAATAATTAGAAATTAATTTTTTTAATTTTTCCCTAGATTTCGTGTAGGTGATTTTTTAGGAATGTGGGCCGTTTTCTCATTGATTAATTGCATATCATTATATATGTAATATAACATATCAACAATAAATCTACAAAACATTTGAATATAAAAAAATATGATAAATTATTTGATGTACTCACTAACGGATGTCGTCTATAATGTGTATAAGAGATCTTCAAAAGTATTTGTTATTGGGTCCTGGCCGTACATTCTCAATAATTCCAATTTCAATTGCGTCCACAAAAGTCGTGAGAACCTCGACTTCGTCCACGGATACCAATATCTTATTTCAGGTGTACCATGAAATAAAAAATATTTCTCTTCTCATGAAATCCAAGTCTTAGGGCAGCTGTGAACGCCTCCAAAACGAAACGATGTGGTTCACTCGTGCTCCATTCGTCGTTGGATTTTCCCCAATTCTTGTTTCAACTAATCCAAACGTCTCTACTCACGGGTTGTGGTTGCCACCATCATCCATTGTGGGGGTCTTGCCGTCAGCAATGATTCTCTATCTTGCAAAAGTAGCATCACCATATGATCAAAATTGTCCAATTTCAGTTCATCGATCTCAACACAGATATCCATATTCCCCTTTATCTCCATGTAAATTTTGTCTCGCATCCTTGACATGAACCAATCCAGCACATCGAACAAAATTGTTAAGTCAAGAAGAATGCAACAAAAAATCACTCAAATTAATTGAACACATAGAATGGGAAAAATGTTCCATTCCCTTTTGTCCCAAGTGCAAGCGACGTTTCTTACTAATCAAAACATCGATGAAAAATATAATTCAAAACACAGAGAAGATATATTCCTAATTCACGAGGCCATCCACAAAACCCGTGGACTCAAGAAAAACACTACATACTAAAACTCACAACTGTTAAATAATAAAATAACAAAAGACTTATATGTGGTTTGGCACGCCAACATCGGCCAACATCCACGGGAGAAGATCACACACTAATCCACTAAGAATTAATCAAGAACTAGGGTTTTACTAACTTAGACCCTAAAATAAAAACTAAATCTCTAATCTAAACAATGAAAAAATTGTGAAATTACAAGGTCAATAATGAGAGGAATGAAAGCCCTATCATCTATTTATAAACCGTAAACGAATCAACCTCCAATTTGTTGAATTTCAGTTAAGAATCCTAACTGCTTCAAGAAATGATTCATGCAACAGTTTTCCATGCAACGGCCGGTTCGACTATTTTTAGACTGGTTCTCTTGATTCTGGCATCCTCTCATCTTGCCCGAGTCACTACGTTCATAGGTTGTATGATCCTATATAAAAAAAAAAAAGTGGTAACTAGCAAATATGCATTTTTTAGGAAGAAAACGATGGAATTGGGATACAAGCTATGCTGAGCAGGTGTTGTTAGATCTTGACTGGGGTAAGGTTGACATTGATGCAGAATTTGAGTGGGAAATAGATGAAAATGATGAAGCAACTAATGGAGCAAGTGAAAGGTCTGATCATGTGAATAGAGAAGAGATTAATCCAAGAACATGAAGGATTACGAGGACTATAAAGGCTCCTATTCTGATTGTTAGCATTTATGATTATGATTTAATTTACACCGGTCACGATGGAGAAATGATGTATGATTTTAATAGCTCTATGATGAAAGTCTTGACATGACTGATTTAGGAAGAATGAGGTTTTTTTTTTTCTTCGCAATGAGGTGTTACATAAATCATATGGCGTTTTTATTTGTCAAAAGAAATATGTCACTCAAGTGTTGAAACGTCCTATAATGCTGGAGTGTAAATCAGAATTAATACAACCCAATTGTTCCAGGTTTCAAGATCAGAAGAGATGATAATGGGGTAAATGTTGATGAAACTCATCTCAAGCAATTGATGAGAAGTCTGATATATCTTACTGCAACATGTTCAATGTGAGTCTCATTAGTAGGTACACAACCAAACCTACTGATCTTCACTTACAAAGCTGATTTCATAGCAGCTGCTACTTGTGCGTGTCGGGGTATATGGATGAAACGAGTGTTGATGAAGGTTGCACTACTAATTTGATGCGCTATTTCATTTTCTTAGACATCTTCCAAAAGCTCTATCTGTGTATACATGTCTTCCATGTCAACTTCAATTTCAACATTAGTAGGCCACAATTTTGCTGCAAGGTACACATGCAAACTGAAGAAAATTTAGCATATGAACAAAATGTGTGTTTGAGAGAGAGAGAGAGAGAGAGAGAGAGAGAGAGAGAGAGAGAGAGATGATCAGCATCACCTAATTTAAAACGGGTGAAGTCACTCCCAAGAACGTAATTTCTTGGTACTTAATGGCAATGCTAAAATTAAATCCGAATACGAACACAAATAAATAAACCCCTTTTTCCTGAAACTGAGTACTGTATTCCAAAATAAATTAACTGTTGAAAATAGAATCCGAAGTTATTGTTTTAAAACAAGGAAGAAACTAGGCCTCCCAGCCACTGCATATAGATCATAGAGTGCCACGCAACTGAGATTACGTGAACTTCTATGAACAGCAGACTTTAGTGTACATAGAAATAAATATCAAATGCCAAGTAATACATGGATTCAAAATAAATGAAGCACCTTGGCTCAAGAGTTATTCTGAGATTTAAATGAAGGCTAACATACCTGCAAGTTAACTCACTTGACCATGTTTACGATTCCATCAGGTTGCACAATGGAGCTTGGAAGATTCTCCACAACCTTATCAATACTCTGAGTATTGTCTGCAACACGTAAATCAGGATAGTTGCGATAGTTCAAAGAGTGTAACCAGAGGGCAACAGCTCCATCCTTATGCTCACTTGAAGCTATGTGAGAGTAAATGTACTTCATTTTAAAGTCCTCCGCCTCCTCTGCATAATCTTTCATAGAAAGTTCTTCGTGGGTGTCTTTCCATTTCTTATTATAGGATGGAAAGAAGCACTCGTCTAAATACAATCCCACTTCTGGAGCCATGGGGACAGTAATATTCACATTCCTGATATTCAAGAACAAACATTAGTATCACAAAAATTAAGTTTTCATCCCACTTAATGGTTGACTATATGGATCATATCTAACCATTTTTAGAAATAATATGGGACTTCAAACAATACTTACTGATGAAAAGCTTTCTCGATCAATGATTCAGGGCTGCAATTCCTCATGATTGCAACAGCAAGACCAATCATTTTGCGAATTTGATGAAGCATGAAGCTCTGCCCCACGACCTCACACTTGACAAAGTCAATTCCATCAACGTTAACTATGGTGTTTGCATTGAACGACAGAATGTAGCGTTTAGCAGAAGGGTCCTCAGCTTTGGTCCTGGTAGTGAAATTGTGAAAATTATGTGTCCCTTCATAATATTTGAGAATCCTATTAAATCTTTCCTTCACCTCCTCTCCATAAGAGAACTCACTTGTTTCCTGTGATTCAACAATGTGGCCATCCGCCTTTTCACATTCCAATTTATATTCCTTTGTCTCCTCAATGTTTTCAATTCCAGTTTCCAATATCTTAGCATCACCATTCCCTATTGCTGAAGAATTTGCTACAACCGCAGTTTCTGCTATAACAGATTCATTGCTCAATGAAATGGCTTTACCATCTTCCATTTTCTCATTCTGGCAAGCTTCAAAAATTTCACTTTCAATGCTAGTGTTTTTTACAGTATCATTGTCTTTAATTTCATTGTCCACAGAAGAATTCTCTACAATTATATTTTCCTGCAAAGCACCTCCATTGTTCGACGAAATGCCCAAACCAATCTCGACATCTTCAACCATAGACTTGGACTCAAAACTACGTTTCCCCATGACCCCAAAAACCTTCCTCCCTCTCTCCGAACACTCGACACACTTAACGAGCACATTCCCCGACCCTGCGCTCGCCAAAACACTCTCCCTATCACGATGACACGATGGATCAAGCGCGAAAACAGGGATTAAATAAACATACCTCCGCCGATCGCAGAACTTCTTGGCATTAAACGACGGCGTCGCCCGCTTGAACCCGAATATCCGAATCTGCGACGCCAAGTTGGAGTTCAACCGCTCAACAAAGCCCGGTGGATCGACGTAGAATTTGCCGGAAACCACTTGGCCCACGGCGCTAACACCCTTATCTGTGCGAGCGGACCGGGCCCAATCGAACCGCTTCGGCATACCCCGGTCCGATTCAGGTACCGCTCCGGATTGATATAGGGCTTCCTCAAGGTCACCTTCGATGGTTTTGGCGCCGGGGTTTTTCTGCATTCCCTGGTAGCCCACGCCGCAATAAGCAAAGAATATGGCAATTTTGCGGCGTTTGTATCTGGGATTTCGGGGAACTGTTGGGGCATTCTCGAGATTTTCTTCGTCATCGGAAGTGGTGGTGGTGGACATTTTTTGCCTTTTGGGTTCAGGTAGTTCTTCTTGCACTTGTGGCGATAAAATTTCAGCCATTTTTGTTGATGAGATCGAGTGTGAGGGAAATAAAAAAGGTCGTGTTCTCTGTACCCTCGTAAAACCCTAGACTCAAGAGTCCTCTGGCTTGTGCTTTGGATGATTGTACGTTGTGCTGATGTAGAGTTTTCTTTATTTCTTATTCTCACTGTGCTTTTGCATATTCGCCTACCTATCCACGGTTTTCTTTTTTGAGGGAAAGTATTTATTTTAGCATAAAAAATATAATCATATATTTAAATTATCATAATATATGTCATTTTCTACCACAAAATATAATAGTATACTACTTTCTACCATCATTTTTATTAAAGTCAACTTGGATGATTGGACAATTAATATATTTTATTAATTAGTCAATGGTGAGAAATATGAAGTCATTAATTATTGTATATTTTTTCAATAATTTTCCACGTGTAGTAATTTAAATTGACTCATGAATTATTGTTTAATTTTTTTTAAATATATCCACGTGTAATTTCAATTGCAACAATTAATTTGGGCATGACTATTACACCAAATTTTTTGTTTTGTTTTGTTGTCATTATTCATTATTGTCTTCATTGAATCTGGCCATACACGTCATTTAATTCGATTGATGACAGTGCATCAATTTTTTTGTTTTTTCCTTCTCATTATTAAGTGTGAATTCACTTTATACTGTGAAATCACATGTAATTTTCCTCCGTTTGTTCTTCTATATAGGTTGATAATTTCAGTAGGAAATTATCAGACAACATTTTGAAGAACAAAATATTCGAGTATTTTTTCCTACATTTTGGCTCTTGGAAGAGTGGAAAAATTATTATTGAAATAAGAAAGGTATGTTTACTAGTTAATAATCCTCATTTAACCCTATTTTTTGAGAAATTAGGTTTAATTTGTTTTCATATATGCTTGAATTGATGTTTGGAATGGTTAAACGTGTTTAATTTTGCATTTGATAGGGTTAATTTGTTTGAATATATGCTTGAATTTATGTTTGAAAGGGTTAAATGGGAAAAATCGACGTTTGGAATGCAATAAATTTGAATTTTATAGTGATTGTATAGAATAATCACGTTTAACACTGTCAAATTGAAAATTCACGAGTAACCCTATAATTGAAGTGTTTTGAAATTGAGGGGTATTTTGGTAATTTGGTCAAAAGGTTGATTTTGACCTGGACTCACGACCCCCGGTCAACGGTATGTCGTTGGTGACGACTCGATAATAAAATATGATAAAAAGAAACAGGATAGAAAACAAATCGAAAATTCACGGTTGGGATTTTTTCCGGGCGACGGGGAAAAAATCCCCGTCGTCTCCCGGCAGCTGCCGAGAAATCTTGGCAGCGGGGGCACCCGTGATCGGCAGCTGTCGAGTTTTCTTGGCAGCGGGGGACGGGGCTCCCGGCAGCTGCCGAGAAAACTCGACGAGGATGGGGCTACACGTGAATTTTGTGGCCGAAAAGGATCATTGATGAAATGAACCGGCGGCATGGGTTGACACTGAGTTATAAGTCAGCTTTGAAGGCGAAACGCCATGCCATGTTCCTCGCCTACGGTGATTCGAAGAAATCCTTTTGGAACTTGCCATCCTACTTGCAGGTGCTGAAGGACACCAATCCTGGTTCTTATACAGCCTTGGAAACCGACCTCAGTGGAAAATTCAAATACGTGTTCTACGCCCTAGCGGCCTCAATAATGGGATTTGTTTCATATGCACGGCCGGTAATTGTGGTGGACGAATGTCACTTAAAGGGTTTGTATAAGGGAATCAGATTTGTGGCTGTTACTCAAGACGGAAATGATCAAGTATTTCTTCTTGCAATCGGCATTGGAAACATTGAAAATGATGAATCATGGACATGGTTTCTACAAAATGTCCGTGCGGCTTTCGAATGCCCAGATCAGCTTCTTATTGTGTCCGATCAACACCGGAGCATTGAAAATGCCATCAACATTGCCTACCCAAAGGCGACTCATGGGCTGTGTTGCTTTCATTTACAGCAAAATTTAGCCAGGTATGGAGTACACCTGGTTGGACTTTTCAAGAGAGCTGTCTATTGTTATGATCGCGACGAGTTCGAGAGGTACGTTAGAAACCAATTCACTCGCAAAGTAAATTTAGATTTTGAATAATCCACCTATAAAAATTGACCACATCTTTTGACTTATTTTTTCAAGTACATGAACAATCTGAACGCATCGGAGGTTTAGGGTGCGATGAACTCATTAAACAGAGCGGGGCAGAACAGATGGTCGCGCGTGCATTGTCCGGTTCATCGGTTTAACTTCATGACGTCAAATGCTGCGGAGACGTGGAATGCTCGCCTTCTTTGGGTGCGGAGGCTTCCCGTTTGTTCATTTTTGGAGGGGGCCCGAAAGATAATGGAGAAGTGATTTTATGAAAGAAGCACGGCGGCTGAAGATAGAGAAGAATTCCTGACGAAGGCGGTGCACGATCGAGTCATCGAATACTTAAAGCTTGGCCGACATATGACTGTCGATAAGATTGGACGGCACAAATTCAAGGTCACAGATCGTTCGAGGATTTTCATCGTTGACTTGAACTCAAAAATATGCACATGTAACGTTTTCCAGAACGACTTGATACCATGCTCGCATGCCTGTGCCGCCATAAGGTATGTAATTCAGGTGACAATATGGCGTAATGCTTCTTTTATTTGTTTCAATTAGACATTATCTTACGTCACTAAACGTACAAAATAATGCTTTGCCTGCAGTGTGGGGAACCAATCAGTGACTGAATACGTTTCTCCGTACTACACGACGGCGTTGTTAAGGGGAATGTGGTCTGGTGTCGTCACCCCTGTGCCGACCCGAACGAGTGGAATGTGTGCGAGGAAGTTCGTAATGTACTTTGTCGGGCACCTGACAAACCAAGACAAGCTGGTCGCCCCAAGGGTAAATGAGTTCCTTCAACAGGTGAGTTTTCATGCCGAAGGAGGGGAACAGGGCCATGTGGTCTTTGTGGCGGTTCCGGTCATAACATAAGTAGATGCCCCGAATATGTTGCGCGAATATCCGAAGATCAGCCCCATGAGGGAGTCGGTGATGATAATCAGACAACAGGGCAGCCACAAGTGAGGACGAGAAGACGCAAGAAATGCAGTTTGTGTCGTTCAGAAGATCATACTAGAAGGAAGTGTCCTCTCTATCAGCAAGGCAATCCTGAGGAATAAGATGGCCAATATGTGTATAGTATGCCCACACATTCATCGTGATGCAAATCTGACCCCTGTGTTTTATACCCTGGTGGCCTTGCTTCAATATATGGATGTAAAATGTTTTGTCTTGTAGTCTTCGTATTGTAGTGTGAATCTATAAGTCCGGTGAATATGCCGGAGCATTACAATACTGTGCATTTTTATTCCTCTCTGGATTTTGACCTTAAGTATCGTTTGTTTATATATTGATTTGAATATGCTAGTTACGCTTTTTTGGTGATTATTCAGATTATTTGATTCCGATCTGTTAGTGACAATGTTTTTCAAATAAAAATATATGTCCACATCGGAATAAAGCATGCAAACACTAATACAGTGAACCTGACCCTAGAAATGGAAATCAAACTATCCTAGTATTCTCTGCAACACTACGTCGTCGAGAAAAAGTCGCCAGCAACCGTGTTTCCATCGGTACTCCATCTGTAGATATCAAAACCCATCCTTCGCCGAATCTTATTTATACCCTCGCGCAAATAGGGTCTAGGCCAAATACGAGTTAGAATACACTCGATGGACATGAGGGCATATATGGCGCAGGAACTGTTGTCCGTCTGTACATAACATTTGGTCTCTTCTCCTGTGTACAAGTCATACTCAAGGGGCATGGGAAACTCATGTAAGCCCTGGTCTCGTCTTCGATCGTTGAAGGATGCGTACTCAAATAGAGTTGGGAGAACATGTCTCAGTGGTAGTGTTTGTACCAGCTGACGTTGTTCCTTCGCATTATCGTACGTGTGGCTCATGCTATCAAACATGATGACACGTCCAGCGTATAGCTGAATCTCAACGGCCACCCAATGCTGGTTCATATTGATCACTGTGAGCACCTGCACCCCAGATATTATTAGTATGTATTTTAGCACATAATTTTTCGACATAGTGAATGAGAACATTTTTATAACGAGTATAGTAATAAATTATACTCACACTATCCACGTCACTCCACCATGGTCTGATGCGGTGCCACCTAGGCTGTTCATCTCATACGTAGGGCATTAGCAGCTCTAAAGATGCAGCTGAGAAGTTCTCCCTTTTCAGCTTGGTGTTGTCCCTAATATGCTGGGGCTCGCCCGCGTGCGCCTCAATGTAAATGGCCTTGCATTTTTCCTGATCAAAAATTTGCAAATAATGATTAGTACTTTTAGTTCGAGCTCACATTTAAGATTAATAATAGGAGAAGGATCATTACAAAAAAATGTGTGTCCACTATCAGTATCCTGCCAGCCCACTTGCGATCGCGTTTGACATTGACGAACTTCGCACTCGACTGGAGGATGTCGAGGTATGCGTCAATCGGCTGTGCAGACAATGTGATCAACCATTATGATAAACTCCATTTCAATCAGATGTGAGTTATAACAATGTGAAATGACGTAATGTAATTTGGATTTTGTAATAACAATACGAACCTCAAAGTCGACGTCCACCTCCGGGGCCACGAATTTACTGAAAAATTCCAGCTTCTCTGTGCAGCCGGTCCCCACATTCAGCCTGAAATATGAACATGCACATTAGTATATCATTCATTAGCAATAAGATATTATCAAGTGATGAAATAAGAAATTGGACTAACTCTTCGGCGTTTGCTCCGCTGGCCATGTATCGCTCGAACTCCTCCTCCTTTGCCTTCTTTCTTGGTCGTCTTTCATCCTTTATGAACGGGCTGAGGACATATTTGCTCGGAGCTCTCAGCCTAACACCATGGATGCCGGCACTTGTACTAGGCAAAACATTTGAAAAACTGGCAGCCTCTGACCCGTCATCCTCATTTCTCACAGTCGGTGTGGTCTCCATAAGGGTCCGTCCTGCTGTAGAAGCCCCCAAATCAAAATGAATCGGGGATATGTGTCTCTGAAGGCTAATCTTCTCTAAAGGTACTACGGGAGTCCAATCAGTGGGTACGTCACCATGTGTGGACCGACCCTGTCGAGGCCACTGCTCCTGGGGAGGATAGAAAGATGCATGCCATCCGGATGTAGGTTGGGTAGGATAATACTGCTCGTTTGGTGGGTAGAACTGCTCGTGGTAGGAGGGTTGATTGTTGTAGTACTCCGAGATCCCAGACTGGATCATGTTTGGAATCTCCAACTCCAAACGCTCAAAATCCTCACGTCTTCGCTCATCCACCTCACTGATCCTACCATCGACGTATGATCGAAGCTCAAAGAACTGGTCACCGACATACCCTCGTAGTCCCGTCAGGCCTGCATTCATTGATTCGAAGCCAGTGCTGAACATGTTCCCGAGCTCGTCAAACATCACACCAACAGCAGGTGCAGACGAATCTCCATATCCGGTGTGTGAGGGACCTGGCTCGTCACCCATAGGGGTGGTCTGGGGGGATACGAAGGCGACTGAACATCACCAAAATCATGGAACTGCTCGTGATATGATGGACAACTCTCGGTCGGATGGGAAGATAGGCCGTAATCACTCTGCAACGGAATGTCATGCAGGTCCAGAGAGACAGGGACACAACATAAGCCGGTGTGAGATCCTCCTCCTCCTCATGTACCCCCAATCCGTCATCGGATGACATGTGTGGCTGCCCACCTCATCGAGAACTCTCGCCTGTAGTCAATATGGGCTGGCGGGACCGCGTAGTCCTCGATGCCTGGGGGGCAGCAGTCATGCCTTCAGACAAGACGGCGGTGGGCCTCCGTGGACGACCCCGTCTTGACTGGGTCGGCATCTGGACACCGTCTGTGAGATCCTGATCAAGGTACTGCAAGTACGGTTGGCGGGCCTCACGACACTCAACCCGAAGGTTCTCATAACACTCGAGACCCTACAGTAGAGATAGTCACAATTCAATTTGTGAGTAAGAGAATTATAAATGCATGTAATCAATTAGAAACTTTGCATTTAAGTAAAGGTGGTCTGAACAAACCTCAGGATCAAGCTCCCTCGACACGTCCTCTTCTGGCCTCTTCGTCGACCACCTCAGAAGCCTCGGTAATACCTTGTGAGACTTCGAAAGGCGCTTCCCAGCATATACACCGGTGTATGGAATTGCCTCAAAAGCCCATATCTGAAGAGATCGAAGAACAATTAAAGTTAATTATCAGGTTCAATTATTCAATCATAATATGAAACAAGACAAAATTATGATGTTAACACTAACCATTACGGCTAACGAGAATCCATAGAAGTGGTACGACGGGGGCCTGGTTGTAGTTGCCAGGGGCAGCGAAGCTGGTAGTTGATTGATTTTGTTGAGAAGATGGAGATAAGAAATCTTACCCCAGGGAAAGGTCTCCCACCGATCCTCGTCCTCAACCAAATCCTAAACCCAAGGGTCAACTGAAGTGGTGAGCGGGTCAACTCCAAGCAAAATGCTGTAGAGGAGGATAATCTTAGCAATCTTCAGCGTGTCATCAGCACGTGCTACGAACTCCTCCACTCTAAACCCTCAAGAAGATCTGCCACCGATATTCTATCCCCGTCTTCAGAAATTCGATAAAACACGCCACCCAACTGCTGCGGCCTCGACAGAACAGTTGGACTAAATGTAGAGTCGCCAAACCGTAATCCAGTCAGCAGGACGAACTCAGTCCTAGAGAATCGACAAAGCCGACGGTCTCTACCAATATGAAACCACACCTCATCCGTGGGAGTATGGGACCCACGAACCTCACGTGACATAAGGGCATGTAAAAAGCTCTTGCAACTATCCGTCTCAGTTGTCCAACGCAAAAAATGCCCGAAGCAGCTCGCCTCAAAATCGGTCACATAATCGTCGTCAGTTTTTTGGAGGATTTGCCTTATGTTGCCTAGTACTAGGACACGTGTGTACGAGTTAATGTATGCCAGCGTAGTCTGATACTCCGGACGCACCCAATCGACCTGAAAAGGAAGAAAAAAATGGTCACATTAATTCATACAATAATATACAACATGAAAGTACATATGTGAATTAATATGATACGATAGACATGAAAAATAAAGATATGAAACTTATAAAGGTTGGAGTTTTGCTTGACCAAATTAGTAGAGTTGGATAAAACGTAGATTTATAAATAACAAAAAAAAAATGCTAACCGACCATTATTATAAATGTAAAAAGTTTAAATGATCCATCAACTACGGAAACTCAGAAATTGGGATTATTAAACGAGTAATTCAAATTATGTATGTATTGTGCAAGACAGATGAATAAATTATTTTTATTACGTGCTAATTATTAAACCGATATTAAAAAAAATTATTCAAGGGGAATTAATGAAATATGATATTTAATTGTCCAATTATAAATATGAAATTTTTAAAATGGGATTTTCGAGTTAATAATTACCGAGTGAAGAGTTGAATATTGAAAGGAGACTACAAATAATGGAAAAAAAAATTCGTAACGGGTCGACGAAACTATGTTGTTATAATTATGGAATGGAGATTATTAAAGAGGATTATTTTGGAGTATGTACATAATATTTGCTCGGGATTAGGAAGTTATTTCAAAATTAAGTGTTGATTTATAAACGGATATTAAAAAAATTAGTACAAAATATTTAAGTTCGATTACGATATTATGTTACTTTACTTATGAAATTCGGATTATTAAAGATTACATTCAAATTATGTATCTATTATGCAAGACGGATTAACAAATAATTTTTATTACGTGCGGATTATTAAACGGAGATTAAATAAATTTATTAAACGAGAAATAATGAAATATGATATTTAATTGTCCAATTATAATTATTAAATTTATAAAACAGGATTTTCGAAAAAATAATTACCGAGTGAAGAGTTGAATATTGAAAGGAGACTACAAATAATGGAAAAAAAAAATTGTAACGGGTCGACGAAACTATGTTGTTATAATTATGGAATGAGGATTATTAAAGAGGATTATTTTGGAGTATGTACATAATATTTGCTCGGGATTAGGAAGTTATTTCAAAATTAAGTGTTGATTAATAAACGGATATTAAAAAAATTAGTATAAAATATTTAAGTTCGATTACGATATTATGTTACTTTACTTATGAAATTGGGATTATTAAAGATTACATTCAAATTATGTATCTATTATGCAAGACGGATTAACAAATAATTTTTATTACGTGCGGATTATTAAACGGAGATTAAATAAATTTATTAAACGGGAAATAATAAAATATGATATTTAATTGTCCAATTATAATTATTAAATTTTTAAAACGAGATTTTCGAAAAAATAATTACCGAATGAAGAGTTGAATATTGAAAGGAGACTACAAATAATGGAAAAAAAAATTCGTAACGGGTCGACGAAACTATGTTGTTATAATAATGGAATGGGAATTATTAAATAGGATTATTTTGGAGTATGTACATAATATTTGCTCGGGATTAGGAAGTTATTTCAAAATTAAGTGTTGATTAATAAACGGATATTAAAAAGATTAGTACAAATATTTAAGTTCGATTACGATATTATGTTACTTTAATTCTGAAATTGGGATTATTAATTTTTAAATTCAAATTATGTATATATTATGCAAGACGGATTAAGAAATTATTTTTTGTACGTGCGCATTATTAAACGGAGATTAAATAAATTTATTAAAGGGGAAATAATGAAATATGATATTTAATTGTCCAATTTTAATTATTAAATTTTTTAAACGGGATTTTAAAAAACGAAGCGCGGTATTGGGGCGCGCGCGACGGGTGACAGGAGCGCGCGCCCGACGGGAGACAGGTGCCGGGAGCACGCCCCCAACGGGAGATGGGTGACGGGAGCGCGCGCCCGACGGGAGATAGGTGACGGGAGCATGCACGCCCGACGGGAGACGGGAGCTGCCGAGAAATCTCGACAGCGGGGGCGGGCGTGATCGGCAGCTGCCGAGAAATCTCGGCAGCGGGAACGGGCGTGGTCGGCAGTTGTCGAGTTTTCTCGACAGCGTGGGCGGGGGCCCCCGGCAGCTGCCGAGAAAACTCGACCAGATGGGGCTACACGTGATTTTTTCAAGGCTACACGTGATTTTTTTCAAAATTCATGTGTAGCCCTATAATTATAGGGCTACACGTGAAATTCACGTGTAGCCCTTAAATTATAGGGTTACACGTTAATTTTGAAAAATCACGTGTAGCCCCGTCTGGTCGAGTTTTCTCGACAGCTGCCGGGAGCCCCCGCCCACGCTGTCGAGAAAACTCGACAGCTGCCGAGCACTCCCGCCCTCGCTGTCGAGATTTCTCGGCAGCCGACGGGAGACGACGGGGATTTTTGCTCCCGTCGCCGGGAACGTGCAACGATCTTTTTTTTTCGATTCGTTTTCTATCCAAATCTCATTTTCTTTTATCACATTTTATCATCAAGTTGTCGCCAACGAGATACCGTTGACTGAGGGTCGTGGGTCCCGATCAAAGTCAACCTTTTCACCTAATTACCAAAATACCCCTAAATCTTAAAACACTTAAATTTTTGGGTAAAAAATTCCCATTTTTTTACAGTGTTTTTACTGAATTATTCCCTATAATTACAGTGTTAAACTTGAATTATTAATTATAGTTACATGTGATTAAACATGTATATTTTCGATTAAACGTGATTATTTTCGATTATGGCCATTTAACCCTTTCAAACATCAATTCAAGCACATATTCAAACAAATTAACCCTATCAAATTCAAATTTAAACCCAATTAACCATTCCAAACATGAATTCAATCATATATGAAAAGAAATTAAACCTAATCCCTAAATAATTTAGGGTTCAATTGGAATTCAAATCCACGTGTAACCCTCCATTTGTTCAACTAATACTCAACAATTTCGAAGTATTAAGACATATTTCCAACAAATTCAACAAAATTTCAACAAATTCTCAAGAAATTTCAACAAATTCGAAACTTAATGTCAACAATTTTCTGAAAAAACGAGGGATAAATCACTAACCTCTCCTTCTTGGTTTGACATCTTCGTCTTACACGTGAATTTTCACCAAAAAATCTAAGCTTTACACGTGAATTTGAGCTCAATTTTTGAGCTCAAAAATGGGGGAAAAAAATGGTTCCAGGCGCTGCTGTGTGGCGAGAGGTGAGAGAAAATCAACTTTTATTGACTAGTTTAGATTCTTTGTTCAATTATTATTGGGTAATAATTTTTAATTCAAAGTCAATCAAAAATGGTGGTATTTTTGGCCATACTTTTAAATTTGATGGTATAAACTATCCCACTTTTATTTTTGATGGTAAAAAAAGGCCAATTTTATTTTTGGTGCTATTTTGGGTAATATTTAATAGTAATTGTGGCAAATTGGGTTGTTATCCCTTCTTTTTTTGTGAAAGATAAATTGTTGGGTAGCAACCGAAACTATCTTAATATTAATTTAGTTGTATCCATTATATCTACCTTCAAATAATAATATTTTAAACTACCAATTTTTGAGATCAATCATTCTTTCTTGATGTAGACATCTATCAACATCACTCATCACAATTAATATAATTAAATATATATTAAAGTCAAAATAGATATATTTGAAACCGCGGAAATGGTGTAGCCTTATATATTAGGGTTTTGAGAAAGGGCAAATCTCACAAACACTCCTTCCTTCCTTTTTCAGTCGTCCTCCCTTTCCTTCCATTTTTTTCACTTCGATTTGAATTACCTCGATTGGAGATTAATTAGGCCATACACAAAAATGGATTTAGGGTTTTTCAAAAAGAGGTTAGTATTTCTCACGAAAATATATTTGGGGCTTTCGATTTGTAGCATTGTGAATAGGGCTTATGAATTTCGTGTATCCTTATTATTAATTTTTGTTGGATTTTATTGAAGGTTAAATGGACTTGAATTAGTTTTTCTCATGTTTTTGAATGATATGCGGCTTGATTTGTGCATTGTTTTTTGTTAATTTCTCTGTTGGAATGAAACTGGTACATATACTTAAACAAAAGCTTACACGATTTCAATCGTATGTTTTAATTATAGGCTTACACGAAATACCCAACTCTAGACCTACACGAAATACCCAAATTTAGGCTTACACGAAATAACTATGTATAGGCTTACACGAAATAAGTTTTTATAAGCTTACATGAAATATCAATTTTTAGGCTTACATGAAATAACTATGTATAGGCTTACACGAAATAACATTTTATAGGCTTACATGAAATAACAATATTTAGGCTTACAAGAAATAACTATTTTTTAGGCTTATACGAAATAACTTTTTCTAGGCTTACACAAATTTCAAATTTTTTTTTGATAACTTGAATTTAGTTTATTAGTCTGGACCTTATTCCTATATTTCAGGCTTACACTAACTTCTCAATATAACTAAAAAAACAGAAGATCTTTTGAGTTATTTTGGGAACAATAAATAATATTTATAATATTTTAGAATGAATTTTTTTTGTGAATATTTATTTAATGATATTTTTGTATTAGAACAAATTAATTTCTTCAACCATATCTCATGAAATTTATTAAATATATAATTAAATATTTTAATTATATATAATATATAATCAGTATTGAAAATTGACAATTAATTTGTTCATGTATTATAGCTGTCGTTGGAGTGGCCTTGGGTCCGTCCTAGATATTAGGGTTGGCTGACATATATTAACGAATATACATGATTGATCATATTAGATGATTTAAGGAAAGAGATAAAATTGCATAGTAGAGACTGTAACTGCCGTATGTTGGCGTCATCATTAGGCCACTTTTTGTTGTAGGCGATTGACATAGAGACGTGCAAGACTTTTCTGCACGTCCTCGTTTCTCATGAGGTGCGACATAGGACCAATTCACACGTGCATGAAAAATGATTCCGCATAGGAGATCGATTGTGTTAGTTTTTGAAGAGGGAGTTTGCTATTCTCAGGGCTACAATTTGGCAACTTAGATTTCAACCCATCAACAGTGCATCATCCACCAGAAGGTGAAATTTATCATTGAGTTTTTGCTAATCAAAGTCGCGTCACTATTTCAGCTTGTCGTACACGATTTGTTAAAGGGGAGTTTCGCCAAAACGATGACAATACTATTAAGATTGTGAAGATCCTGATACCATACTGTATTGTGTTCAGAGTCAATGCCGGAAAGACCCAAGTGGATCCTTGGGTTTGGACTTTAGTAGAGTAGGAGGAGCGATAAGAGAGCTTTCCTTGGGGTAAGTTCTCTTATCTTATGTTGTTGCGGCATATGGAAAAACTTCCAGATACTATTCCTCATATGCAAGGAAGTTGGACGTACACATCATTTTTACGGATTCTCTATTATTCTACTAGTGAGTTATAATTTTGTACTTGTTGCTGTTGAGATGTTAACTTGTTATTAAAATCTTACTAACATGTTTTGCATCTGACGTATAAATATGGACTTATGAGGCCATTTTTATGATTTTTACTAGTCGTCGACTAGATGTGCCATACCACCTACCTCGATGTTTGAAATGGTCGACGATGAGATTAGAAAATGACGTTACATATTCCTTATGTGGCCAGGTATTTTCTATAATTAGCATTTTCTATTAGACATCCATTAATTAAAAATTATGTATTAAATTTATGCTCTTTTATGAATATTGTGATTTTAGGTTCCTTGTGTTGAAACATTGATGCCTACTTTCGAGGAGCCGTGTTAGCCTTTTTGGCAGGCCATAGATATGAACCTTGATTTAGGTGTTCAGCTATATGGGAGACGTAGTTGTAATAATGCCCAAGGCGGTGGTCCCTCCACATCCACACATCCTGAGTCGGTTGCCCCAGTTTTGAACACCACTAGAGCACTAGTGCCCACCCGATCCCATACTCGTGCGTCTAACCGTTCGAGTAGCCCACCGATGACCCGTCTGATTGGTGACCAGACATTTCATGGGAATAGTCCTATTAGCTACTCATCTGATTTTATGGGTATTCCTATCTCGCCGACCATTCAACAGGATCCTTCTTTTATTCTACGAGCCGAGATTGGTACCAGAATTGGTCACCACATCCTAATCAATTTGAAACCCTGATTGCTACTACACCACTAAGTAGTCAATGGGCTAGTGTGATTTCTTCTTCATCACCCGACTCACCTACACCACCAACGACGAGTTAAGATGATCATCGAGGATTTAACGATGCATTTTCATGTTTTAGTCGTGAGATTGATGAGCATTTTACGTTGATGCAGACATACATTAGAGGTCAATTCGATCGTATGGAAGACCTTATTCGAGATAAGTCAGACCGTGTGAAGATATAGATCCCCAGCATGATTCAAGAGCAACTGAGGGCCTTTTTTGGTGATGCACATAGTACTTAAGGGCATGGGCCTCCTAACCAGAAGGCTTGGGACAGATGGCCTGAAGAAAATACAAAATACGATTGATATATCCCAACACCCGATCTTGTCACCTCTGCACCTTCAGGTGAAGCTATACCCGTACCTCCATCGGCAATACTTTTGATTTGGGCTAAATATTTGAGAAGCCTGCAACAGATGAGCCCATAGCTACACCGATCGGGTTTGAAGGACATTCTTTAGTAGCCCCTGTTATTGTGAGGAATAAACTTCTTCAAGACACTTATTGATCCTTTGGAGCAAGTGTATTGGGAGGTCAATATACTCGCCCGATAGAAATTTTATAATCAATACTTCATATAATATTACTAATAAATCTTATGATTTTATCTTGTTTGAATGCAATCAACGAGTATCTTGGCATTCTACAGAGCAAACCTAGATTTGCAAATGTTCGAGTTGATTGGGAATTGAAGGATCGCATTCAAATAGTCGACGTATTCTTTTTTTGTAAGTATTGTTTATTAACAACCTACTTCGTTGTTTGTACCCACGCTTTTTAATATTTTCTTCATATAATATTGAAAATCTTTGTTATTTCATCCGATACAAATGTAGGAAATCTGTAAGGAAATCTTTTATAAGAAGAGTACGTGAATGATAGAATTCGCAGTCCTCTTCCATTTCCTACACTTGAGACTTTCCCCGAGGAGGACCTAGATTGTCTCCTTCTATATGTGAAGGGTGAACGACCTAATTGGAGGCATATGAAGCCTTGGTGGGATCGTATTTGATCGGTTAGTTTTTACCAATTTATATAGATATTACTCCTATAAGACGCACATAACTTGTAGTTCCTTCAGACCGTTTGAAATGTATTTGAATTTTAATCTGCAGATCCTTTTAGTGATGAATCTTGACATAACACATTGGGTTGCAGCCAAGATACATATCCCGAAAATGAGACTTATCGTGTTCGATAGTAAGCGGCATGAGTGGATGAAGAGTTGACTAAACTTCGATTTGAGTAGACACGACCCTTTCGTAGGGTATTCACTGCCTTGTTGTTGTATTTCTATTATTATGATCTTTTAAAACATTATCATTGGAGATGTTTGGAGCTCGAGATGACGACGGTGAAATAGTCGAGATGTTATAGACAGGAGGATGACGTCTCATGTGGTATATTCACATTGAAGGCAGTTGATAGTAACTTGTGCATGATGTGGCCTAGATTGGGTATAGATATCGGGATCTATGTAGTAAGACGACAAATTGGGTTGACAATTTATAGATACTAAACTGATGTGGCCACTACTGAGCCCGATGAATTGTGGGGACATTTTTTACCTTTTCTTTAGTATAACATGTTATCTTATTTTAAAAATCTCGATGCAAACTTATTTGATTTGGCTATATTTATCAATATGATAATGCTTTTCCCATCAATTTATATAACTATTTGATTTGTGATGTAAAAAAAATTCTTTAACATTAGCACCGACATTTCAACATTTACAAAAACACTAAGCAAGTAAACGAAAATTTCAGGAGAAAAAAAATCCTTTTTACAAACATCCATTTTATTTTTCTTCTACATTATTCTCCTTCTACTAGCCTCACCAACTGAGGGACATTCATTTGCATCGGCATTTTGGTGGATATGTGGTGAGTGTGTTGGCACGTATTCAGTACATCTAGATATGTTATGGCTAGTGCTTCCACACCTAGTATACCTTAAACTGGTTCTGCGTGCAGCTCCAGAAAGTTCGCTATTCCCCGGAATTCATTTTCCTTTTGGCCTTCCAGCCTGTTTTGGCTTATCAGGGGTGAGAAAAACTTCGGGAGAAATATTCCATTCTTGTGGTTTTGGTACAGGGATGACCTCACCAGACCACATTCTTCTCAATGAATTAGTGGTGTAGTAATCTGCAACGTACGTAGTGACTGATTCTTTTAAGAAACTATTAAAACATGACAACAATGGATTGTTATAACCAATATAAGTTACCATGAACTGTTTCTATTTAATATCATGTAATGCATATAGGAGGCAAACCTAATTGCTGAACATGCATGGGACCAGGGTATCAAGCCACTTTGAAAATCTAACACGTGCAAGAATGTTGAATTAGATCGACAAGATAAATTTTTCTCCCATCCAGACCTGTATGTGGTTTCTTCAATTTTATCAACTTGCATGCGTCGTCCTAACTTCATGGCTTCGAGCACTCTATCATAAGCAGATTTTATGAGTGTATTTTCTCTTTCTTCAGCAACTATCCTTCTCGCATAGAACTATTTTTCAATTATTTGTCGAGCACATTCGAGAAAAGAATAGACTGGTAGTTTTCTTACCCAAAGTAAATGAGAATTTCATGTTTCTGTAGCATTTGACGTCATGAAGTTAAATCTTCTCACTAGACATTTCACACGGGCCCACCTGATAACCTTAGTTTTTTTTAATGCATCCAAGACACCTTTTATATTGATTCCTTCAAGGCTCGTCATGTACCTACATTGAAATCATAAAAATGGATTAAATATTCTCACGTGTTGTCAAAAATACTTACATTAATTACAGTGGTGACAAAAAATACCTTTCGAACTCACTAGTATGATAACAATAGGCTGTCCTGTTGAAAATCCCAACTAGGTGTGATCCATATTTGGTAAAATTCTACTATAAGTGAAAGCAACAAAGCCCATGAGCGGTCCCTGAAAACACTTTGCTGTATTACTAATACTGATGTGCTGATAAAAAATAATAAGAAGTTGATCTGGACAGCTAAAGACATTTCGCACATACGTAAAAAACCATTTCCATGACTCATCATTTTCAATATCGCCTATCCTTATCGCAAGTGGAAAGATTTGATTGTTCCCATCTTTTGTCACTGCCAAAAACCATATATGTTTATATTGCCCTTTCAAGTGAAAATTATCCACCACTATGAAAGACCGTGAATATCCCTGAAATCCATGAATAGATGCCGCCAAAGTAAAAAATGCATATTTGAATTTTCCATTTTTTGTATTTATCCAGAACTATATAGGTACCAAGATTAGCTTGTTTCAAGACCTCCAAGTAAGATGACAATATTGAAAATGACATTGCGGGATCTCCGTAAGCAATCCACATTGCATGACATTTTGTGTTAAGTGCAACCCTATAAGTAACATTTAAGCTATGTCGTTGATCCATTTCTTGAATGATAGCCCTAGAAAAGATGTTAGAGTTTTCTCTTCAGAGTGTGTTAGCATAATACTCACCGATCAACATAGATGGAATTTGCCCAAGAGCACTCTAATTCAGATCAAGCTCACATGTATGTAAAATCACAATTTTTGAGATTTTCTAAACCCCATATTTCTCATATGTATTGAGTATGAAACCACAACATGATTTGCGGCTGCAAACAACAGACCATCTGTGTTTGTCAGAATGATTCACACGGTATTCAATTTGATTTTCCAAATGGTATAATCGAACGATCTTTTTCAAATTGTTTCTTGTATGAAAAGTGGATCATTTTTGCAGTCCTTGACGATCTATCTCATTATAGCCAAACTTATACTTACAAGGCTGGTGAAATGATGGAATTTCGGGGATGAACCACTCTGGTCTAACATTTCGAACTAACTCAATTTGTGAGGTGTACGATTGAATCTGACTGCATTCTGAACCATCACCCCTTTCAGCATCTTCGTCGGTATTTCCTTATGGATTTCTTAAAATGTACTCTTTAAATTGTTGAAAGGCATCACGTTGCTCATTATCCAAATCCTTTATATCCTCTTCGTCCAACTCAAAATCATCATTTACATCCATAGCTTCTTCGGTTTCATCTACATCATAGTGGGAATCTAAAACAAGTTATACATAAATTAACAAAATTGCATCAAGCATTTGAAGTTATATTGTAATATACAATTAATAAAAACATACCTGATCAATCATGATAAGCCTGTCCTTCTCGTTCTTTCCATTCTGTTTCCTGATTTTGTTTATAGACTATAGGAAACATACGTAAGCCAATGTAATCGAGATCCCAATCAGATTCATAGTCAACACGTCCATTACATGATGGCCAGGCTCCCAAGGCTTGTTTATTGACATTGATGTCTCCCTCCTAATCGTCCGATTTTCTTTTGGAATACCCCATTTCTTCAAAAAATTATCATCATTTTACATTCCAATGAGAACATTCAAACAAATAGAATTTGGATCAGTATTGTCAGCTACATTCGTCACCTTACATCATATGAAAAATGACAACAAAATTGACCACCTCGACTAATATCTTCATCAAATGCAGTTACTTCATCTTCATGCGAAGATCCAACATTAAAAATTATTGTTGACCGAGTACCACATATAGTATTTTGAGTTGTTGTTCCCACACTTGTAGATACTCCAACATCTATCCTTTTTAGGGTGACAAACACAACAAGCATATCATCAATCATAGACATGGCATTTTTCAAATCTAAATCATTCTTTATTTTCATTTTCTCACTCTTCCATTTATGTCAACTCGTGAGTGGAACACATATGGCTAACAATTCGGATCGACACGCACAACTCCATAAATTGAAAATAATAAATATTCATATGTTGTTAGTCTTTGTAGGTGAAACAGCTCTTGAACCCCATTTTTGTATTCTAAACCTTTTCCAATAATCTCCAAACCAAACCATTACAGGCATAACACTCAAATATGGATATACTATGTTGACGTTGGAAATTGTTTAAATGTAAATTCTTAGTCAAACACTTAAATTAAATTAATCCGATTTAAATGGGCTGAATCGGACAAAGAAATCAAATAAAGTGTAGAAAACACTGTGCTTGGAGCCTACTAGGACAAATTTGGTCGGCTAATTCTGGTTGGTTTGATGTGGCTGGCCAGAATCGTATTTTATATCAGTTAGAGAAATAAGCTCTCAAGTGCTTGAATACAAAAAAAATTCAACTCTTTCTCAGTTAAAACTTCAACTATTTATAGATAAAAAATACAAGTAGTGGGAGGTTACATCTACCTCTCCACTACTTCTTTCTCCAACCACCTTCTATTTTTAAGGAAGTGGGGAGTTGACATGTTTCCCCACTTCCTGTTTTATAGGATAATTGTTAGAATGGTCTTCTCGAAGCTCTGTCAATCTATTTTTCTGGTTTTTCTAGCAAGGTCCTGGCCGGGTTGGTAATTATCATTTCGGGGGTCTTGTAAAAATCAGTTCTGGTCGGGTCATCTAGTCGCCGATCCGATAAGCTATCATAGTCGGGCTCTATGCGGACATAGATCTCTAAAAACTGATTAGGCCATGTATTTGGGTCGAGCTCGGTTTGGGGGTCCAACAATAGCCCTTTAGGTCATGAGAGAGATTCATTCTATCGAGACCTAATCGAACACTACTAGTCGAGCCTAGCACGAGTCGAAACCTAGTGAGATATAAATCGAAAAGGCCATCGAATTAGACATGTGTCATCATCTGGTGAGATGAAAGTCGAAAGGTCGTTGTATCCTAGCCACACAATTAGACACGGTCAGCATGGACAGGACGAAAGTTGAAGTGTCATACTTTACTTATAAATAGGGGCGATTCCTCTTTATTTTTTTTTTCACGAACTCAAAACTCTTAAAGAAATCCTTGAGAAATCCGAGCTGTATTAACCAAGCACAATCTACCGTTCAGAATCAACCGTCAAAAATTTAATTAGGTAATTCATTTTTCATTACTTATATTATGTCGTCTAATGAGTCTTCCGATAGTGGGTCGGCTCGGGATTACGATCAAGGGACTTCCGAAGAGTGTGAATATAATTCAAAGGAACTAGATTTGGGATCCAGCTCCTCCGATGCCGAGGTTATTAGGGTTTCGGCCCGAACTATGGTTGAGAAGGTCGAGATGTCAAGCTCGGCTTTTACTGATGTGCCCATGGGAGTACCACTTGGGGGGCCACGTTCGCTATCGCTCGACTAAGCAACCCTCCGAGGACCCGGAGCTATCTCCTGGTCAGCTGTCGTGACAAAAGCCAAACTTGATTGGTGGCACGCTCTATTCAACATTCTTTAGGGTATCATTTTTTAGTTTCCTGGCTCGAGGAAAGAATGGACAAACCACCAAAAGAATGCGTAGCCATCAGCGTCCGGGCCCTCGAGGCTGGTCTGCGCTTCCCTTTACCTTCTTACCTTACATATTTTTTATGGCATTGGGGGGTAGCACCGGCCTAAATACATCCGAATGATTGGTCCTCCATATTGGGCTTGCTCATTCTCTTCCATTCTTTCAACCTTGGGATGCCAACCCCGCATGAGATTCCTTGGATGTTCAGCGTCAAGCTCATCCCAGGGATAAAGAACCACTTCTACTATCTCTCTCCTCGGCCTTTCCGACCTCAGTTGGTCCGTGGTCTTTCATCCTCAGAACGGGGGTTGACACTCAGATAGCATATTGAGTTTCTTCGATGAAGCAATTTTCGAGCAGCTTTTGTACTTCTAGCTCAGGTCTCTCATACCTGTCTGGGCTTAATCGTCACTTCTTCTAGACTACCGACTTGATCATTGGGTCAATATTCAGCTTGTGGCAAACATCTTTTGGTCGGATGTCTTCCATGTCCTCATGCGCCCAGACAAATACATCAATATTTACCTTCAAGAAGGAGATCAGTTCACTTTTGAACGGCTCATTCGACTCTCTTCCGATCTGCAGCTCCATTTCTAGTCGGCTAGGATCAAGTTAGATTTATGTCCAGCTCCTCCATCGGTGTTGCCCTCTTCTTGGGCCTATATTTTCTTGGATCCAAGGATTCCCACTCGGGTGATGGTTGTTTCACTCCCTCTATCTGTCGGACATCCTCCTGGTCGGCTATTCTCGGGTGGACAACCAACTATTGTTCAGGTTGAGTTTCTAGCCTTATCGACTCTTCATCTAGCTCCATGGGCTCCTACCGGTTGAGCCCAGCCATCTCAAGGACCGTGTTCTCCAATATGTCCTCCCTCGGCTCATCATCCGACCCGACCTGTACTAGCTCCAACATATTGAGCTCCCTCAGGCGCAGCCCCATGTAAGTTTCCCGAGCTGTTAGTTGATTTACCTTCACTACAAATACTTTGTCATCAAAAGAGAACTTCACCTCCAGGCGAATGATAGAAACCACCACCCTTAATTTTGTCAGGAGTGGCCAGCTTGAACAGCCTCATCGGCGTTTTCCTTTCTTCTCTCCTCTCTATTGTTTCGGAGGGCTTTTTATCCAAAATTATCTCTTCTGCCCTGATATACCTTTCTACTCGGATCAGAAAATCATGATAGGTCTTTCGTCCTTCCTCATGAACCAACCACCAAAATCTTGTCCTGGGCCTCAGCTCGGCCATTATGGCCATTAGCACGACGTCATCTAACACCTGTTCCATCTTCAAGATAAGTTTATTAAACCTGTCCAAGTAGGACTTTAGGGACTCAGCCCTCTCCTGTCTCATATTCACCAGCCTCTCCTTTAGGGTCGAACTCATCTTTGACCCCATGAATTGTATTAACAGTTTTGTCAACTCATCCATCCTCTGATCGAGTAGTTTGAGAGGGATCTGATCGATCTTTGTGCTCGATCCCAACGTGAGGAGGAAAGCCTTGCACATCAGTTCCTCTCCGATCCCTTGGAGCTCCATCCAGGACTAGTACTTATCAAGGTGAGTGCTTGGGTCAGTTTTGCCATTATATAGGCCAATCGGCGGCATCTTAAATTTGGCCAGTGTGGCCATTGCAGAGATGTGTTCTGCGAAGGGGGTAACCCTCTTCCAAATTCCTCCATCAATCTTATGCTTCTTAGACTGAATTTTTACCAGTCTCTTTTGCAACTCCTGCTCCTCGGTCACGTATGAATACCATTGAGTGTAGCTGGTGCTCTCTTCATGGGGTCGTTGGGCCCCCTCTCTCTCTTCTATTTTTCTAACGGGCCCTCTAGCCCATAATGCCGAGGTTGGTTCCACCCGGTTGGAGACGCCTCTAGTCTCCTCTATGTTGCCTACTCGATTTAGCTTTGCTCGATCGCCTATCCGAGCTTGATACAGTGATGGGCATCTTACGGTTTCTTGGTCTTCATCAATCATTTTTCTCAAGTTTCGACTTGGTCTGGGTTTATCTGAAGACTATGCATCTTTCGTTAGCCCATTTATCCTCTAGGTTTTTTCTCCCTGCTCTACCTTTTTCAGCATCTCGTTAAGCTGAGCCATTATAGCCCTGATTTCATTTGTGGACATGGGAGTCCTAGGATTTCTAGTAAGAGAAATGAGCTCTCTAGTGCTTGAATACAATAATTTTCCAACCTTTTCTCAGTTAAAACTTCTACTATTTGTAGATAAAAAATACAAGTAGTGGGAGGTTATATCCACCTCTCCACTATTTCTTTCTCCAACCACATCCTATCTTCAAGGAAGTGGGGAGTTGACCTGCTCCTCCCACTTCCTGTTTTATAGGATAATTGTTAGAATGGTCTTCTCGGAGCTCTGCCTATCCATTTTTTTAGTCTTCCTAATTAGGTCCTGGTTGGGTCAGTAATTGTCATTTCAGGGGTCTTGTAAAAATCGACCCTGGTTGGGTCATCTGGTCGCCAACCCGATGAGCTATCCTGGTTGAGCCCTATACGGATATGGATCTCTGGAAACTGATAAAGCAATGTGTTTAGGTCGAGCTCGGATTGGGAAGGTCCAACAATTTTTCCATTTGTGTCAACTAATGAGTGGAACACATATGTCTAACAATTCGGATCAACACGCACAACTCCATGAATTGAAAATAATAAATCTTCATATGTTGTTAGTCTTTGTAGTTTCTCAATATTTACAATAAAATATAAAATACAGAATCAGACAACATAAAATATATTAATTAATGAACTGAATATATTAATACAAAATCAAATGATGCAACAGATATACGTTTTTTCATACTTACCTCTTATGATTTGAAGAAAAAAACTATATTTATTATTCTAACTAAATATGAGTCAAATATCAATTAATGGCATAATGAAATGATCTAACCCTACACGATTACGTGTAAAATAATTGTATCCCATCAAATAAGAATTCTCACATTTTTTTAATAATTATATTTAGTACTGTTATGCTAAAAATAAGCTACAAAAAGTTTAATTGAACCTTACATGAAATTCATGTAGCCCTATAGACCTAATTTCGTGTAACTCTATAACTCTAATTTCGTGTAGCACTATAGGGGAAATTTCGTATGACCCTATACCCCTAATTTCATGTAGCCCTATAAAGGAAATTTTATGTAACCCTATAGTCCTAATTTCTTATAGCCCTATATCTTAATGTATTGAACCTCACACGAATTTCATGTCCCTACCTCACCAAATTTCGTGTAGCACCTAAAAAAAGTTTAAGCTGATTTTTGTGTATCTATGGATAGCAACATTTAAATTATTATGTTCAGTTCAACATTACTATGCGAAAATGTTATAATAAAAAATGCAATATATTAAAATGTTATAATCTAATATTATAATGTACACGAAAATGCAAACAATTTAAACAAAGTAATACTTTCAAAAAAATATACCTCTACAAGAATGTTTTCATGTAAGAAATCCAGAGAACTTTTAAAATTTCATCTTCAATATATTATAGGGTATGCTCTTGTGGGTGAACTTTTATGAATGAAATTCATGTATTAAATAGGCGTTTTTACTATTTATCTTGTGAGTGAAACAGGCCAGATTCCTTAACTTTTTCAAACGTCATCCCATCCTATCCCATCAACATGTGGTTTATTGACTCAAATGTGTACTTTTGGATAGTTTGAGGTAAAAATATAGTGACTTGGGTATATTTGAGATACCCTTAAATATTTTTGGGTATTTTGATATACATTTAAATATTTTTGGCTATTTAAGGTCCATTATCTCTAAATTGTTCTTGTCTTCCCTTTTTTCTTTTTTATATTGTGTTAGTCGTACTGTATCAAAATATATCAATCGGGTTCTTCTTGATCGGAAGTATCATTTGGACAATATTCTTATTTGAGAAAAATACAAAGGACCCAATCTCATGCATAGGTCGATAGTATTCTTAGAAAGTACACGTCAACATGTTTGCCGATGAAATAAGGCTAGGTAATGAAGCCAAATACCGAGCTCACCCTCAACTTGGTCAGGAAACAACAACAAAGAATTAGATTGACAACAACGCTAATGATCTGATGGAAGTCGACAAACTATTGAAATACCGATATCCTACCCTGACACTAGAGTAAGACAGTAGAAGATACCTTTATCAATTTCTACCAACTCCCACCAAGAAGCATGAAATGTGTCATATTAACATTAAATCACACACAAAACATGGGGCCACACACAAAGCATAGGGGCTAAGCATGGTGTTTCCCCTAAATTAAGTATTTATATCCACAAATCCTTCAAATCATTGACAACTATAAATAGACCCTTAAATGTAATAGTAAACATTAGCAATTTTAGACAAGAAAGGCTCTCACATAACAACAGAAAAGTGACTTAGTTCTCAATTGTTCGTTCGATATTAGCTAATTTTAGCTACTCAACTAAGATAACATAAGCATAAGGCCCTAGAGCCTATCTCTTGCTTATCTCTAATCTTACTCTCCATACTTAGAGCATCTCCAATGGTTCTACCTAGGTTTTAGGTTTTCTGATGCCACATCATTGTCATCTCAAAAGTAAATAAACATCTACATTTAAACAAATATCTGACCAACTATTATACCCAAAAAGTAACTATTCATGATCTCACTATCAAGTCACTCATATATCATATAAATCTTTATTAATTTACTATCTCTCTTTATTATTTTATTTCATAATAAATAAAATTGTATAAGATTTAAATGATGTAATTAAATTTTTAATTTTAAATATTTATTTAATTTAATAATACATAAAATAAAATTGGGATAATATATAATTGACACCTCTCCAATATATAATGTGATTTCCAACAGCTAGTTTTCCAACGACTAGTTTTCCAATCGCTAGTTTTCAAAAAACTAATTTTGCAATGACTAGTTTTATAATGTAAGATAGATATATTACATAAAAGCAAAAAATTACATTACATAAGATAAAGGAAATTACAACACACATAGTTAATACAAGGAATAAAATTACATAATTAAAACAACATATAAATAAAATTACAAGCCCCAATTATTATTTATCTGATCACAGATGTGGAGGTGTATACGTAGTTGTTCATCTGCCATCTTTGAGGTATCTCTCATGAGAATTTTGTACTCGTGTGTTTTGGCAAGACTAACTATTGTTGATAGTTTTTTCGTGTTATAACCCTCTAATTCAGCTAATTTTCATCAATTTTCTCTCGGCTTTTTTCGATATTGTTTGATTTTTCTTTACCTTTCGTCATCTTTTTCGCCGCCTTTTGCCCCATTGGATGGGTGCATGCTATGTTGGCATCCTCACTAGCGCTCGACTCCGTGTTGGTAGATGAACTGTACGCTCCAGATGCATCAATTTTTGTTTTTTCATACTACGAGAATCATTATCTGGATCTGCAAATTTCGAACTATTCCACATGCTTAAAACCTTGTTTCTCATAGAATTTTACATACATTTTTTGTGCCTTTAGCATAATATCAGTTTCACTTGAATCGCTCCCCCAATTCTTCTTTTCCTTAATGTAGATTGCATTAAACCATTTGCATTTTTTGTAGGGTATACAAATGTGACTTTAACACTACCCATGTTTTGAATGGTTTGTTGGCTGGATGATTGTTGTTGTACGCATCGACAATTCAGATTCACATTTGCTGCAACTTTTGAGCATTTCCTACCACCTAATCAATACTCATATCTAGCCAGCAACTTATAAGAAGCTTGTTTTTTACATGAGAGTACACTGCCTTTTGAGGAGGCTCAGGAGTTTTACTTCTTTGGCACTTGAAAGATTGACAACGAGGTTGATATTTTCAAGGCCTATTGAAGAGCATTGTGGTTAGAAATGAGACGATCTTTGAGAAGTTGGAGTTGGAGTGTCATTGTCTATGTCGGATCCATCCATACTGAATCTCCTTGATGTGTTTGAATCCATGACCGGAGGCACTCCATATGGAGAAGGTAACATGAAGGGGAATTGTGGTGGATACATATATTTGGGTGGAAAAATTCGATCTTCTGAGAAATTTAGAGGATGGATATTGTTATTTTGAGAAGATGTATTTTCTTCGGAATTGGAAGAATTAAACCAATTCATCCAAGAATCTTTATCCATTCTATGAATGATTATGTAGAAATTGATATTTGAAAATGGTAAGAAGTGATAGAGAATTGTTAAATTAAATCATGTATTTATAGTGAAAAAATTCTAAATTTAAAATAAAAAGGCTATTGGAAAAATAGCCGTTTCAAAATGGTTATAAATGGATAAAAAATAATAGCAAATTACATTCTTTTAAATAAAAAATTAATTAATTTTAAAAAAAATGAAAAAGAAATGTGGCGGCTCCTCTCTCTCTTCTCCCTTTCTTCTTTCTGGGTAGAAAAATCTCTACTTCATTACATCTACCTCTATCTCTTCCAAACCTCCCCCAACAATTCACTACCCAAAATATTGGGTAGCAAAAAAATGCTATGTGAGTATCTCCCCAACCATTGGAGATGCTCTTATCTCAATGTTCATATTATTAACGTCATTTATCACTCAAATATATTGATTATATATGTAACTATAATTATTGTTTACAGTTTTTATAACTCAACAATTTGCACACGAGACCTTCTATTTTTATTTTTTATTATAAAATAATCATTACACAATCTATATATATCATGTAATACTATTAATTAATAAATAATCTGTATTAAATATCTAATTTAACTGAGCATCTAAACTTTGGTATCTATGTTGCATTTTTTTTTTGTTATTTATGAAAGGCTACAAAAATTGGCGATTTTAATTTAAAAAAATAGTAATTTTCAAAATAATAAATTGTGAATAGTGATAGCGTTACAAAAATAAGTGAAGTCTCTTTTTATTGCAAATCAATTTAATATATATATATATATATATATATATATATTTGATACTCATTTCTATTTCCAATTTAATTAATGCTTTTATTAGACTGATTTTTTAATAAACTTATTAATATTATGTTCATCATGTTTTGTAAATTAAAAAGATTATAATAAAAACATACATTGGCTTAATCAAGATTTCACTGTAAATTCCTACAATTTTTACGAGCTACATCCTTAAGCTCAACCACTTGACCGAAAAATATAATTTACAGAAAGTTCATTCAACAAGAATATCATAACCCTATTTTATCATACTTACGGTGTACAATGGGCACATCCAACCGAGTAAATTATAATCAAACCTCATTTTGAAACAAAAACTTATGAAATATTATTGGAAAAAAAATATTGATTGTCACTTTAATATTTTCTTTATCATTGGAGGAGAATATTTGTTTATCATAGCTAACTTGTGGAAATTTCTTATTATACTTATAAACAGTAGTTTCTAAAAAGATTTTCTAAAAAATTTCTTCTAGAGAAGAGTGGAGGAAATTTTTGGATCATCCTCATCTACTTGGATACTTCTCTTCTTATCAGCCCTTTTCTAAACTTAAAATGTGAATTTGAAATCCTTCCTCTTATGATGTTCATGCAAGCTTTGTGATGTTTATTTGTATGAGACTTTCATTTTTATGGTAATACGTGGCTCACCTCAATTGTCATGGTCAACAACTTTTTTTTTTTGTCCACTGATGCATGTGAATGGTAGTTCAGGCCATCTTTTGGTCTGTCTTCTTTCTTTAATAGCAACAATATCTCTTCTTATCTATGAATTAGTACTATTATATAGTTCATTTTTTTCTGATCCTAGCCGACTATTACATGTTTAGTAACTATAATTATCGAGTCTAATTTTAACTGTTTTCTTTTATAATATATTCGGGCTTTAACTTACATATTTAAGAAAACCTTCTTACCCTATTTATAACTTTTTTTTATTCAGACTAATATTCTTTAGTAGGAAAAGCTCTTTTCAAACAAATGTTTCTATTCAACTTGTCAACATGTTCATAGGCGTTTTTTCTTATCTTCCTACATGTATCACATTACATGTTTTACGCCTTATGCTTTTCATTGTTGGGATCTCTTTTTCTTAGATCAACTTTCTCTAGTTTATGAAAAGTATTAAACAAACCATATTTTGGAAAATCTTGAATGGATACTTGATTTTGTCCATCTCAATGAGATTGACATAAATCCCTCATGCATGTCTTGCGAAAAAATCATCTTCAATAAGGGCGACGATAAGAGGATTGCTGGTGCTACCTTAGTCTTATTTATGATTATCATGTTCGGTCTCCATAAAATAATAAAATGAAATGTTTGATTTATGAGACCTTTCGAGCTATTGAGTTTATTTCAACTTCAGAATATCTTATCCACTGAGGTGCTCATATTTTTTCAATTATTCAAGTATTATAATGACAATCTAGTTTGGAAGTTATGAGATTTTCAAAAAATTTGGTGAATTATTATGCATTAAAGTGATTGCCCCAAGATTGTGAATTCTTGAACATCCTAGGGTTTGCACCCTCAAGTATCCATATATGTGGGTATTTTCAAAATTAATCTTCAAGGATTCTACTTAGATTGATCCAAATTCTTGTCACCAATTTCTCTCATATTATCGGTGAACTTTAAGGAGACAATGGTTCGTTAGGTTTAACTTTTTTTAAGTTAAGCTCAACCCTTTTAACCTTAGAGGCAAATAGCTGACTTGACACATTGGGAACCAACTTTGGATGTTCTTGCTCATTTACAATAGAATTAGATTTATATATATATATATATATGTTATACTGACATTATTTAATTTTATTATTTTTGATATATCACTTTGTTTTACTATTTTTCTTTAGATCACCAATGGTGAATTTGTCGAGAGAAGAGGCTTCTTGAATAGTTCTCATATGAGAAGTTGCACTGCGCTTAAAAAATTTTGAATAATGACCAATTAGCATAATTCATTAGCTAGTCAAATATCTTTTTTTTAACTTCTCAAGATTCTCCTAAGGTGCCTTACTCGTGTTATGATCTTAAATATGCCTAAGATATTTCTATGTTTTGCTAAGAAATCTACATTAACATTTTGATGAGATTTATGTAGTATTGACATTTATCATGTTACCTGATAGTATATATTTTCTCAATTTTTGATTCAAGTTTACTTTTTAAGAAATATAATTTTGACATTTCTATTGTTAGTTTTAAAGTGATTTTGTTAGCTAATAAAAAAACCAGTTTTAAAAGTCTTCAACACAACAAATAATTATTTCTCGTTAATATGTCAGTTGTTTTGTTATTCAGTGAAAACTCTTGTATTTCCTCATGAATGTTGATGTCATCGAGAATTCTTTCTCATTAAGTGTCAATTGTTTTGCTATGCAGTGAACAACTCTCTTATATTTCGTGTATAAATAACTAGATGATCTTTATCTTGTGGTATTGTTGAGTTTCGGCAAATTATTGCAAATTTTTTCTAACTCATGTATTGATTGTTTTGAATTTGTAATTTCTAAATTACATTGATACAATAGGGATACAACAAATATATAGATATACAAACTAATATTAATAAGGAAAGGATAAATCTAGATCCTAAATTATAGAGAATGAATCAATTATTCTTGATTAGTATCCTTAATACGCCCCCACAAAATGGACGTCCCATCGGCGACGGAGATTTTGGATCTGAGAATGGCAAAACACGTTTGTGGGAGAGACTTCGTAAGCAGGTCGGCTAACTGATCAACCGTGTTTACGTAGGAGACAGATAACAACCCCTTGGATGTTAAATCCCGAACAAAGTGAATGTCAATCGCAATATGCTTCATCCTTGAATGTTGTATTAGATGAAGAGCAAGACGCGTGGCCCCCATATTATCACAGAGAAGGCGAGGCCAGGTCGGGATGGAGATGTGAAGATCCTTGAAAAGTTGCATCACCCAATAAACTTCAGAAGCGGTAGAAGCAAGAGCACGGTACTCAGCCTCAGTGGACGAGCGAGCGATACCAGTTTGCTTTCAGGACCTCCATGAGATAGGATTGGAGCCAAGGAAAACCAGGTAAGCAGAAGTGGACTTACCATCACGAGAATCCCCACCAAAGTCAGAATCCGTGTAAGTGAATAAAGAAAAGTCATGCACCGATCTGAGGAGAAGGCCAAAGTGTAAGGAGCTCTTTAGGTAGCGCAGCAACCGCTTAACAGCAGCCCAATCATCGGGTGAAGGAGAAGACATCGCCTGTGCTAGACGGTTAACGGTGAATGCAATGTCTGGACTAGTGAAGGTGAGATATTGCAGACTGCCAATAGCACTCCGATACTCTGTGGGGTCAACAGATCCAGATGATGATCCAGCCTTTGCTGTAGAGGGAGTCATTAAAGGCTTGGCACCATCCATATTGTGACGGGTGAGCAGGTCGACAATATACTTGTGCTGGGATAGAAACAGACCCTCCTTGCAACGGGCAACCTCGATGCCAAGAAAGTACGATAACTCACCAAGATCTTTCACAGCAAAAGATGACTCCAGATGGGAGGTGAGAGATTGAATGACAGATGTACTGGAACCAGTGATAAGGAGATCATCCACGTAGACCAAAACAATAAGTTGAACAGTACCCTTCAGATATGTAAACAAGGAGTGATCGGCAGAAGACCGTACGAAACCAAACTGTATGAGGGCTGTACTCAGGGCCTGATACTAAGCTAGTGGGGCTTGGCGAAGCCCATAAAGGGACTTCTTAAGAAGGCAGACATGAGATGGAGAGTGAGGATCAGTAAACCCCGGTGGCTGCTTCATGTAAATCGGAGTAGATAATCGTCCATGAAGGAAAGCATTACTGATATCCAGTTGACGCAGAGGCCAAGAACGTGTAATGGCAAGGGAGAGGACCGTGCGAATAGTCACTGGCTTAACGACCGGGTTAAATGTCTCATGATAATCAATACCAGGGAGCTGATGAAAACCTTTAGCGACAAGCCGAGCTTTAAATTTATCGATAGAGCCATCAAGGAGCCTCTTAATACGGAAAACTCATTTGCAGCCAATGATGTTGGCATGAGCAGGAGGTGACACAAGATCCCAAGTGTCGTGCCTCTGGAGGGCAGTGAACTCGTCTGTCATGGCAGCACGCCAACGTGGGTCAGATAGGGCAACAGAGACCGTGGAGGGCTCTAAGTCAGGCGGCAAGGGATGCTTGGTAGTGGAAAAGAGCCGCTTTGGGCGGAAAATATTATTCTGGCTCCTAGTAGTCATACCATGAGTGCGAGGAGGAGGGGGGAGGAACAGGTGGAGGGTCGACGTTCGGCAAGGCCTGTGGAGACAAAGAGCCAGATGAAGCAGGTGAGGAAACATGAGCAGGCGAAGGAGTGGCTGCTGGCGGGAAACCTGGATGTGGTGCAGGAGACAAGACAGTGAGTCGACCCAAGGAAGGGGAAGGATCTGGCTCCCGTGGGAGTGTTGCCCAAAAGCGTGTTTCATCAAACTTGACATGACGAGAGGTATAAATACGGCCAGTAGTGGGATCAAGACATCTGTAAGCACTCCGCGACAAGGAATAACCAATGAAGATGCACGGCATCGACGGATAAAAGAGCTTGCTAGGAAAGTAGGGACGAAGCTAAGGAAAGCAGACACAGCCAAACGTGCGGAGCTTCAAGTAGTTTGGTTCATGGGTGAACAGTAGCTGAAAGAGACTCTAAGACCCAACTTTAGGAATGAGAATGCGATTTATGAGATAGACAGCCGTCTGAACAGCAAAAGACCAGAATTCAAAAGACAGACCAGAGTGGTGTAAGAGAGCCCGAGTAACCTCAAGGATGTGATGATTATGTCTTTCAGATATACCGTTCTGTTGTGGAGTGTGGGGGGCGGTGGTGAACCAGCCAATACCAGAAGATGCAAAGAAGGAACAGAGTGCCATAAATTCCCCACCATTGTCTGAGTAAAAATTATTAAGAGTGGTATTGAATTTCTTTTCAGCCATTAGTTTAAATTGCTTTATCACGCCAGAAACCTGTCACTTAGCTTGAATGGGAAACACCCAACAATATCGAGTGAACAGGTCAACCAAAAGTAAAAAATAACGACTCCCATCATAGGAAACACAAGAGGCCGGACCCCACACATCAGCATAAATATAATCCAGAGGTGAATTAGTAATAATCGAAGAATCATTCAAAGGTAGTCTGTGAGACTTGCATACATCACAAGATAAACAGTTTGAATCCATAATAGTGGATTTATTCGAAATAGGTAAATTAAAGTTTTTAATAATAGCAGTGCAACGGGATGGAGATGGATGCCCCAGACGAGCATGCCAAGTTGAAGTAGTGGTACGAACACCAAGAACCGCAAACCTTTCAAGAGATTTGAGATAATAAGAGGGCGGCTGAATACAGTAAACACCATCTTTACATTGCCCCTGAGCTAGAGACGCTCTCGTACGCTGGTCCTTAATAACAAAATGATAAGGAAAGAATTCCATTGAGACATTATTTGACTTGGTAAACTGATGGACAGATAGTAAGTTTTGTTTCGCAGCAGGCACACAAAGCATATCAGAAATACAGAAAGAACGTGATGGAAACTGTAAATGAGATGTACCAATATGAGTAATTGGAAGGCCAGTACCGTCTGCAATCTGAATTTCGTCGGTGTCATCATACTCGGTGTGGATAGACATATTGGAGAGATCACCCGTAATACTATGTGAGGCACCGGAGTAAACAAGCCAAGACTGTGAAGAGGCTGAAGTAGTGGGGGATTGAGCGACATGGGCTGTGGCATTCAGCCTGCAACATATGGGTGCAGCATGTCCCCTAAACCCGCACCACTGCCAAACAACAATAGGGCGCTCACCAGAGAAATCAGGTGACGATCTGCGGCACTGAGAGCCACTACGATTCATGGGCACAGACTGATTTCCACAACCAGCAATGGAGCCCCGTCCCTGGGATTGGTGTGGGCGTCTACCTCCTCGACCATTGCGAGCGAAGTGAGCTGTAGCAACAAGGTTGCTGGTTTCAGTCTCAAGACCCTTCAAGTAAATTTCATGCGCAACCAGGAGGTCATGAAGCTCCTCAAACCGGAGAGGATTCTCACGGGACCGAATGGCCCCTGCAATCTCTCGAAAATTTGGACCCAAACCATTGAGAATATACAGCGTAAGATGATCGTCACTCACCGGAGCATCGATGAGGTCCAGTTCATTGGCCTTCATTTTAACCGAATGCAAGAACTCGGTAACAGACCTGTTGCCAATGGATAACTGTGAAAGATCAGTTTTCAATTACATGACCCAAGAGCGGGACTTACCAGCGTACAACCGGGAAAGAATAGCCCATGCGCCGGCAGCGGTGATGGCGGAGGAAATGATCGGCAGAATGTCAACATCGACAAAGTCGAAGATTGCGGCAAGGATTAGCTAGTCCTGTCAGAACCAATGATAATACGTCGGGTCAGTCGATGGTGGAGGAGGACGATGACTGTCAACATGACTGGTTAAATCAAAGCCGTTTAGTACGGTAAGAAAGTTTGCACGCCACGGAGAGTAGGTGGAGGTTGTGAGTTTCACGGGAATATGATGATGTGCTGTGATGGTGATAATAGGTGGGGAGGTGGAAGTGAAGTCAATGGTTTCTGTTCCATTTGCCATGCAGATGATAGTGGGTGGCGGAAGATGATAGTGGGTTAGGGTATGGAAAAAGGGTGTGGATCAGTGTCTCGTTAGAGAGAGGCTGCTGATACCATATTGAATGTTTTGAATTTGTAATTTGTAAATTACATTGATACAATAGGGATACAACAAATATATAGATATACAAAATAATATTAATATGGAAAGGATAAATCTAGATCCTAAATTATAGAGAATGAATCAATTATTCTTGATTAGTATCCTTAATATCATGAACTCTCTAAGAGTGGATTTTTCACACTTCCATGTTGTCTCTAAAATGGTTCAGTGTGTTCTAATTCTTTTAAAAGTGGTCGAATATCCTTTATTATACAATGTCAGTCCTTGTTGAACACTCCAACAAATTTTATAGCATTAGGCTTTGAAGATGTTTCTTATGATCTGGTGAAAGAATTAAATAATTTCTTTTGGAATAATCAACATTTCACTCATGCTGCCATTATGATTAGTGCTAAAACCTTATTGTGTGATTGGCTTAAGGTGAGAAAACGTTTGGGACATCAAGAGAAAGTTAGCAAGCAACCCCCATGCTTCCTTTGGCATAAACCGATTGACAACTTCTTCAAATGCAATATTGATGTAGCTTTTATTAGAGACATAAATGAAACTGGTGTGGATATGATTTTGAACGATGATACATGGAGATTTGTAGTGTATAGATCATGTTTTTTTTATGTACGATTGAAAGAATAGGAGCTGCAGCACCAGCTCATCACAGCTCATAAAATAATACACCATGCCACAGCTTAGCATAATGTATACGTTAAGAAAGATTCCAATATTACAATTTGGTTAGCCTATTTTGTTAGCTAGTGTTTTGTGTATCCAATCATAGAGTATCACCTGTATAGGTTAGGATATCACCTACCTCTATATATTCTATACACTATTGTATTGAACGAGTATGAAGAAATATAGCCTTCCATTTTGAATATACTTTTCAGCAACCTTTTTCCTTAAGCTTTTCTAATTTCCTTTCATGGAATCTTACTTTTGTTTTCATGGTATCAGAGCTGCAGGATGACAATTTTGCTTCTCTGTACTTCTTGCCTTTTTTAGTTTATTTTTGTTTTCGATTCTTTTTCCTATCAAAGGATGTCTACTGATTTAAGAGTTAACTCCACAGGGATGGCACCCCTACTGGCCATGAATATATTCCTATTATTCAGCCACAATGTCAACTCATTACAACTAAATTGAAGGAAGACAACTATTTGGTTTGGAAGCAGTAGATTATAATAGCTGTTAGAGGCTATGGCCTCCTTGGTTGTCTCAATGGTAGTAAGAAAGCACCAGAAGAATACTTGGCTGGTTCCTCAGATGGAAAGTCTTTCCCAAATCCTAATTTTGAGGTCTGGTGCAAACAAGATCAAATCTTTGCATCTTAGTTGCTATCTTCATTATCAAGTAGCTTATTGCTCTCTACTGTTGGTCTTAGCACCTCCAAAAAATTTGGGAAAGCTTGGAGATAATCTTTGCATATGAGTCATCTGCAAAAGTTATGCAATACAAGTATCAACTAAATCATTTGAAGAAAGGAACTCTTGGAATGAGAGACTACTTTAATAGAGTAAAACATTATTATGATCTCATAAGAGCAGCTGGCCAACTAGCTAGTGAGCAAGAATAAATTATAGCTATAACATCAGGTTTTAGCAATGATTATAACTCTGTGATAGTTGGGATTAGCTGCAAAGGTTGTGGACTCAAGGAAGTTCAAGCTCTAGTCATTAGCTTTGAAAGTAGGCTTGAAGGCACTGATATGTCAAATGTTAATACAGAAGGCTCTATGTCTTCTCTCAATTTTGTAACTCAGAATCTTGGAAGAAGAGAAGGATATCATTATAATCCCACTCGAGAAAGAGGAGGCAGACATCCTAGTGTTGGCAGAGGAGGAAGAAGTTTCTCAAGGGGCTCTGGTTATAGAGGAAGAGGAGGTAGACACTACAACAACAACTCAAGAACTAGATGTCAAGTTTGTCACTACACTAATCATACAGTTGATAAATGTTATTACAGGTATGATGACACTTATAGTCCCAACAACACTTATGCACATGGACAAGGAAATAAAAACAATGAAAATCCATCTCTGTTCACCTTGTTAATTTTGGAGCTGGTGATGTATCTCAAGAAGCTTGGTGGTACCTTGATTCTGGTGCTACGAATCATGTCACCTATGACATGAGAAACTTGAATATTGCCTCTAAATACCAAAGATCTGAGAAGGTGCAGACCGCTAATAGATCAGGTATTGATATCTCTCACTTGGGTAATTCTATGGTTAAATCACCACACTCACCACACTCACATGTTTTCTTCCTTCAAAATCTGCTCTATGTGCCTCAAGTAAGCAAAAATCTCCTCAGTGTATCACAATTTGCTAAAGATAACCATGTTTTCTTTGAGTTTCATCCATCTTTTTATCTTGTGAAGGATCAGACAATAAATGAAGTTCTCCTCACGGGGAATGCTAAGAAAGGTCTTTATAGCTTCCATCTCACCAAAGCCAGCAACTCTACTCCAAGGGTGGCTCATCATTCTACCATTTAAGAACCCCTTGCTTTCACTTATGTTAGGACTAGACATAAGGAAAGTTTAGAGTTATGGCATTCTAGGCTTGGGCATGCAGCTTATGACATAGCTAGGAAAGCTCTTGCAAGTTGTAATCTCCACTTTTCTGTTAATGAAAATACACCCCTTTGCGCTCCTTGTTTACAAGCAAAATCTCATAAATTGCCTTTTGTTCATAGTATTTCTCACAAATATGATTTATTAAAACTCATACACACAGATCTTTGGGGGCCATCACCAATAAAGTCTGTCAATGGATACACTTATTATATCAGCTTTGTTGATCATTTTTCTAGATTTACTTGGCTTTATTTATTGAAAACTAAAGCTTAAACCTCTACTGTTTTCTACCACTTCAAAAACCTTGTTGAAAAACAATTTGGGAAGCAGATTAAAATCTTGCAAAGTGATGGTGGGACAAAATATAAGCCCTTAGTAAAATTCTTTCAAGACAATGGTATTCACCATAGGATTTCATGTCCTTACACCCCTGAGCAAAATGGATTGGCAGAACGAAAGCATAGACACATTGTAGAGGTAGCACTCTCCTTTTTATCTCAATCTCAAGTCCCACAAAGATATTGGGATGATGCTTCACCACTGTAGTTTATCTCATTAATAGAACACCTTCCAAAGTCCTTGGTTACAAATCCCCTTTTGAGGCTCTTACTTCTCACAAACCCAATTATCTATCCCTCAAGATCTTTGGTTGTCTTTGCTACCCCCTTCTAAGACCTTATAACAAACACAAATTAAACTTCAGAAGTGAAAAGAGAGTGTTTCTTAGGTATAGTCAACAATATAAAGGATATAAAGTCTTATTATCAAATGGGAAAGTGATAATGACAAGGCATGTGATTTTTGATGAGTTGCAGTTTCCTTTCTCAAATAAATCTACCACCATAGTTCACTCGTCTGATACTGCTCAAATTCTACACATACCACCTCATCTGATCCAATGTATCCCTGTCAATCCTACCATAAAACCTATTTCCACAAACACATCCACCACGGAATCAGAAACCACATCTTCTGCACTTGAACCAAACACTCCATCACCTGCTAAATCCCTTGATGGTGATTTATATATAGATTTACCTATAGAGATATTCGATTCCCTTGGTTTTACTAACAATTGTTTTAAGCAATATGATAGTGACAGGTTGCATAAAGTTAAAGAAGTTGGCATGAGGGGAACACATTCTATGGTAACTAGATCCAAGGTTGGAATCTACAAGCCTAAGGTTTACAAAAGCATGCTTATCAATTCAGAAGAACCACAGTCCTTCACAGAGGCTTTAGCACATCCTGAATGGAAAGAAGCAATGCAGAAGGAGTATAAAGCCCTGATTAAGAACAATACTGGGACACTTGCCCCCTTACCTGCAGATAAGAGATTAATTGGCTGCAAGTGGGTTTTCAAATTAAAAAGAAACTCAGATGGTTCGGTAGCAAAGCACAAGGCCAGACTTGTTGCCAAGGATTACACTCAAATGGCAGGATTAGACTATGCAGAAACTTTTAGCTCTGTGGTAAAACCAGCAACTATGAGAGTTATTTTGTCTGTTGTCTTGAGCAAGGGATGGCCCATCAGACAGCTTGATATAGATAATACATTTTTGAATGGTGACTTGGATAAAGAACTGTATATGGAGCAACCTCAAGGTTTTGAAGTTTCAGATAGTAGGCACCTTGTTTGCAAACTCACCAAATCCTTATATGGGCTTAAACAGGCTTCAAGGGTATGGTCAATCAAGTTGGGACAGGTTATTGCTACCCTTGGTTTCTCTACATCTAAATCTGACACCTCTCTATTTATGAGACATAGGGAAGGCTCTTGCATTCTTATTATTACTCATGTAGATGACATAATAATCACAAGTTCACACCATGTTGAAATTGAGCAGTTCATACAAGACTTGAGTAGTGTTTTTTCCTTGAAGAATCTTGGAAGCATTAACTATTTTCTGGGGATTGAATTCACTAAGACTGGAGATAGTCTATTCTTGAATAAAAAAAATATATCTTAGATATCTTAAAAAGGACTAAGATGCATGATGCCATGCCAAGAGTTAGAGTACCTCTATGGTTAGCTCTCTAGCATTATCTAAAGTTGATGGGCAACCCTTGGAAGACGAGAAGCTCTACAGGAGCATTGTAGGTACACTACGATATGCTACTATGATGAGACCAGATATCTCATATAGTGTAAACAAAGTGAGCCAATTTATGCAAGCACCTCTTAACAAACATTGGAAGACGGTTAAGAGGATTTTGAGATATCTTGTTGGGACAGTTGATATCGGTTTAAAATTCAGCAAGATAGAGAGTTTGGATATACAGGCTTATGCAGACTCGGATTGGGCCATAGATATAGATGACAGAAAATCCATTACTGGATATTGCATATATTTGGGAGGTAATCTGATTTCAGGGAGCTCCAAGAAGCAAGCTATCGTTTTACGAAGTAATACAGAGGCAAAATACAGGAGTCTATCAACAGCAGCTTGTGAAGTTGTATGGCTCCAATCCTTGCTAAGTGAGCTAAAAATACCTCAATATAAGACTCAAGTGATATGGATTGACAATCAAGGTGCTATATATCTCTCAGCAAATCCAGTAAATCATTCAAGAACTAAGCATCTAGAGTTAGATCTCCATTTCATCAGAGATAAGGTCCGAGATCAACAACTCAGCATACAATACGTACTATCAATCGATCAAAATGCTGATATTTTCACCAAGGCACTCTCAAGACAATTCTACACTCGGCTACGAGATAAGCTTTGCATCGGTTCTAAAATCTCGTTCGAATTACGGGGGAGTGAACGAATAGGAGCTGCAGCACCAGCTCATCACAGCTTACAAAATAGTACACCATGCCACAGCTCAGCATAATGTATACGTTAATAAAGATTCTAATAGTACAATTTGGTTAGCCTATTTTTTAGCTAGTGTTTTGTGTATCCAATCACAGAGTATCACCTGTATAGGCTATGATATCACCTACCTCTATATATTCTATACACTATTGTATTGAATGAGTATGAAGAAATATAGCCTTCCATTTTGAATATACTTTTCAATAATCTTTTTCCTTAAGCTTTTCTAATTTCCTTTCATGGAATCCTACTTTTGTTTTCAACGACATTGGCGAGGGTGAAGCTATAGGCTTATTGGAAGCATTATCCTGGATTAAAAGTTTGAATATTATAAAATTGGTTTTTAAAATGGATGTAAAGAAGATGGTCAATGCTATGAATGAATATGTAGAGTCTATTTCAGATATAGATCCATTATACTGAGTTGTAAGAATATTTTAGCTTTATTTTCTCAAGCAATTGTTTGTTTTTTTCATAGGCAAGCAAATGAGATAACTCATGCTATTGTTATATCATCTTGTTCCTATGCTGCCCATTTATTTGGAGGAAGCCTCCAAATTTTGTGGGTATGTGTGTTATGAACTTTTACTCAAATATTGATTATAAATAAGATTTTCTTTCAAAAATTAAGAAGCTCTAAAGATGCTTTCACATGGCGATAACACTGTCCTTTCATATGACCAATCCTTCAATGAGATATATATTAGAAAATATTTAAAGATGATTAATATGTTCTTTCATATTTTTTGATGTAGTAAGTCAATTTGTTGTCAATATAGACTTAATAAACTCTTAATAATCTAATGGCATTTTGATAAATTTAAAAAAAAAAATCAATATGTTCTTCTATATTTTTTTAATACAATAGTCAGTTTGTTGTTAATAACATAAGCTCAAAATAATTTGACAAAAATTAAAAAGTAAAAACCATTTGGAAATAATCATAAAAAAGATTGAGTCGCCGCTCAATCTGGGGACATTATCTACTTTTTTAAAATCCCACAAAAGTACTTATTTTGATAAACATAACTTGTCCAAATCTAAAGAAACAAATAATGGAGTAAAACATATGAAGGACTAATTGAGCCATAGCTGCTCTAGATGGGTCAACTTGTTTTCCTATAATGAGACTCACCAACTTAGTCGTATAAACAGAACACATGTTTCATCCTTCCTAAGACATTAGTGGTTTCTCATAGTAGTAAGTTTCAACCCCTTCAATTTCCATGATTTCATGATACAAATCTATTGTTAGTAATTGTGGATTTGGATTTTAGAATTCATAGGAAGGGATGTCAGTCTCTCTCCCAAGTAATGTTGTGTGTTTTTACCAAGCCTGGTCAGGTAATATCAGTTTATCCCTTCTTTATCTTAGTCATCTTGGTCGTTATATTACTCAGTTGTGTTTTGGCAAACTCCTTCGACACCTTAATCATTAGGTTGTGTATTTATGGAGACCTTTTCTCCAATATGTACACATTATTGAAAGATGACATGGGTATAACATTAACCTGATGGAAGAAGTCCATATTAAGCACCACATGAAATTATCCATCGATGCTACTAAAAGATTCACTTAGCCCTTCCAAGTGGCCATACATAGCTCTACATCTCGTGTTATACTAGAGGTCATGTTCTCGCATTTATAGTCATAAGTCATCCATCGCTCTTAGCCTACTTGAGACCAAGCCTCTTGGCCTCATCCTCAGTTATAGAACTATGAGATATTCATGAGTCGGCGTATGCCTTGGTCAGCTTCCTATTAATGTATGTCATCTACGTAGATCGGCCTCTTTCTAAACGTTGTAGTTCCTGTCTTTGCATAGAGGGCATTAAAGAGTTGGAGTGATCCTATCATGACTGGTTCATCATCCTCATTGCGACTTTTCATCTAGTGTCTCTTGATCATTGCCGACAATGATCTAAGCTTTACGTATTTTCTTATTGCTTGAGGTCTTCCACACATGCATCCACTCTTAAGGATGAAGATCTTCTTCTCTTTGTAGTCTCGTCGATAGGGGTGTGAATTATCCAGACCACTCGATATAAACATATGGCTCTACCTATTATTGGTCTAACTCGATCTAGTCTATCTAGTAAACAAGTCAAACTAAAGTTTTTTATAAACTAAACTTTTTATCAAGTCTACTTATGAATATAGGCTAGGCTCGAGCCTTAGAAAAGGCCTAATAGGTCGGCCTATTTATAATATATATATATATATGAGATATGATATATTTTATATTTTTTATAGTTTCTATATATTTGTTACTTCATTTATATTTTATGTTTAATATTTTTTAATATTTTATACTATTTTCATAATCTTTTGTGTAATTCTCTATGTTTATATGCAAGTTTATTTTTTGAATTTTTTTTATAATATATAATTTTGTAAGCTTTTAATAGACTTTTGATAGATTTTAGGCCATACTTATCCATAAAACAACTAATTAGACTCAGACTAAAGAAAAAAGTCTTTCATATACACTAGGCCAAACTTAGCCTATTGTTTACATTTTATATCTAGGTTGACCATCAAGAAGTTTAGTCTAGTCTACCCTAGCCTATTCTCATCCCAACCCATTGGATCGGGGGCTTATCTCCATTTCGATGTTATGGCCTCCACCAGTCCAATCGTCCCTTCAATCATCCCCTCCATTAGGGTCTTCCTGCTCTCCTCCATCTGTGACCACACTCATCCACATCCTTAGAAGCATACAAACCGGGATGGAATTCAAAATCTGCTATTGACTAAGACATGACAATAGCCTCGTCCACCATCTTAACATCTCGTCGGTGTGCCTCTTACCTTAGCTCTCTTTGTAGCCCATCTACAAAGTAGAACATGAGATCCTCTTCCAACATATTCAGGATTTAAAGCATAAGTGTCATGAACTCTTTCACATACTCCTTTCTTGTCTCTTGTTGCTTCAACTCCCGTAATTTTTTGTAGGCCACATAGAGAACATTTTTTGGATATAAATGTTTCTTAAATTCCCACTGAAAGTCATCCCACGAGTCTATCCGATAAGAGCTTCACTCAATGGTGGAATGCTTCCTACCCCACCAAAGCATGGTCGTATCAAGGTTGTGGTTTTTACCTAAATATTTCCAAATGCATGACATAGAGTTATCAATATGGGGCGGTGTGGCGATAGGTCCACAACCCACCATTTTGCAGGTAAGATGAGGCTTTAATTGTAGCAAGTTCCCAAAATCTCAACCCACTAGTCGGACATGTGTTAGGTGGGCCACCGACTCAAATTTTTATTTTTATATTTTCAAAAGGAAAAAAAACTATACATGTAGCATATATATACATTTTACTAAGACATATATGTGTTCAATTACATATAATATACTAAAATTAATATAAAAAATTATTTTTACATTAGAATTTATTAATTTCTATAAATAAATGACTCTTATCAATATTTAATTAATCATTTCTTGCACTATGTGAGAATTTTTATCATTATTAATTATTATCATCTATATTTTCAAAAAAAATAAATTATAATAAAAAAATAAAAATGAGTCAACCCACCGGCTCATGGCCAACCCACCACAAGCTAAACCCACTTAGGCTCATCTCTTGTGGATCTCTAATTATTCAACTTAACTCAACGTTTTGGTGTGGAGGGGTAGGCAAGCCCAATGAACTAATCCATTTTGATGGTTCTAAAAGGAGCAACATTTTTGAAAAGAAAATTGGTGAATATAAGGAGATTGAAAGACTTCAATCCCATTATGATCATGTATCTGTTGTCCAATTTTGGGAGGTGAGGAAGCATTAAACTAGCTTCTTGTTGACTAATGTAAAATTCAACTCAACCCACTATTTTGATGTTGTGGGATAGGCCGGTCTAATCCATTTTAACGACTTTATAGCAGGCAATATCTTTGAAAAGGAAATGAGTGAATATTAGAAAGAGATTGAAAAACTTCAATCTTGTTTCAGAAGGTGGGAAAGCATTATACTAGCTTCTTGTTGATTTATGTAAAATAAAGTCAAGTGCAGCTTATATTACAAAACAACTTTAAAATACACGCACTTATCACCAACAACAGTCAAATGCATAACTTACAAAGAATTAACAGCAATATGAATTTTTTTTTTCGTTTAAGGAAAATGGTTTTTCTAATATTGATTGTTATTTATATTTATATTAAACTAAATGCACATGCATTTGATATTTCTAATTCATGTAATTTAATATTACTAAGACTAAAATTGTATCATTATGTTTTAATCGGTAAATTCTATCATATTCATATTGATATTATCATTATTTATACTTTTGATATCAAAAAAATCACAATATTTACTCAATTTGTTATTTTAACCAAAGATTCAATATTTATCAAAATAACATATATAATTATTTAACCTCGGTATCGCAAGAATCATGTGTGATGAAAGAAATGAATATTCAACTTGAGTATTGAACTATTCAAGAATCATGCTCAAATTGCACACATTTTAAAAAAAAAGATTTTCATGAGTATTGAACTTGCACGAACTTTTGCTTGGTAAATTGACTAGTTATTTTAGATCAAATAATATTAGTTTTAAGATATATATGTAACTCATCGTGGTAAGACAATGCATGGGCACCGGTGATGTCAAACTTAAAATGTTAACTGACCCCAACTATATGTAGGTTTGTCTTATACTCAGATTGAATAAAATCCCCCACTGAAATCAACAAATCTATCATACTAAGTAAAGAAAATATGGAGGAATTGTCAAAAACCCACATTTTCAGAAAACCCTAACACAAATCCTAATTTGTGAAATCATTAAGAATATAAATCTACATAATCCCTAACCACTAATTTCCATCAACATGTGTAATAAAATCAGAATAAGTAGGGATTAAAGCCTTATTGATCATCTGCCATAATTTGAACTAGGTTGAACTCCCGTGGACTGCCCAACAAATGCGATGAAGTAGCTAGTGAACATCTTCAAGAAATTTCAGATAATTTTCTCAACTTCATGAATAGCAAGTTATGGTATTTGTTAATTTGGGGAAGATGAAGATAGGTTGGGTTTGTGAAATTTGGGAGGCCTCGAATGTTCACTGCCAATTTGGGGGGTGATGGGTTTCTACAAAATCAATTACCCTTTTTTTTCATTTCAATTAATTTTTAGATATGGATTTTTTTTATTTAAATTTCAGATATGGCAACTGATGTGTTTGGGCAAATGAACAAGTCAGCAAAAAAAAAATTCATAGCTGATCGAGATTAAATAACAAACAATATATATAAGGTTATGTTATTTTGACTAATATTAAAAAGTTTAGTTAAAATGACAATTTGAGTAAAGATTGTAATATTTTTTTAGGCAATTAATCCTTATATATATGACATGTGATATATGATAATTTTTTTAATGTGTAAAAAAATTAGGGTTAATTGCCAGAAAAATAACAAACTTTACTTCATTTGTAATTTTAACCAACTTTTTAATATTACCAAATATAACATGAACTTTTATATATTTGTAAATTGAGTAGTGTTTGTGTGCACCAGTTGCATGGGTCATGATCCATGCAACTAGGCAAGCGGGTCGGGTCCGGTTTAACCCGGATCCGCGCCCTTTTTTTTTTATAATTTATGTCATAACTTTTATGTTGTAATAATATAACATTTATGTTGAAATAGTGTAACCTTTATATACAAATTTCATAACATTTTCACTGAATGACTTATACTTTTTTCACTATAAAAATTCATGCAATATAACTCAAACCTTTATATTGTAATAATATAACCTTTATGTTGTAATAGTATAACCTTTATGTACAGATTTCATAACCTTTTCAATAAATAACTTATAGTTTTTTCACTATAAAAATTCAATATAGCCGAAACATTTATGTTGTAATGATATAACATTTATACTGTAATACTATAACCTTTATGTACAAATTTCATAACTTTTTCAGTGAATAACTTATATTTTTTTCACTACTCAGCACTGCAAAAGGTTATGTGCATATAACTAAAAGGTTGAGTTCGCTAAACTAAAAGGTTAAGTTCGCTAAACTAAAAAGTTATGTCAATATACAGCAGAACTAGAATTTGAGTTAGGGTTTGGGCGCGTGGGGGCGCGTGAAAGGCATTTTTGGGCGGGTTGATCCGTTTGCACGGATTTAGGATCCATGCACCTGGTGTATAAAAACAATTGTGTTGTAAATTTAACCAACATGTAGATTTTGGGTATGTTTATTTTGAAAATAACTTTCACTATTTTAAAATAAAATAATAACCTAACATACAAAATGATAGTTATTTTGAAATTGTATAAGTTGTTTTTAAAATAAACATACCTAAAATATATATGTTGGTTAAGATTGCAAAAAATATTGGTTAAAATTATAAAAAAATATAAAAATTCAGATTGTAATTGAAGATATTCAAAAGATTGGTTAAAATTATTAATTAAATTAATATTTTTTTTCTAAACCAAAAATTTATTCTTTTAAATATTATGATTTAAAATTAATAAATATTTGATTGATAAGGTGGGTAGAACTTGCGGTGTTAATCAATCTCTCAATGGAGGGAGTTATTCCACTTGGTGCTGCGCGCTTTCCAATTACGGTTGAAAATGAAGGAGTATGAATATTGAACTATTTCTCGAATCTCTCAAGCCTAACCCCTTTTTCAGATTCTACTTTCCTCCCAACCCTTCAACTTATTCCCGCTTTCACAATTCCTCCTTTTCCTCTCTCTTACATGGATTGGCTGGAAATTCTTCTAGTATTCGATTCCTCCACTTTTCTCCAACTATATATTCAACCTGAAGATCAACGCCATTAATTCGCGCTGCGATCGCTTGATTCCGTGCGTTTTCTCGCTTCTTTAACTTAATTTTGCTTGATTTTGATTGTTCACAGTTCATTTCTGTCTTTTAGTTGGCTGATCTTAGCTTTGATTTGAGCTTCTACTATTTTATGATGTTTCAAATCATTCGGCTCTTCATAGTTGGTATCAAGTAATTGAGATGTTGGAGAATTTAGAGAGCGATTTTCATTTTTAAACAGGTTTTTGTGAACTCAATTACGCTGGTGGCTCTGTGAAACTAAGCACAATGTAGGATAACATACTATATAGTTGTCTGCGTTCTCTATTTGAAGGCTGTTGTTCACATTAAGGTGTCTTGCTTTTGCTTGATGGATGACTTACAATCTGTGTCACCTACTGTATCATGAACAATATATATCACTGAAGTTAAGTCAATCAATCAAGTAGAAGAGAGTTAGTACATATTGCAGTTGTAGCCAAAATGTTTAATTTACATTTCAAATGAAAAAGGATGTTCTTAAAAATTATTTTAACGTACTGATATATTTCAATCTTGCTTCTCATGGAATGATTAATGTTTCTTCAGCTTTGGGATTCCAGAATGATCTATCCGATATTTGGAGATGTTTTTCTCTATTCAAATTCTGTATTTTGATTTAATTAAATTTCTTGATTCTTCCGTTACTTGGGCTGAACTGTAACAGTTTTGGTTGATGCAGGGTCTTCATTTAAGCAGCGCCCTGAGTTGCAACTTTGTGGTGATAAAGCAATGGGTTACATAAGCAATGTAGGCTCACTACTAACATAAATTATACACACTTTGAAGCAGTTAGCTGTGACATGAGCATTTTTTTTTACATAGGCTGCAAGATAAGGCTACTTATCATCTTTTATATGAATGCAGGAAGTTGATCAAAATAATCAGCAAAATGATCCTGGTATGCATTTTTACTAATTTTGTTGATTGTTTTTACTATATAACGCATGGAAATCACACTATTCTTGTGTTCCAAACTCGCTAATCTGTGTTAATATTTTCCCTTCATTGGTCATATTTTAGATGGCTGCATATTTCTTTTCTGTTCCGTTATTATTAAGTTGTCCGTACATCAACAGGGGATATTTCAGTTACAAATAATGTTGGTATTACTGAGGAATTATGGATGATTTCCTGTAAAAGAAGCTTCTTTAGTTATTTCATTCATCAACCAGCGAAGAAAAAGTGTCAACATACCTGAACCAGTATCTAGCTTGAAAACAGTATATGTTAGTTCCACATTTGGAAGGTTTTGGCATGCCTGCTTCTAGAAGAATTCATCACAATTATGTCATCTTGTTGTCTGCTTGCAAATTTCTGTCAAGCAGATGGTATATCCTAATACCGCGGACCATTTCTAATGATCCATGATCTTAGAGTTGGTCTGGTAGTTGTCTGAATCTTTCTTAATGTTGCAATTTATATTCTGGTTTTGCTAGCATCTGAATATTCTTAAATGTTTTTGATAGAACCAGTGGCTTAATGTGCTTTTTATCAATGCAGTTGCCACCATACGCAATGGAAAAGAAATTCTACTTCAGGTAACTCAATTGCGTCATCATCATGTAATTCAGATTAATTCATTGGAAAATTGTCCATTCACATAACAAGCATACTTCTCCATCCCAAAATTCGTACACTTTTGGTGATTGTTGGTCAGGCAACTTGACTAATTTTAAAATGCAATGGGGAGATTTTGGTAATGCTAATTAATCAGTACATGGGTAGTTTTGAACTAAATTAAAAAATAAATCAAATTGCCAATTGTCATATGAAAAATATAGTTCAACAATTAAACATTTTGATTTTGTATTTTGGTTAAAAATTGTTATTAGCAAACAGGACTGTAGCTTTGGAACTATATGGTGATCAGTTTTTTTTTTTTGCAGGCCTTCAATTGGGAGTCCCATAAACATGATTGGTGGAGGAACTTAGAGAAAAAGGTCCCTGATATTGCAAAATCTGGTTTTACATCAGCTTGGTTGCCCCCTCCGACACATTCATTTGCACCAGAAGGTTGAGAGAAGAAATTGATGATTTTATTTTGTTCTATTCCATGATTTTGTTGTCTGATTTGTTATTTTGTCTATTCATCTTATCTAATTATTCTCTTGGTCAACAGGTTATCTTCCACAAAACCTGTACTCCCTTAACTCTTCATATGGTTCCGAGCATCTGTTAAAAGCTTTACTTAACAAGATGAAAACTTACAAAGTTAGAGCAATGGCTGATATAGTCATAAATCATCGGGTTGGGACCACGAAAGGGCATGGTGGAATGTACAATCGCTATGATGGAATTCCGTTAGCATGGGATGAACGTGCTGTTACTGCCTGCACTGGGGGAAAGGTACTGCCTTTGCAGCACTTGCAAGATTTATAATATTATTATTCTAATTTATTGGTTGTTTTTACACGTGCTATCCTAATTTCAGTATTTCACTACAGTTTCATATGACTTTTTCATGACTTTTAAAATTCCCAGGAATGTGTAGCCTGTGGGTCACAATATATTTCATTGTGAAGGATTCTTTAGATGACTGGAGAAGAACTAATTAGCTATGGTCCTCGATTACTTTGTTTGCTGAAAAGTATTGATATCTTAGTATTAAATTACTAGTTTGCATGTTTAACTGTAAAACTTCAAGCCATGCTTTAAAATAGCAGAACTTAATGTATGCCATTTAAACGACTTCATAGTTATGCTCTATTTCAGTAACATATTTATATTTATTTTTATTTTTGTTGATGAACAATTTAGGGCAACAAAAGTACTGGGGACAATTTTAATGGGGTTCCAAATATTGATCATAGTCAACAATTTGTGCGGAAAGACATTATAGATTGGCTTCGATGGTTGCGCAATACTGTTGGTTTCCAGGATTTTCGGTTTGATTTTGCTAGAGGGTATGCATTATATTCAAATTCTTACTATTTGCATTGTCCACACTGTTATATAAATGAGTTTGAATTGCAATATTTTTCACTATTTTTTTTTACCTTGTCTAGTTATTCTCCAAAGTATGTGAAACAATATATTGAGGATGCGAAACCAATCTTTTGTGTTGGGGAATACTGGGATTCTTGCAACTACAGAGGCAGCTCCTTGGAGTACAATCAAGGTATAAAAATTTTGCAGGAAAACTTGAGCACGTTGTTATAAGTTTTCAATATCAGATCACCTTGTTATTAGAGCTCAAACCCCTTTTCTCTTTCTTGGAAGCGTACGTATGGTAAATTTGATGTCATGTATTTTTAGAACTGATATGACTTATCTTTATGTTTGATTTTGAGTCTTTAATTTTCAGCTTTGTTGCTCAAAATTCTTTTTGGCACAAATTTTTTTTTACCCCTGTATAGATTCATATTTCGAGGAGTGAGGAGCAGTTTTTGAACAAAATTTTACTTCTTTGTTACTTTCAATGGCTGAGTCAAGTTAATAGTTAAACCTCAATTCGTTTGCAGATAGTCACAGACAAAGGATCATTAACTGGATTGATGGCACTGGACAACTATCAGCAGCATTTGACTTCACAACAAAGGGAATTCTGCAGGTAATGTATTTATTTCATGTTGAAATTCAGTAAGGATCTTTTCTTTTCTATTAGGTGGCAAATTATGATTTGGAAAGTTTTATGTTTTGTTAATGACCAATGGATCAACTCCTTGGAGTTCTTCTCATTTCTGTATGAGCTATTGTTGTTTACAGGAAGCTGTTAAAGGAGAACTCTGGCGTTTGCGTGATGCTCAAGGGAAGCCACCAGGTGTCATGGGGTTGTGGCCTTCAAGGGCGGTCACATTTCTTGACAACCATGACACCGGTTCAACTCAGGTACTAATTGTTGTTTAAATACTTCCAAAATTGCTGATGATGGTGAGAGCACACTCTAGAAGAAACTTAAGAAATGCACTATGATGTTTAAAAAACATGGCTTCATTTTACACCCTATCTTTGCAGCCAGTTGCAGTGGAATGACTGAAGTGGTGCAGTGTCTTTTTTCTCTTGTTTAATGATATGGACAGTTCAAGTTGAAAGAAATAAATTTGAATATTATAGTGCTAGAACCATGCTGAATTAGTGCTCATTCCAAAATTACAGATATCTCGTGGCTGTATGATCAAACTTGCATTTTTAGCCAAGAGAATTTTGTTATTCTAGATTAATTACTGTTTGACGCTTGTGTTTTTGCAGGCTCATTGGCCTTTTCCATCAAATCATATTATGGAGGTATGTTTCATCAATTCCCTTGATTAGAAGGTCTATTAATATTTTGTTCTTTGGTTTTTATCCCCCTGTACTGTCTTCATTATCATATATATTCATATTATATAACATCTTTTAACTAGATATCATGCTATCCTTTTCCCTTTCATGAAGATGGTAATCAATTATATGATTAAGCGAAGTATGCTTTAATAAATGCAAAAAGTACTTGATGCTAAAGCAATAATTTAGACAAGGAATAGCTAGTAACATCACCCACCAGATTATAGAAAAACTTCTTCCTTAGGGCAAAATTTTGGCACTACGTAATTATCTCACTTGAAGACATCATTGGTGGGTGTTGATAAAATTTAAATTCTCTGATATTGCCTGCCGCTACTAGTTAACAAAAAACTTTCATTTGATTCATATATTTCTGTTGGTACATCCCATCTGAAAGATAAACATGTTGATTTCTTTACAAACAATACTTCCATGAGTAGAATGATGAGATTTTCTTGTCTTTCTTTCTTTTCTGTTTGCTTTGAACTTGAGAGAAATCTGATTATATATTTTAATTGCCTAAGATTCCAGTTTATCTGTATGTGATCATCCTTTTAGTATCATGGAAAATGCACCTGCATTTACTCCATAATATACAAACTCCTAAAGTTCATGCAACTTCCATTTTAATTTCCTGTAAGTTATTTATTAATAGATGGTAATTCTCAGGGCTACACGTACATACTCACACATCCGGGAACACCTGCAGTATTCTACGACCATTTTTACGACTGGGGCAGTTCAACTCATGACCAAATTGTGAAGCTGGTAAGCTGTTTAGTGTTATTAATCACTAACTAGCTATTTGCAACACTTTCTAAGCTTACATGAATTTCCAGATTGATATCCGAAAGCATCAAGGAATACACAGCCGATCGCCGATTAATATACTTGAAGCGCAGCCAAATCTGTATGCTGCAAATATCGGGGATAAAATAGCAATGAAGATTGGAGATGGTTCGTGGTGTCCATCTGGAAAGGAATGGACACTAGCAGCCAGTGGGCACAGATATGCAGTTTGGGAGAAGTAGCCATCAAATGCTGCTTTTCGTGCTATACAATAAGCTATTTGGAGCGTTTCGTTTCTAATTTTATCTTTTTCTTGCTTGCTAGTAGTTGGGTGAAAATAACTGCCGTTGTGGTGTTTAAATAAGGTCTCCATTTGTCATATAAAGTGATGCTTAAACATGGTATAATATAAGACTTGTTTACATATTGGAGATGTAGGTTCCTTTACAGTTTTGAATGTTATATAAATATATGATATGTTACAGCTAGTTCATGTATTTGGATCATGAGTCAATATTATTATTGTTATCTAATTTTTATATAATTTTTATCTGGGAATTGCATAGTGAAAAAGGAGTGAAGGATGAAGCAAAAAGAAGTTTGGGGTATCATCAGCATCATAAGCATCATCATCATTTATGTCTTGAAAATAAACAATAGAATATCACATTTCCCCACCACATTATTATTTCAAATGAAAAGTTTCAAATATGCATCATCATTATCCATCTCCTCTCTCACGTGACTCATCTCTCTCTCTCTCTCCTCATTTTCTAGAGGATTTTCTACTCCTTTATAGTAATTTGTAAAAGAGGTTTTTTTAGCTACTAATGTAATGAAAGGTGTAACTTTTAGCCGTTTTCATTTTATTAACAAAAATATCTTTTAATTTAACTTATAAAATATTAGGAAACATTTCTTTTTATGTGGAAGTAATATAACAAATAATTTCTGTTAATATGCTATATTCCCCGCTTGCGCTTTTATCTTTTTGTTTTCTTTTAGGTTAATGAAGAAGCTAAAAAGGTACGAGGCATGTGAACAAGTTAATTATGGAACGTGTAAGATTATAGTACTATAGCCATATTAATATGCAATGTATGATTTGGTGCACATATATGCATATGCATGTGAGGATTAATGTAATGGAAATGCAGGGAAAAAGTGGAACATAATCAAAACCCCAGATATGGGTTAGTAATTTATCACATTTATATATATATATATATATATATATATATATATATATTAAAGATACAATCTTGCTACCTTATCCAGCGTACATATTATCAACAGTTGATTTGTCAAAATTCTATTAAATTATCAAAAAATAGTTTAAAATAAAAGTAATAAATTTCATATTTATCCAAATATTATTATTAGAAATTTCAAATCTGTTCGTTCAAATGGGCCTAACAAATTTCATACTTCTTTCTATATATTAGTGTCTTTTTATTATGTAATTTTATATTTATTTTCATGGTTGGATTCTCTATAATAAATAGTATTGCATTTTGTATACTACTACTCTTAATATGACCTATTCATATTTTAATAATATTATTTATAATAAATATGGTGCTTGGGTGGGAAAGGATTATAAAAACAAAAGGTCAACGCATACTTTGTTAATGATCAAGTTTCCACTTTTACCATTTCTCGTAATCATGAATTGACCTTTAGTCGGTTTGTTTTAGCATCTTTTTAGGCCACTACATTTTAATTTGGTGTTTGCTGCTCAATTATATTAAGCGTTTTGCACTGTAATTCAGAAATAATTTATTAGCCTAGGTATTATAACGAATTGTTATAAAAAGTTGATAAATTTTGGTTCACATATCGCTAAGAGTTACAATCAAATTGATGATTAATGTAACATACATTAATCTTAACCTAGTAAAATATAAGGTTTATATCGATTTAAGGTTGGAAATTAAAATAGATTATTTATTAATTTGGGGCTTTGAAGATCGAGAATATCAATTTTTTTCCTTCTATTACTTTTTTTCATAAATTTGAAGTTGATTAAGATAGTTTTAAGAATAATCACTTTAAAACTATACTTTTAATGACTAGGATTCGGAAGATGTATGGTCTTTAGTTTTATATTTAAGTTTTATTTTCTTTTTTATCTTTCAGATTCTAAATTGATAATTAACTATCTTTTAGGGCTTCGATAAAAGTTAAAAATTAGATAATATATATATATAATCGATAGAGAATCCAATATTATTAAATTCTTGTTGAATTGACTTCAACACAGTGTAATATATATATATAATCGATAGAGAATCCAATATTATTAGATTCTTGTTGAATTGACTTCAACACAGTGTAGTACTTTACATGAAGTTTCTTTTCACTCTACTAGCTAGTAGCAGAGAAAACACAATGGCCGGATGGATTTGGCAATATTTCTTCTCATTTCAAATTCTAATAATTAAACGAGAAGGTAATGAAAAGGCAAATTAAATCAAATTAAATATTCACAGTATCATATTTATTTTATATAAGCTCGTCGAAATCGTGAATCCCATGTGCTAAAAAGCATTGGCTACGAGGATATGTTCCTTTTAATATTAACATGAAAACATGAAAATAGGTAACAATCATTAAAAGTGACATTATATTTAATTAATTAAGCATAAAAGTTTTCACCATGCACTTGACCATACTCTAATGGAAGTAATGTATGTTCCATGTATAATTTGACTTTTTATGTGAGACCAAAATTAGGCACGCGTTCACTGCAATATATGATTAATTAAATCGGTAAACTCATGCAGAAAGATTCACAGTTACAATGATGGTTGAAACAAATTAAGCCAATAATATTCAAAAGCATGCTTAAAACTTTAAATTATTTCATGTAATAGATGTCAAACATAATTTACAGTTTTTTTATATCATTATCAAGACTCCATATTTTACATTTAAATTCTAAAGAAATATCTAAATGATGTATAGCACTTTAAAACTATGGCTGAGACTATACATACTTAATACTTACTAAACACGCCTATATATTTTTTGAAAAATGAAAGATATAAAACACAATTTTTGGGATGTGTATAACTCTGCTCTAAAACTATTTAACTGCTCCAAATATAAGGTTTAAATTTCATGCACAATAATGTTTTCTTTTTTTAAATTTACAATTGAGGGTGGAGGACTTAAATCTTAAATCTTGCTCAACTGAGTTAAGGCTAAATCTATGGGTGTAATTCATAATACTGTTAGAAACTTAGAAATCGAAAGTGCATTTAATTTCAAATTTTATATAAGTTTAAATAAGTTCTAAATTTCAATACTCTCGAGTTTTGGTATTGTTTAATCATAGTTTCAATCCGTGAATTTTGAGGTCTTTGTTTAGGTTATAAATTTAAATAATATTACGTTGAACTTTAATTCTTCTGGTATTGAAATTTAAGTGAGAGTTTCATTTCTAGCTAGTCTTGAGAAATAATTTCAAAGTGATATAGATCTGAAGGAATGAATTGAGCTCATCATATTCATGCCAACTCATCAAGCTGGCACCTCATCAAGTCAACACTCAAGCCAACTCATCACCAATGGTTTAGATAGTAGTGTGGTTAGATTAGTTAATTGTTTAGCTGGAAAACAATTACTACTTTCAATCTTATTAGAATATGAATATTTAGATTTTGATGAGACAAAATAGTTTTGTAATAGAAAATTGGAGTACTTCATTTTTCACATTGTTTAAGTGAAATTTAGACTAGGTTTTGAGTCTTTAGTTATTAACCGAAAAATGGAGGACTTCAAGAAAACAGCAATGCAGCAAGTAAAGGAAGAATAGAAGAGCCTGCAAGAATGGCTCAAGACAGAGAAGCTGAGAAAATAAAGTTATATATAACACGGCTGCAAGTAAGAGTAGTATACAACATTGTTGTATATAAAGTTACAGCAAGAAGTGATGACGTAAGTTACAGAAAACCAAAGTCTGCATGTTGCAAGTTTCAAAGACACATTTCTTACAGCAGTAAAATCAACTTAAGATGAAGTACAAGCACTACAAAAAAAATGTTAAACGACAACGGTTAATAACCATTGTGGAAGATACTAACCACAATCATCATAACTTTGACGCGTCATAGCCAACTAACCACAACGTTGACATGTCATCATGACACATGATGACACGTCATACACAATAATTGCAGTCGTCTGGGATTCGAGATACGCGTCCTGACACGTCATACACAATAATTGTGCGTCCTCTAGGATTCGAGACGCACGTGTCAAGGTGGAACTCAAACCATTAGACCACCAATGCTCTATATGTTTAAATTCTATATGTATTTCTTTTATTGACTAATTATATATATATATATAATTAATGACTAACTAATATGTTTAATAATATTTAATCTATTTCATTTTAAGACAATTATAAAATATACTAGTGCATATTTTTAATATATTTTACAAAAAATACTATATTTTAAAATTATGAGTTTGTTCATATATATATAAGATAATATTAATGTAAATAATATAAAATAACATCATAAAATAATTAAACTTTTCAACTTTAATTTAATTAAAATAATATATATTTTTTGAATTATTATATAAAAAAAATTATATTGACCAATTAATATATGTATGTTTTTTTATTTTGAAAAATAGTTTGTGGTTCAATTAATATATTTAAGTTTTTTCATATTATTCTTTTAATTAATCTTTTTTATATTTTTTTTTATTTTATAAAATAATTTTTTCAAATAATTTATGTTTTTGGTATTAATTTTAAAACCAAACTCATTTATCTTTATTTTTTAAAATAATAATAATATAATTTTTGTATTATTATGTAATACAATTTTTTGTATTTTTCAAATTATATATATATAGGGTCCGGCTATCCACACCCCGGGCCCTTCTAAACACACCTAAAAAAAAAAGGGAAAATAAATATAAAGCGAAATGTCCAAAATGCCCATAACATTAAAAAAAAAACATAATCAACTAATTATCTAAATACACCCACAAAAAACAATTGCTAAACACACCCCACTATCTAGGTTTTGATTGGAGAAACATTACACACACCCCACTTTCTTCCCTCTTCTTCCTCACAAATCCAAGGCAAAAAAAGTGCAAAAACCCCACCCAAAACCCTATTACATTTGTGCGAAAAAGATCATGGATCAAAATAGAGCACAGGAAATGGACAATGTAAGTGATTTTACATAGTTTAATCGATTTATTTTTCAGTATTCTTCGAAAAAAAAAATCACGCAATTCCCGATCGGCCATTACAGGTCGAACACACTGCAAAATGTTCGGCCTGTATTGGCCGAACATACATAGAAATGTTTGATCAGTATGCGTCGAACATATGGAATATGTTCGACCAGGACTGGTCAAACGTTATACACTGTGTTCGGTTGGTTCTGTTCGAACATATGCAATGTGTTCGTCTAGTAATAGTCGAACATATTGCATATGTTTTACATAGTTGAATGAATTTAGGTTTTTTTTTGTGAATCAATGTATTTACACATGCTCTTTTTTATAGGAATATGGCTCCAATGAATCGCGATTGAGTGTTGTGAACGTTGAAGACCCGATGTATGAGCAAATAGATTTTTCGGAGGATTTTCGAACAAACGAGCTATTCGATAGTCGGGAAGATATGGTGAATTGGGCCAGTACGGTTGGAAATCGTCTTAACATGGTTGTTTTGGTTAGACGATCTGATAGTGGAGACACTGGAAGACGAGCACGGGTATTTTTAGGATGTGAGCGTGGTGGTAAGTATGGTCCGCCGAAAGCAAAGGTTGTGGGAGGTACCTCTGCTGACCCGGAAAAGAAGCCTGCTAAAGGACGCTGGAGTGGAACAAAAAAGTGTGATTGTCCTTTTATGCTAAAAGGAGTTGAGGTGAAAGAGACTGGACAATGGTGTTTAATGGTTGTATGTGGGTCCCATAATCATTCAATGGGGCTGCATTTGGTGGGACATTTCTTCGCCGGTAGACTAACGACTGATGAAGATCGGCTAGTGTGGGACCTGTCTATGAATAACACGAAGCCGAAGGATATTTTGAGCACTGTTAAACTTTTTTTTCCCGACAATGAGTCCACCCTAAAGATTATTTACAATGCTCGGCAAAAGCATAGAGCGGTCGTGTAACACCCACATGTCTTTTCTTAAGCAGGAATAATTAAAATTAATCCTAAGGTATAGTTTTAATTATTTTATGTTAATGAGATTAAATGAGAGAGTGACACCTCATATCTTTCCATCACACTTGTCAAGCTTTTGCAAAATGGGGAGATAATTAATAAAGCAAATGTGAGGAAAGGAAAAAAAAGAAATAAGCACAGCTTCATCCCTTCCATTTTACCATCTCACCAAACCACCATCACCGCCGTTTCCAATCACCATCAGTGAGCTTTGTTCCGGCCAATTGCTTCGGTCAAGGTATAATTACAGTCGAGCTCACCATTAATTCAAGCCCGGAACTTAAATCGGCTCTATTCTTTCTCCTCTATTTCTCTCCCCATCTCTCTCTCTGATTACTGCTGTGCGCCGCTGATTTTCTGCAGTCTTCCTTGCCGGCGCTTGGTCGTGCCGGCGGGCTTTACGTGGGGTGTGGTGGCCGGTGCTATACGTGCCGGCGAGATTGGTTGAGGGCCGCCGCATCTAGCGGCGGCAGAACTAGAACGTATACTATATATATATATATATATATATATATATATATATATATATTCATGTTTGTGTGCTTGTGTGTTGAGATTGATGGGTGCTCTGATTGGTCGGGTTTTGGGTCGAATTGGGGAGGAAGCCGGTGCCGGTTGCGCCGACAGGCTGGAGGAGAAAAGCCACCGCGTGCAGCGGCGGCGATGCTGGAGAAGGATACTATATATATATATGTAGACTGTGTGTATATGTATGTATTGTGTGTTTGGTGTGAGTGGTAATGGTTGCCGGCGACTCTGTTGCCGGCAGTGGTGGCGGTGAGCGGCGGAGAGACGGACAGCAGGGCGGCGGCAGTGGGTTGGGAGAAAGGGAGGTGTTTTGGGGGTTTTGGGGTTAAAATGGGAATTAGCTAGATCTAGGGACTTAGTTGCAAATTGTTGGATTTGAAAGAAATAGCATTTTAGTCCCTAAACAACTAGGTATTCACCATTTAGCCCTCAGACTTATGAAGACTTCCAGATTAGACCCTGAACTTAAGAACATTAACAGTTTGACCCCCAAAACCTTCTGAAATTGCAGAACAGTCCTCAAAATTACTAGAAATTACAAAATAGACCTTAAACCTTGCATAAATTACGGAATCACCCTCAGACTTGGATTAATTGACCGAACTATTATATTATGACCCCAAAATTTAATAATTTCGATATTTTGAGTCCTAGGCGTTATAAAATGATAAACGACAAGACAATGAACCCTTTAAGCGAGAAAACCCTAATTTTAGGGGCGAAGTCCACAAACCCTAATTTTCGGTAAACTCTAAATTAGGAACCCCGTCTATCGATTTTCTCCAGGATTTATTCCTTTATAGATTTTATTAGTCTTAAGCTATTTAAATCCGATAATAAGTTCATTTCTATTCCCTGTAGGAAGTTCACGCGGGAAACCAAATTAAGCCGGTTATCGAAAGCTTTTGAGCAGGTTTTGGTGATAAGTTCAAGGTGGGGGTAAAATCTTATTTATGTTTTAAATTGTACAATTTTACGAAAAACTATGTGATTATGTGATTTAAATTCTGTTGTTACGTGACGTCATTTTAAAGTGAAATGTTTTCACTACGTGAATTTTATTCGAGCAAATTATACAACTTCGAAAGTTATTGATTTCAAAAGACAAAAATGAGACTGGTTCCATGAAATGAGAAGACGGGAAATACCCGCATCAAGAGGGTTTCATTAGAAACCAACATATGTCAAAGTTTTCTGTACTTATGTGTTATGTGAGTTATGTGGCCAACGTGAACATGATCAATGTGCTCTATGTGTTTATGTGGAACCACTATGTGATATTTAACTGCGCATGCGCCTTCACGCCAAGTAGGGTATTCCTTATCGGAAACCCATCAGAGCGGGGTATTCTTCGGAAACCCAGCACAAGGGGGTGTAATAACCCAAATCGGGTCGGCTTGGGGCCCTGATAGGTATTCTTCGGAAACCTATCTAGAGTTCATTGGGACTACTCGGGAGTCCACAACGTGGTTTGTGTTTTTATTTACAAAGAAAATATTATATGTCCCCTTTCCTGTACGATTGGACCCCACTAAGTGTTCTTTTGACACTTACCCCATATATGTGTTGTTTTTTTTACAAAAAAACCCTGAATGCAAGGATGGTTGAACATGAGTGTCTGTTATTTGGCATGTAAATAAGTTAGTCTATGGATGACTGGTGGTTCTGAAGCTTTGTTATGTATAAAACAGGGTTTACACGTTTTGATCGAAGCAAGAAAGTTTTCCGCTGATCGGAGGAAAAATTCATATATTTTCTATGATTACCTTCTAGAATTTGTTTTGTCTTAAAATCTTGATGGATTGGTTTTCTTGCTGGACGCCCGATTTTGTAAAGCTGTGTTTATACTCTATTTAAAAAAAATCACTATTATAATTTAATTATGTTTAAAATTCTGATATGAAAACGGGGCGTGACAGGTCGAGCATGGAGGCCGAACCCAAATGCAATTTTTGTTGGGAAAGTTGAAGTTGGAGAGCTATTACTTTTTCGACCGGAGAGATGAGCAAACAGATCGAGTCACAGATCTCTTTTATGCCCATCCGAGATCTGTTGACCTGTTACGTGCATTTCCGAACGTGCTCCTAATGGATTGTACCTATAAGACTAATAGGTACCGGATGCCACTTTTGGAGGTGGTTGGTGTGACATCGACCAACATTACTTTTTCTGTTGCCTGCGTGTACATGTCCCAAGAGCGCGAAGATAATTACAGGTGGGCTCTGACCACCTTGAAAGGGTTAATGTTCGACAACCGGCTTCCTTCGGTGATTGTAACTGACCGCGAGTTGGCCTTGATGAATGCCATCAGTGTTACATTTCCCAACTGTACACACTTGCTGTGCCGGTGGTATATCAATAAGAACATCTTGAGCAACTGCAAGAATTTGTTTGGACGAGCGGAGAAATGGGAATAGTTCAATCATGCATGGAATATGCTGATTTTTGCTGAGGATGAACCGAGGTTCAATGAATTGCTGAGGAGGTTAGAGGATGACTACCGAGAGCATCTTAGGGCTGTGGCTTATGCCCTTAAAAACTGGATCGCGCCGTATAAGGAGAGATTCATCTCGTGCTGGACTAATAATGTCATGCACTTCGACAACACTACGAGCAGCAGGTAACATTATTTTTTTGAAAATTATGTCAGCATTATTTCTGTTCGAATAGGGTGTTCATTTCCACTACTAACATACACGCTTGACTTGTAGGGCCGAGAGTACACATGTCAAGTTGAAAAAGCAGTTGGCATCCTCTCAATCAAATTTCGAGACATCGTGGGAACGAATACACCATCTCCTCATCACGTCGCATACCCACATTTTGGCCTCCTTCGAACAAAGCTTGAATGTCACACCTCACCGGTTTGCGATTCCTTTGTTCAAGAATATCCGTGGTTTAGTCTCTCATCAGGCCCTGAGTAAGATTTTCGAGGAGATGAGTGGTGTTGCCAGCTGTGGTGTTGATCCTTTGCTTTGTGGATGTGTTTTGAGGCGGACGTGTGGGTTGTCTTGTGCGCACGAGCTGGCCGAGCTGGAACGAGATGGTCAAATTATCCAGCTTGAGATGATCCACCCATTTTGGAGGAAGTTGGACTGTGAACCAGTTGTGGATGAGGGTACTATCAATGTGGACGTTAGTAACCGTTGGGAAGAAACAGTCGGGGATATTAACAACATGTTCGGATCGGCTTCGGAGGCTCAGAAACTGTTGTTGCTGAAGCGGTTGCGTGAGATATCTATACCTTCGACCTCTCAGTTGCAGGAGCTCGTAGCCACCACACGTACCCATGGTAGGCCTGGCAAAGCGAAGACAAAAAATGATACATCGACCAAACGCAACCCAAGCAAGTTCGAGTATGTGCAATCATTCTACCATAGTTGCTCGTTCGAGGAGGATCAAACGATCCCCATACAAACGGCGGCCAAGTCCACCCCTATCTTTACCACACTGAAGCGCAAGATGATGCCGATCAAGCGACGATCAGTTCGGAAGGCTGGGGATGAGATGTTTGTAGGCTTGCGGCTGCAATACCTGCTCTATTGCAGCCGCATATTTTAAGTATCAAAAATCCATTGGGAGACGGCCACTGCGGTTTTCGATCGATTGCCCACGCAATCGGGTTGGGGGAGAATTCATGGGGCCAAGTCCGTAGCGATCTTATCCAGGAGCTCAAAGACTTCCAAGGTTTGTATTCCAGTATATATGGCATGAAGAATCGTCACGATGAGTTGGTCTCCAATTTGAGTTGCTACGAACGACCTACGCCAAACATGAATTATTGGTGGACTTTCCCTGAAATGACCTATCTGGCCGCTAATGCCTATAACATGGCCATCATCCATCTCTCCCCTCAGATGTACGTTACGGTGCTACCTTTGTGGGCTCAAGTTCCCCCAAAGTCTCGACTTATTTACATGGCGTTCGTTCACGGAAACCATTACATTCTGGTATAGTCAAGTTTGTCTTATTGAATTATACCCATCCAAATTTATATGCTTACTGATTTCGCCCTGTTGTAGGTCAAACTGGGCGACGAAGCGCCGTTACCGCCCATCATAGACCGGTGGTTCGAACATCGTCTTCCTTGTGTAAGTGGATGGTCTGAGGTGTAGAGGAGACGCATCATGCAGTATGCGGCTGACAGTCGTAGTGAAAGTTCTTCTGTTGGGTAAGAAACGATCCAGATCGTCGATGATTGATTTGTTTGGATGTATAATTCGGACTATTTTAGTAACTCACAATGTTTGTATAAATTTTCGATTACCCTACATTTACTATGAGTATGAACATTTGTCGGAGTTCGTAACGATGTGAATTAACTTATATAGGAGAGTATGTGAATTATTCGACTTGTTTGCACAGACCAACTAAACGAATGTAAGGGAAAACGAGCATGTTCAACCAACTCTGGCCGAACACTATGAGAGAGTTCGACCATAAGCTGAACATTACTCAAATGTTCGACTATAGGTCGAACACATGTGCAATGTTTGACTACAGATCGAACAGTGTTAAGAATGTTCGGCAAGTGCCGGTCGAACAGGCCCGTTTTCCACTGTTCAGATGAGTTCAACACATAATCGAACATCTCGAGTGTGTTCGACCTATGGCCGAACATAGACAGATTGTTCGACCGCTATTGTTCAAACCTAATGCATGGCGTTCAGCAAGTGATAGTCGAACATCCTATGATTCCCACAATCCGAGTTCGTACGATCCCATCCAGCACCAATTCGACATTTAACCATTCCAGATATCAAAGACACATAAAATACAAGGTAAAACCCGAACATTCATCAAAAACATCAATTACGAAGTCGGGATAGGAGCAAGTGTTACATCAAAAGTTGTTCGAATGCGAAATGGAAAATACATAAAGGAACAGTGCTAAAATCAAAGACAAAGAGAATAGACTAAGATCTCCGAGGCCTACGCTGCCGGCTGCTGGAAGCTCGTCTCGATGATCGGCCGAATTCTCGGTGTCAATCTTCAGGGCCCTATATACTCCAACTAGGGCTGGAACCACCATCGACGCGTCCAAGCCTTATTCGTCAGTCTGCCACTGTTGGTACACGGGCTTTAGGTGACCAAGTGCCGAAGTGATCATGTCTCATGGTTGGGGGCCTCTGTGTCTGCTCTGAGGGACATGTCCAGCATGAAGTTCATCCGAATTCTGGATGAATGGATGTGACACCCTAGAGTACCAGTCGAGGTAGTCCTCGGAGCACTCCCAGGCAGGGTATGCATGTCTCCCAAGTGCTTCGGCGGACAGAACATGGTTCCGCCATACTCTAAAGTATGCACCGAGTGCATCCCAAGTGACCTTGTATGTGGCCCCATGTTTACCCCTCCGGGCGAGAATGGGAATCAACGGCTCATCCGGAATCCTCTGAACGAATCCGAACTGCCTCAGAACACGGTCCGGATGATAAGGCTCCACTATGTCGAAGGCTCGAATGCATCCCTGGTAGAAAGCCACTGGGTTTAGAGGATAATGATCACGAAGCTCGGAGTACGGATTCCAATTCACCTGCAAAAAAACCAGTTGGAGTACACGACACATTTGTGATGAGAGATGAAATATCAACAGATGGAAAAGAATTTGACAAGTGTTACTCACGTCGTGTGGAGACATGGTATCCAAACTCTCTCTGATGGCAAGTAATCGGGCCTGTGTTCTTCCGCCATGAGAGCGTTGCACCCATTTCCGTGCAAGTGGCTCACCCATTCGAAAACCAACATTATATGTTGGTCGGAATGCAGGGAAATATTGGTATATCCAAGCCTGAGACAATTGAAAACGCAACGGTTAGAAAAATAAAACAAAGTACATTTAGAGCATATATAGACATTATGAATGTTATGCACATACCTCGAGTAATGTCAGATATCCACTCATTTGCCGAACACCAACTTGAGAGGCCAACCCCAACTGTCAGTACAAAAAGGCCAAAGCCGCTGTGTGCCTGTGCCCCAAGCGTATTCATGGACACGGTTCAAGTGCTCCAATAGTCGAATGATCTTGGACGATACCCTAGTGTCGGTCTTGTCCGCGAAAAGTGTACACCCCAACACAAAAAGCTGATACGCACGGGCAGCACGCTCCAAGACGAGCGGATTCTGAGAACTCGTATCAGCTTCAAATTGAGCTCGAAACCACTCCATTTTGACGAATGCTCCTCGAAGGCCTTCGAGTCCCGACTTTGTAGCCTTATTAGAAACGCCCAACAACCGACTAATGAGCTCGTTCGCTGGCTCCGACCTGCTTCTACTGTCCAGAATCATGACCGATCGTCCACTAACCGGCAAGCCAGTCAAGCATACTACGTCATCCAGGGTGATAGTTATCTCACCCTAGGACATGTGAAAAGTGTTTGTCTCCGACTGCCAGCGCTCAATAAATGTACATATGAGGTTTTTATTGGGCGTCTTATAAGACACCTACCTCAAATCTGGGATGGGACTGCGCTGTAGCAACTGCTCCCAAGCCGGATTCCGTCCCTAGAATTGCCATGTCTCCATCTTTGTCGTGTGGCATCAACACTTCAGGATAGGCCGTTCCTCACATTTCCAGATGGCATAGGCGATGTGCGATTTGAAGTTCGGAATCAGCTGCGGATTGATCGGTCCACCAGGGCAAGGGCCTCTGAAGATATCATCATCATCGGCCTCTCCTTCGGCTTCCTCAGGCACCGCTTCCTCATCATGAGCATCGTCACTTTTTGCTTCCTCTACTGGTGCTTCGTATTCGATCAGAGGAAGAGCAGATGTAGAAGCCATCGGTGAATCGATCTTGGTGGCCTCTTCGACCTGACGCCTTCTGTTCGAGGCAGTAGGTCGTGTCCTCCTCGTCGTATAAAGAATATCCCCACCTGCAATATTCATCAACAATTAAGATCAATAAACGTATACATATCTCCTCAAATTCATATACATTACACGTAGGTCAAGCATTCATCAAACCTAGCCTAACACTACACTACGAGCAGCCGAGCAACAATTTAATCAATTCATTTATACATACATTTCGAAATTCAATATAGTTCAATCACCGAACAATCGACCAATCTGTAAACAATGGACTACAATGTTTCAACATAAAATCGGCCAATATCATCCGACCATGCCGACAATATTTCGATCGGAGGCAACCGAATAATGTGCATACGTTCGATCGATAGCTATCGAACCCTCCTAGTATGTTCGGCCATTATCAATCAAACAAACCAAGTTTGTTCGGCCAGTGTTAACCGAACACAACTCATACCGTTTGGCCAACACTGGTCGAACATAGACCTATTGTTCGACAGCAAGAAACCGAACATACCCATAGTGTTCGCCCAACCAGGGTCGAACACGTCCAATCAAGTTGGCCCGACGGGGGTCGAACATAGCCCAGGAAAAACAGGAAATTCAAACATAAAACCAAATGAAATTCATGCATTTTCAAGACATTAACGAATCCTAAACACTAACATTGTGTTTTACACAAAATTACACACATTTAACCCATCAAAATGTAAACATCCAACTCAAAAATCATAACTTCACTTACTTTGATTTTCTTCTTGTCTTTAAGGGTCCATTGTAGATTGCAAGTTACCAAATCTTGTTTGCTAAATGTTGTTCGGTTGATTGTCGAACTTGCCTACGAATTTCGGTTGAAGATTGATTGAGAATGGAAAGTTTGTAAGAATGGGGACGGTTTGCTCAACAATGAGTGTGGAAAGGTAGGGTTTGGGGTGTGTGGTAGGTGGGTGGGTGTGTTTAGAATTAGGTTTTCATTTTCCATTTTTTAAAATAATAAGGGTATTTGGTAAACATGTGGGGTGTGTTTAGTATTATTTGAGTTCAATTTTAATTTGATGGGGTGTGTTTAGAAGGTATTGGGGTGTGGATAGCCGGGCCCATATATATATATATATATATATATATATATATATATATATATATATATATATATATATATATATATATATATATATATATTGTTATAAAATAATTTATGTTCAATTAGTTAATTTAAGTCTTTATTGATAATAATTTTTTTTCTTAAATTAAATAATTTTAAAAATCTGAATTTTTACAATGGTTACATAAAAATCGTTGTCGTTGTGCAAAAAAAAATCCACACAACGACAACGATACAAAAAATCATTATCCTAACCGTTGTGTGAAAAAATCCGCACAATGACAACGGTACAAAAAACCGTTGTCCCAACCATTGTCCTTGTGCGCAAAAATCCGCACAACGACAACGGTACAAAAAACCGTTGTCCCAACCATTGTCCTTGTGCAAAAAAAAAACGTACAACGACAATGATAGTAAAAACCGTTGTCCCAATCGTTGACGTTGTACAAAAAAAATGCACAATGACAACAGTAGTAAATATTCGTTGTGCCAACCGTTGTCGTTGTGCATTTTTTTCGCACAACGATAATGGTTTTTCGACAAAGCGTTGTAAAAGACATCTTCCACAATAGAAAATGCTGAAAATCGTTGTAATGATGGTGTTGTTGTGTAAAATTCTTATAATGAAGAAAGATCAATATCAATACGAGTATAAATCTCTCCAACGGATCGAAATAGAGCCAATAGAGACAATATCCATGTTGTAGAGTTCAGAGCCAATCTACAAAAGACACGTGGCCAGACAGTCTGTAGAAAAGCTACAACCTGATACCGTTGCATTCAATGATCCGTAATGCTAGAATCAGAAGAATTAAATGAAAAATTACAAGAGCATTTAATGCAGGTCATGCATACATGAAAGAGATTCAAATTCAAAGAAGAATATCTTCTTCAACGGGCATATCTCTACATCTATAAATAGAGGAAGAGAAGACTGAAACGACTACTGATACTGTAATTAAACATTCATATTCAAGTCTAATGTAAGAATCAATCTAAACTCTCGAGCATTTAAAGACTTACAGTTTCAGTCACTCAACCTCGAGAAGTAGTCAAGCCAAACTCGAAGCTTAAAGTTACAGAAGACTATTTCACTGCACATGTTAAAGAAACATTTATATAATTTTACCTTATTGTTTTATATTTAGGTTGTTTTATTTGGTGTCCTCAGTTGATATGATTGATTCATTGCTGAGTGTTATAGTTGTCTAGTGACAGATAATTACTCTATGTGAGTCTTAGAGATCCTTAGTGAGTCTGCCTTAAAACTTACAATAGTTGTGTGTAAGTTAAGTTCCTATAGGTGTTAGCTTGTTAAGTTGATAGTTTGTTATGGTGTAACCTATAATTCAAGCTTACTTAAAAGAAGTTCCTACTCAAAGAAGCAGTAGAGTGGACGTACAAAAATTACACCACCTTCGAACCACTATAAGACCATAAGTATTTTATTATTTTACATTTGTATATGTTTTGCATCTATATTTGTTATCATCTAGCATTCAAAGGTTTCACAAAAGATATCATAAGAAAACATTTTTAAGACAAACTATCTATCAAAACATAATTTCAGCTGTAAGAACTCTAAGTTATAGTAAACAGTACTATTCTATAATGTTGTAAGCTGGAAAGCTGGACTAGTGTTGCACTGTAAGTTTAAATAACTTGTAAAGTAGCTTGTTTGAAAAAAAATTAGAAAATCGACAGAGGTTCATTCACCTCTCATTTGAACCTTTGAATCACTTGGGACAAACAAGTGGTATCAAAGCAAGTTGGGTTAAGAACCAACTTATCTAGTCACCTACCCAGATCCGTCTTATGTTTGTTCTTAAAATTTGTTTTCTTCTAAAACCTCATCTTATAGCATATCATGGATACATCTTATTATAAACTTCTAATGTTTTTCATAGAAGAGTATGACGATTAGAAGATTAGGATGCAAGCACATCCTTCTGTCATGAATGACGAAATGTGGATAATGATTTCAGAAGGCCCTATTATACCTATAAAGGTCAACCCAACATTCGGAAGAGAATTGAAGGTAGGAACACCTCCATCACCCAACTTTTTGGTCAAACCAATATAGGAATGGAACAATAAAGATGGGAAAAGATCCAATTTTGACAATGTGATTAAGAATGCACTATCCATCACCTTGGATTAAAGAACTTTTATCAAAGTTAAAACTTGCAGAACTGTAAAGGAAATTTGAGAAAAGTTGGAACAAATATGTGAAGGAACAGAACTGACTAAAGACAACAAGATCTTTACTGCTACCCAACTCTTTGAGCTTTTTGAAATGAAACCTGAAGAATCATTAAAGTAGCTGGACTTAAGATTACTTTAATTGTGAATGAATTAGAAACTATAGTTAACCACTATACTCAAAAGAAGAAAAATATGAAACTGCTAAGAGCCTTTCCAGTAGAGTGTGGCAGCAAGACTACAACAACGAGAGTATCAATGGATCTAAAATCCATGAGCACCTTTGATCTATTCTCAAACCTCAAGGCTTTTGATTTTTAAATTCAATAGAAGAAAAAAAGAGTTTGAAGAATCAAACTCAAAGTTTTATGCACTGACAGCAAGATTCTCAAAAGATACAGCAACTGCAAGTTGCAGCAAACAGTCTAGGCTATCAATAGAAGATACAGAAGAATACATGGTCTTACTCTTGAAGAAATTCAAAAGATTTATGAAGAATAACAATCGAAGAGATAGCTTCAAAAGAAATCAATCAACATCACAAATATCCTCTAACCTTCATTCCAATACAGTTATTTCTGACTTATTTTACAACTACAGGAAACCTGGATATTATGCAAGAAATTATCCATATCCAAAAATAAACAAGTACCTTGAAGGAGAAAGAGAACAAAAAAGATAAACAATACGGAATGACAAGCAAAAGCTACAAGCACTTTTGAGAGAAGTTGAGAAAGCTAAGGATGCAGCAATATCCAATGAAGCACTGAAGGAACACGATTCCTCTAACAATAACAACGATAGCTCAACCTCCGATGAAAAAGCTCTAATATGTTTGATGGCTAAAGACTGTGAAGAAAGTGAAGATGACGAGGTAATCTATCAACTTTAATCTATGTCTGATAATGAAAAGATGAGCATGGTCTAGAAGGTTGTCTGTTGATGGCCAAAAGTTCATTTGATGGCCAAAAGTATCTTTAGTAAGTCAGCCAAAGATATAATAATTTGTCTGTTGATGGCCAAAAGTTCATTTGAGAAATCTGGCCTAGGACACATCAATCAAACCTCTCACAATACAGTAAGTACATCAAAAACTGTTAAGTTTGTTCAAGCTAAAATTTCAATGGCTAAAAGGTAATTAATGACTCTGAAAAGAACTTGAATAGACCAACAACAGTAGACAAGGGTAAGAAATCCATGTGACTGTAGGAAGCAAATCTGTATACAAAAGTTGACCGCAATAGAATTAATTTATCGTAAGTCATAGAAAAATACAACAACCTACAAAGTTACCACAAAAATTTCTACCTCACCAATACAAAGATCTTAATATCTAAACCTAAAGAAGTATATTCTCCAGTGAATTATAGTGGAAGACCACACTACTATAATGGTGGTAATATAAAAAAAGTTTCTACACATACTGCTCACAAGCAGCAAGTTTATAAAACTGCTTATAGAAAGAGAACCAACTATACTTACAACAAAACAATTATTGTCAATAAAGTATGGGTTCCAAAAAGAACTAATGCCAAAGAATCCGTACTAGTATGGGCACCTAAAAATGTCTAAATTATTTGTAGGTACAATTGTCAGGATACAGCAGTGAAGTATGGTACATTGATAGTGATTGCTCAAGACATATGACAGGAAATAAAGAAACATTAAAGGAATTCCAACCATGCAAATGCCCCAAAGTACTCTTTGGAGATGACTTAAAAAGAAGCACTAAAGACACTGAAAGTATAATCAAAGGAAATACATATATCAAAGAAGTATCCTATGTGAAAGGTCTTAAATACAACCTTCTAAGCATCCGTCAATTCTATGACGAAGGATATTCAGTGGAATTCAACTTCAACATATGCTTAATAAAAAATAACTAAACCAATGAAGTCAAGCTTATAAGAACAAGAAAAGGAAATATCTACATAACTTACTGGAATTCCTTTATACACCTAACATGTTTTATTGCTAAAAGTTCACCTGAATTGAGTTGCCTACAGCACAAAAGATTAAGTCACTTGAACTTCAAAACCATCAACAAGCTAGCAAGAAAAGAACTAGTAAAAGGTCTACCAAATATAGCTTTCAAAAAATCAAATATGTCAGAAAGACAAGCCAATCAGAAGCTCATTCAAAGACAAGGTTCAGAAATCATCTCATAGAATCCTAGATCTCTTTCATATGAATTTATTCAAATCATTTGAACCAGTAAGCATAAGTGGAAAGAAATATTCTCTAGTAGTTATGGATGACTACTCAAGGTTTACATGAATAATTTTTCTAGCCAAGAAATCTGAAACACAAAATAAGCTACCTAATCTTATGAAGAGAATTCAGAATGAGAAAAGTTTAAGAATTGTGAAAATAAGATCTAATAGAGGAACTGAATTCACCAACAAGTTCATCAAGAAGTACTGATAATGGAATATACCATGAGTACTCTGCTACAAGAATATCACAGCAAAATGATGTTACTGAAAGAAAGAACAGAACCCTTAAGAAAGCAGCAAGAACATTGATCGCAAAAGCAGATATTCCCAAGAGATTTTGGGTAGAAGCAACAAATACAACATGTTATACTCAGAATAGATGCTTAATCAACAAAGATCTTGATAAAACCCCTTATGAAATATGGTATAGATTTCCACCAAACATCTCCTACCTACATATCTTTTGATGCAGATGTTATACTCTTAACAATGGAAATGAGCACCTAAAGACTTTTGATGTCAAATCTGGTGAAGGTATATTTTTTGGTTATTCATTAGTAAATAAAGCACTCAGGAACGTCAATAAAAGAACTTTTATGGTGAAGAATCAATACATATGGTATTTGATAAACTACACTATAACACAACTGATCTTAACAAGATATATGAAGACATGTCATACTTAAGGATAAAAGACAATGCAGTACCTTACATTGAATGAGTATCAATTTCTATAGAAGACAAAGAAGAAGAAGAATCTGTAGCACAGGATACAGCAGATCATGATACAGTACCGCAACCTGACAACTTATATCAAGAAAGAAATCATCCTAGATTGACACAAGCCTTTGAACCAAACAGAACATAGCTCAGGAATTATCCAAGGAATCTCATTATAGGAGGTCCCAATGATGTAGTAAGAACAAGAAGGTCAGGACCCCATGAAGTCATGTTTATATGTTTTATCTCTCAAACCGAACCTAAAAGCATTAAAGAAGCTCTTCAAGACAGTAACTGGATCCAAGCCATGTAGGAGGAGCTTAATAGTTTTGAAAGAAATCAAGTATGGAAGATAGTTCCCTTAACCATCAAGGTGTTATTAAAACTAAGTAGGTGTTTAAAAACAAGTTAGATGAATCAGGATTTGTTGTAAAAAACAAAACAAGATTAGTTGCAAAATGATACTATTTGGAAGAAAAAATTGATTTTGATGAGACTTTTGCACCAGTGGCAAAGCTTGAAGCCATGAGAATTTTTCTAGCTTATGTTGCACACAAAAACTTCAATGTCTATCAAATGGATGTGAAAAACACTAGTGGTACATATTGTTTCTTGGAAATAGACTAGTATCATGGTTTTACAAGAAGCAAACATCGATTGCAAATTAACAGCAGAAACAAAATATGCTGCAGCATGAAGTTGTTGTGCATAGATTTTATGGATACAACAACAACTAAGGGATTATAGAATTGAGAAAAGAGAAACTCCAATTCTGTGTGACAACACAAGTGCTATTGCGATTACACACAATCATGTATTTCACTCAAGGACAAAGCACATCGACATCAAACATCATTTTATAATAGATTATGTTGAAAAGAAAGATATTACTCTTGAAAAAGTACATAAAAATCTCCAGTTAACTGATATATTCACTAAGCTCTTATGTGAATCAAGGTTTTCTATGCTTATAAATGAACTTGGGATCTTGAACTTATGATTTAAAGCGAAGTAATTTCTGTAGAAGAAAATTACAGCAAGCTTGTAAGAAACAAGTATGGAGTGAAGGGGAACTCTGTAACTAAGATTGGATGCAGTAAGTTATGATAAGCATCAAAGAAGTTCTTATAGTACTGCATGCAAAATATATTACAGCTATAGAAGTTATAGCGAGTTCTGAAAGCCACAAAAGGATACAATATTTATGTCTAAGAGTATTTATTACTCTGAAACCTCGTATTTAGGCGGCAAATCATCTATTCATGTAAAAAAGCATTTAATTCTAAAGTATTTTTTGTCAGAAGTTGAACAGACGTCGTCCTTTGTCAAATCCATAAAATTTATAATAACTACATTTTGACTCCTCTGCACTTCTACCCCAACTGTTAGATCGTTTTCCTTTAAAATTTATCTCTTAATCTCAACCGTCAGATCTAATACACAATAGTTAGATGATATAAACTATTTGTCTCCCCATAATGATCATATTTTCAAATACTTGAAAAATCAGAACAGTTGCCAACACCATCATTTTCTCTATTTTTTTTTATTAGAAAAGCCTCTCTCTATACAACAACAATGAAAGCAAGACAAATCACAGTTCTGAAGATTCTGTTCAATCTATCAATATCATTATTTCTAATTGAAAGAAGATGTATGCTATCATTCTTCCGTTCTACACTTGCTGAAATGCATTGGGTGTATTAGATTATGACACGTGTGCATGAAAATATTCTCTCACTTCAAATCTACTTTTAAAACTACAAAATTAAATATATAAAAAAAAACAAATTACATACGTGTCATGATCTGATACACTCAACACTCCACTAAGTGAATGATGAAAAAGACCGTTATGGTACCGACTAAATTAAACCATGGCTTATGAGACCATGCCTGCTCAAATTCCAACCTTTATAAATTTCGAACAAAATTAGATAAAAATTGAAAAAAAAAATTAAATAATCAAAATTAAATAATGTAAAATTAATAATAAAAAATGAATAATGTCTAAATTACTGGAAAAAAATAACTACTGTATGAATATTTTTTGAAAGGGGCGGCCATGAAATATTATTCAGTTTGCTAAATAAATAGCCAAATTCAAAGATTCAAAAAGTCATCCTCTCACTCAATTCGATTACATTTCAAATTGAAATAGAAGGTCATCCTCATTTAAAAAAAAAAAAAATTTATAATAATAATGAAACATCATTTATTTATATTCAACTAGGAATAGTATAATTGCATCAAAGATGGAAACATGATGGGCACCGTAAATTAAATAGTGGGCTAGTTGAAGTTAATGATTTTATGAGTGCCCCAATGATACAATCACAGCTCTGACAGAACAAACTGAGCAATGCCAACTGGTGTGTAATAACATAAGCGAGAGTAAATGAGGGGATAATTAAAGAGGGGCAGAGTCTATGTAATTAGATGAGATTATTTCACTATAATATGCCTATCACTCTCCATAAATTTAATACAATGTACTAATATAATAACTACTGCAATTCAAGATTACAGTCCCCATTTTTAGAAAATAAATTGACTTCACTTAGATACAAGAGAAAAATATCAACTCTCTTCTCCCCAATTTTGCTTTCAGGATGTGTTTGCATAATCTTATGAACTAAATCGTTATATTATATTATATTATATATATATATATATACACAATTTTTAAGTTAAAATACATTAATTTGTTTCATGCAAATGCTGCTTTTAGATTATCAATAAAAATTAAAGTTTTTATTTAACCGTGTTTCCATCTTGATCTTGTTCGTAGATCTTTTGTTCTAGGAACTAAAAAATATAATCTAATAGTTTTATATATTTTTTATATTTGTATGATGAGAGAAAGTTCAGTTTTAGTTATGTTAATTAGATGCTGTCTAAAAATAATCTCCTTCAATTAAAAAGTATGAATTCAAGTATTTTAAATTCTGTCTTTTTTTCACTATGAATTTATAAAATCCATTTGGAATTAGTAAAATCCATTTGGAAATCGAAACATGACTTGCACGTGAGCCAAATTTTGGATTTTTGTTTTTTTTAGTCACTAAGTTAACATGTCACTATTTTGCTGACTTAAAAAATTATTTTGAATTTTTTTTCTTTTACAAATTTCCTTAACAAAATCAACATATAGTAATGTCACGTGTTCAAAGTGGTTAAAATTAATCCCCAATTTTTTTGTCACGTGCTAGTTATGTACATACTGATGCCCATCATAATTTACAAATTCTGGTGAAAAATGACTAAGAGTGAACAATTTTGGAGTTGTATAATTAAAACTAAAAGATTTCCTATAAGAAAATTTTGAACCACAAATGAAGTTATTACCGTCCTATTGGAAATTTTAACATTAAATGCGAGTTCATTTCAGCCAACAAGTTTGTAATTACCTTTTGGTTATATGATTCTTGTTTGGTTAATTTTCTTGTTTTCAGTGAAAGCTGTTACTATTTACTAATATCACACATTATTATTAATGCATGTGATGACTTTTGATTAGCTTTAAACACATTGGTCCCAATCTATTAACCGCAGCTGGCTGGCTTTCAATGAGCAATTCTACTGAATAATGATACTAATATAGGATTTTTGTTTCCCATGTTATATTGGATAGAACTCTATATATTGGTAAATTAAAAAATTCAAGTTAGATTATGATCCTTTTTGTACTAAAATATCGGAATTTGGAAGTTTTATTATATCATCGTCAATCTTTGTGAATGTTACAATAAATTGTCAAATATTTCCGACGGTGGAATATTTCCCCGAAAATGCTTTTTCTTGAGTATATTTTTGTCTTTCAAAAGATTTTGGTATGGAAAATCAGAATTTCAAAAATTTAGGGTGGAGGCTGTAATTTTGTAAAGTCCACGAAAAATGCAAATAAATCCTTATAATATTTTGAATTCTCAAAATCATACCCTTCAATTCAAAAATAAATAAAAGAAATTGATCATCAAAAGATGACAAAAATAATAAAAGTTACCAGAAAATTGATTCTCAAAACATGAGAATTAAAACCCCTTAAACAATTTATGAAAATACATCTATAAGAAAGAGTTCAAGAAAAGGGGTTTCATTTAAATTTTCATTCCTTTTTTTCTCGATTCGAGCTTAAATTGAATGAGAGCTAAAATGAGTTGAAATGGTTGGTCATGTAGAGAAAATTAATTTGACATAGGTTTTGTGCATTCTGATTAAGTTTTGGAGGAAATCTGATTTTGAGCTTGTCTGATTATGAAGTTTTCTGACTATAATGAAGGTTTTTTTATGGTATTGGAGTGCGTTTTTTGAAAATGAAAGAAAAAATGATGTATGGTTGAATTTAACCCAAAACATGAGGATTGAGGTGAAATTTGAAGTTTTAGAGGTTTTCCAGTAGCTGTAGTGTTGCGGTGCAAGCAAACTTATGGTTGGAGGAGGAAGACGTAGAAAAAATAAATAATTATAGGATAAAAATATCCTCAAATATAACCATCTCCGGGAAATATTCCACCATGACGGTCTATTAGTATCATTCGCAAAGGTTGGTGGTTGTATAGTGACGTTTCAAAGTTCGGAATATCTTAATTCAAAAAAGATCATAGTTTAGCATGGTTTTTGTAATTTACCCATATATATATAGTTTTGATCAGGCACGCACCTGAAGAATGCGCACCGTGCGCACTTCTTTAAGATTCTTTTTTTAATTTTTTATATTTTATATTATACGCATAATTCTTTTTTTCACGCTACCACTTTTTTTAATTTTTTATATTTTATATTATAAATAGAATCCTTTTTTTCATGCTACCACTTCATATATGGATCTTCTTATTAATTCTCATCTCAAACATCTAATCACTATCAACATTTTCATATACACACTCTCTTATCAATTATTATCTCAAACACCTAACCCCTCATCAACATAGACCTTTTTAACAATTCGCATCTCACACATCAATCATACACCTTGTTCCCAATTGTCATCCACTCCACTATTTAGACCTCTCATCGAATGGGACATTTTCTCTCATCTCCCTAAGAACTTTCGTCCAAGATCCTGCAATGACCAAAGCTATTGTACAAGTGTTTCCAACTACCCTACATCGGTATTGTATTTGACATATTCTTACTAAATTTTTTGAAAAGATTAATGTGGTTGATTATTACAGTTTGAATGAAGTTATGAACTCCGAATCTACTAGAGAATTTGAAGAATATTGGATGGAGATCATGACATATTCCATGCTGAAAAATAATGAATGACTCAACCACATATATGAGTTGCTTAGTAAATGGGTTCCTAGGTTCTTGTTTATGTTAAACATGTATTTAGTGCTGGAGTTTCTATTAGTCAAAGAGTTGAGAGTTGTCATTCTTTTTTCAAAAAATATATTTCAGTCAAAAATTCATTGATGGATTTTATCACATGATTTAATAGAGCTCTTAGACATCAACGACACAAAGAATTGGAACAACACAAAGAATTGGAAGCTGATCATTTGATATTAATGAGCAACCAACACCGAAGACATTTTGGCAAATGGAAGCACAAAGGGCAAAGATATACACAAGAAAAAATTTCTAACTTTTTTCAGGAAGAAATGTGTCAAAGTCAATGATGAGTTGCAAACAATCTATATTATATTCCGAACTGATACAAGTTCAACATAAAAACAATGGGAGTTTATATACACCAAGAGTTTTTGTTTACAATTTGAGTTCAAAGGAATTTTTTGTAGACATATTTTGACATATTTTCGTGTGAAATAGATCTTTAAACTTTCATCTAGATATATTCTACCAAGATGGATAATAAGTTGTTTACAATTTGAGTTCAAAGGAATTGTTTGTAGACATATTTTGGCATATTTTCAGTGTGAAATAGATTTTTAAACTTCCATCTAGATATATTCTACCAAGATGGACAATAAGTGCAAAGAGTGGAAGTGAACAATAATCATGGTGCTGACATTTGTGATGTTCATAATAAATCTCTTCTGACAAGACATTCAAAATTGTCACAAATGACTTCTATTGTAGTAGATGATGCATGTCTCACTGAAGATGGTTCTAACTTGCTAATGCAACGTATAATGATATAAAGAACATGAATATTGGTGAAAGAGTGCAACGATAATGCAATAAGAACATATGTACAATGATATAAAGAACATGAATATTAGTGAAAGAGTGCACCGAACTTCTGTATCACAAAAGAAAATGAATATTGGTGAAAAAGTGTAACGATCTTCTATACCAAAAAAGAATATGATTGAGATTAATGATCCTTCTTGAGATTAATGATCCTTCATAAGTGAGAGTAAAAGGATGTGGTAAAAGGTATAAATCATAAAAGGAAAAAGCAATTCCAAAAGCAAGAGTTTGTCGTGGTGTGGCATTAGTGGACATGACAGGAGAAATTGTTCCACATTGAAATGATATAATATTTTCTTATCTTTTTTCTTTTCTAAAAGTTTTTACATTTAGAAAATTATAGTGCTGATTTTTTTTAATTTTTTTCACATGAGTACAATACAAAAAAGACTTGAGATTTTAAGGGTTGATTGAAGACTTCTTGGGGATAAGACTTGGGGATTTTGAGAATTGATTGAAGACTTCTTGATAATTGATGACTTGAGATTTTGAGGATTGATTGAAGACTTTTTGGTAATTTACGATTGAGTTGGAAGATATGATTTGTTGATTTTGAAGATTTGTTGAGAATTTATTCTCTTTGTTCGTATTTTAATTTTTATGTCGAATATTGATTAGGATTTAGGATTTCTTGAGAATTGACTAATTTAATATTTTTCATTGCTTTATTTAATTAATTTTCAATATTGATTAATTGAATATTTTTCATTACTTCATTTAATTGATTTTCAATATTTTTCATGGTAGCTTCTGTGTGGATGAGAATTAGAAGAATATTGATTAATTTAATATTTTTCATGATAGTATCTATACGAATGGAAATTGGGAAGAAGGTGTATGATTGATGTGTGAGATGCGAATTGTTAAAAATATCTATATTGATGAGGGGTTATGAGTGAAGTGGTAGCGTGAAAAAGATTTTGTATATAATATAAAATATAAAAAATTAAAAAAATAAGGAATTTTAAAGAAGTGCACACGATGCGTATTCTTCAGGTGCGTGTCTGATTAAAACTGTATATATATATATATATATTTTAATATGATTATCAACAATTATAGATTAAATTGACATGTTATTTTCTTACCTTCCAAACTACACATTATAAACCAATAAATTTTTAAAATATTATAGAAATTTACTGGTAAGTATGTATTAGTTCACCATTGATGAAACAAAAGAAGTATTTATTATTTTAAAATCACTTTTCCATTTGACTTACTAAAATATATATATATATATATATTATTAATTAATGACATTGAAATGTTATCAGGAAAAACATTAAAAGCTGTTGCAAAAATATTTTTACTACAACACTAATATGTCCCTAAATATTTGTCTTAAAAGCCTTTTGGAAAATAATTCTTTCTGAGATAATATTATTGTGTGGTTAATACATTAGCGACCATATATAATCACAATTAGGCTTTTTTAATTATTTCTTAATTGATTTTTTTGAGATAACTTGTGTCAATTCATAATTTTATATTATCAATAATACGTTATCGATGGAAAAAAAAAATTCTTGACAACTTTTTTTAGTTGTAAATATCTCATTACAAATAATCATTTTTGTTTGTGGTAGATGAATGAACAAACTTTCACTATTAAAAAAATACAACTATTTGTAAAACATGCAATCATACTTAGTCCTAAGTTTGTTAAAATGTTTATTTTTAAGAAGAATTGTTAAAACAACAGACACACAAACATCCACATCTATCCATGCGTGTGTGGATGTGTGTATATATTAACTTATGACTAAGCGTAAGTATATAAATATTTTGAAATCTGTAGAAATATTTAAGAAAATTTAAAATATTTCAACTTTTAATAGATAGACTAAAATAATAAATATAAAGTTATATATATGATTAAATTTCGAAAGTGGACAGTTAGAAATTTATCCATGGAATCATAAAATAAATGATAATACACACAATTTTTATGGATTTTACTCATGATTTTATATTGACCCTATCAAAATTTGATATTATATTTAGATGGCTAAAACATGTAGAATTGGACTTATAGACTCATGTTCGTATCCTTAATGGTAAAGAGTGCTGCTATTTATGTTTAAATCTTGCGTTCAAATCATCATGAAGATAGGAGTGAAATCCTTTAATTCTGAAAAAAAAAAATTGTTCGTATCCCTTCATTTATTTGTTAAGTCCATCATTGAAAGTTTGTAATAACTAATCACAAGATAATTATAACATTATATATTTTGTTACATGAACATTTTGTCCCGTTCATGAGTTTTGGTCATGATGCAACTAGAATTCTTGGATTAATTTGGCAATGTGCTTTGTGGAGAAATGAGTATATCTTTAAGGAAAGAGTATCGAGGTTGGATAAAGTTATTGATGGAATCAAGCTTTGCTCATGAAAACGACTTAGAGCTCATTATTCCTTTTTATTTTGTTACTCTTTTTGGATCTCATATCTCTTAATTGTTTTCCCTCTAAAAAAAAAATTCCATGGATCAAGAATTCATGATCAATTAATGTTATTATAAATAGCACATAACCAAAAAAAATAAGACATCGATGATGACTATTGCCTTATACACCGAAAGTCAAAGAATTGACCTCACTATTGTTTACCATGTCAGCTTCAATTCCTTTACGCCACATATAATATACATTTATTGTCATGCTTCAATTCCTCTACGCGGGCCCCATATACATTTATAAAAATAAAAAAATCAAAGGAAATATTTCAATATTAGATCCTTATATATATTAACTTTTGTTTCGAAAGGTGTTTAAATTCCAAAGTATCATTTTTTTCCAAAGATTTCCACAATATTAAAAAAAAATATATATCATGTTTAGGTCTCTTATTAATAATGGAAGTTAATAGAAATGTTATCTAAGGGATTAAAATATACTTAGAAACGTCCGTCCAAAATAAATGTTAATAATTTAATTTCCAAGGTCCTTATAGTCATGTTAAAGTTCCTTGAAGACGGCAATCGATGAAATCTTTTGTCGAGAGACTTGAAGTCTTGAACATATTCATTTTTCAATATTTTAGGAACCTATAGAAACAAAGTAATACTTTTTATAACCTTTTGAAACAAAACTTTATATATCATGGTTTTAAAAATATAGCATTTCCTCCGAAATGAATTGATAAAATAAAATACAAGAGATTGAAGACCAAGGGTGGCACTGAAATTTCGAGGGCTCATGGCGAAAATAGGAAAATGGGGTTTTGTGAGAAAAAAACAAACGGTTTTACTGATACATCAAATATAACTTAAAGACCAGAAAATAAGAAGAAATGAATTTCATTCAAAAAGATGTGTATGTGTACATATACTACATAGATCAAATTTTAATATTACTTCTTTTTTTTGTTTGATAATTTAAGTTGGATAAAAAATGAGACCCCTTAGGGTCCTAAACCCAAGTCCTTCTTGTCTTAGTCTTAGTTGAAGAGGGCCAGCTTGTTGAAGACAGTATAGTGGAAGTTTTCATGGGTTGATTTATGATGAAAATGAGGGGTGAATTAATGGGTATAGTTGGGGGGCAGTTATGGAGCAATAAATAGAGGATGTAATATTGTAAGAAGTTTGAAATTAAAAAAAAAAAATGTGATAAAAACGAAGTTGATTAAAATAAGTGCAAGTATTTTGCAGTTGAAGTTTGGAAGAGGAGCAGTTGACTGATATAAATACACATACTGAAAACAGAAAAAATGGCAACAAAGAAAAAAAGGGGTACTGAAAACAGTGGCCTTGTGGCCTCATGAGTGCGACCTATCACTCGACAATAAGCCTTTTCTCTTTTTTTATTTTTTAATATTCTAATTTTTTTATATTTTAGGTTCTTGGAAAAGGGAATGAAATAAGAGAAACACTAATGATATGAACATACTAACTACATTCTGCGACCCTTTGCTTCCTTCTTCTTTTACTTTTTACTTTTACCTTTTGGGATTGGATGATTAAATTAATCGATTTTAAAAGATTAATTAGTGAGAATTAGTTTTATATTTCGTTTTATAGTCCACATTTGACTAATATTTTATATTACATGATATGATATTGCATGTACATGTACAATATATTAGTAAAATAGAGTATAAATTCTGTATGACAATATTGTACAACTTTACTTTTTGAAAACAAACCCTAAATTTGTTTCCATGACCTTGTTTAATATTCACGACAAAATTGGTAAGATTATTTGGTTAGATGGAATTATGATATTTATACCCATCTTGTGTATTGATCTCCCAATGTTAAAGATCGATAGTGATAGACCTAAAAGCTTGGGAAGGGTGGTCTTGGCCTCCCCCAACTTATAATTTTTTTTTTTTACCCCTTCCATATATTTTAATCATAAGTATACATATATATATAGTTTAGTGTTAGAAAAATTATTAATATTATTGGTTCGTCACTGTTAAAGATTAAAATGCATACATTACTTATGGGAAGATCAAAAGTAATTTTCTGTACCATATCCAAAAATTAATTGCTTAGAATCAATAAATAAAATAAGAAATATCAAAGTTTGATGATGCAAACTTTTTTGGAAGAGAAAAAGTCAAAAATAGTGGTATTAGATAATAATTATGAAAATGGAATGTTAGGGTTATGTATTGATAAGCATAACCTAGGATGCTGCCACCTTTAAGAGGTTGGTGCTGCAAGATATATGAAGCCTAGCTAGCTGGTTAGGTCCCTCCCCACTAAATCAAATTTAGGGTAGGTGCCCCAAAAAGTAAGGACCTTATGCAGATTGGAAAATCATTCAATTTATAGGTTCTGTTTTCAGGATAAATAAATAAAATGACATGGAGAATTTTTGGCAATAAAATATATTACCCTTGAAAATCATGGAGAAATTGGAGGGTAAATATTATTGGAATAATACTCTGAAATATCATAATTTAGAAATATTGAAAAAATTGTCTTTCTAATGAAAAAAAAAAAGCAAGGACAAATTTATCATTTTTCCTGAATTGTAATAAAAACGTAACAAATTTTTTTTTTTATTGAAACCTTAAATGAATTGCGGTAGTTTAACCATCAGACTTAATAAATGTTATTTTTGGTTTCCAAGTTTGTCTTATTTTAAAATTGGTACCTACTCCTTTGAATTCATTAAAGATATATTTTTTTCATCAAATTAAGTTCATTCATGGTGTTAAAATTTCATTCATAATGATGGAAAACAACTATTTTGTTTACAGAATTTCAACAAAAGAGATGAACTTTTGATGAAAACTTAAAATTTAGAGGATTAGTTTTGATGAATTGAAAACAGATAAAATATTTAAAAAATTTATGACCTCTGGGAAGAAATAAAATCCTACATAACTTCCCCTTCAAAGATTTCATAATTATTATGATTTCAATTTAAAATCATAGAATGAATAAAAAAATTTAGGTTACATTAAGTGGGACCAATTTGCAAAAGAAAAAATTAAATATTCAGTTGCAATTTCTCTCCAAAAAACACACTTCACATTTGAGACTAATTCTACAATTTCTTGTTTAAAATTGCGTGATCAATTCACGTAGTTTTAATTATACTACATCATCATGATAGGCAAATTAGTAGCATTCACTATAAAACTTCACAATGATTAAAATGAAAATTTATCTACCAACAAATTACTATTCTTCTGAAGTGCTATTGATTTGGATTTTACAACAAGGTTTGGGTAGTGCATTAAATCATCAGTTTCCTCGATCGAATATAAATGATTTTTCTTCCTTTTTCTCTTTTATTAGTGTCAATAATTTCTTATAACTTTATAATTTTTAATTATTGTTCCATGAGAAAATCATTACAAAGAATAACACGATTGAACAGACTGACTACCACATTTGTTTGACATATACTGAATAAGTTGTCATGTCTTTATAATCTGCTCAAAATATAATAATATATTACCTTGAAATTTTGCAGCCAATTGGAATTTAAGCTAACCGGGGTGGCCCTGCAGCTTTGAATTATACATTCCACTTTTCTGTCAGGTCTCTATTATTTCAAATTATTCGCACAAAATTATTCTTACTGAAAAAGTTTAGAAAATAAATGGCACCAAAATTATTAGTCTCCCACACAGCAAAAGCAGTTTTCTGTTTGTTGGACCAACGCGAAACTAAACAAATTAATTAGATACTCAAAAGATTATTATAATTCACAAATATTTTTATGCACATGATGTATGGATTATGTAATCAGGTCAACCAGATGAGAGGATCATTTTTATGCGCTCGTCGTAGATACGTTAGCAGTACACTTATATCATATTCATGTTCGTATTCTGACAAACCTGTAATACATTTTTAGTTATTTTAGTGGTATATTTTAAATATGTTAGTGCTATTATTATATTATGTGAGTGGTACTCTTACATTATATTACATAAAGTAAGATAAAATATTTACGTAAATGAAGTAATACATTTATATGATATAACTAAGACCTTTATGTGGTACACCTAAAATCTTTATATAATAAATTAATACATTTTAGTAAAATAACAAAATCATTTTTTAAGTAATATCAGACAATGACTTTAAGCAGACATGTTAATATTTTTAAGTGATACAAGTAATATTCTAATGTTGTATTTCAATTAAATGAGGTAATTAGTATTATCTTTTAGTAAAAATATTATTACTTTTACATTATTTGGTCCATAATTTTGTGCGATAGAAGTAATACATTTTAGTAAAATGAACTAATACATTTATGGAGATGAAATAATACATTTATGTAATACTAATGAAACATTTATATAGTATTAGTGTTACCTTACAAAATACAGATAATATATGTCAGTAAAATGATAAATCATTTTTTAACGTTCATCTTCTTCATATGAACCAACATTTCAATCTGCTCAATCCTTCAACTCAACTTGCTCAATCTCCAAATGTGGGAAGAGTATCTTAATGGGGCGATTCACTTCATAAAAAAAAAAAAAGAAGAAGATTTTTGGGGAAAAAATAAGGAAGAAGAAGAAGAGATAACATCCGACTGAAGTAATGCATTACTGTGAAAAAGAAGAAGAAGATGATGAAATATAGAAGCACAAAAGAGGAAAGAGAAGAGGCAAGCCCAAGAATGTTTTCAGAAAAAAAGTGAAGAAAGAAAAAAAAAAAGATATGTAATTTTCCACATGGATCAAAATTTGGGACGAGGGAGCCTAATTGCATGGATCTTAAATGTGGGCACAAGAAAGCTACTCTTATTAATTTGCACATTCACCATGATATATAAGCTTAAAATTATTTTCATTATAAAGTGTGAGTCATTGAATCATAAATATAATAAGTCGTCATATGAAATAATTTCATGATTATAATTTTGTGAGGTGAAATCTCACTATATATAATTTATTTTCATAAATTCATGTATATTATGAATTAATTAATTTCACAAATAATCTTAATCATACACTATATAAGTAGGTTTTGCGTGAGATCGAGATGGACCCGATCAACTCGATTAGTCAATGATTAGTCAACATGTACTCAAAGTCAACTATTATGACAACAAATATTTTATATATATCATGTAATACATTCGTTACATTGTGATAATGTTTTGTATAAATATTTGTCAAACTATAATTTCTTGAACTAATCTTTAATTTCAAGTTATAGAGCCAAAAATATTACTCGATGCACATAAGAACATTCATACAAACAAAAATATTATTACAAAATAATATTATTTAGAAAACTATAATTTTATAAAAGTATTACATGATGAAATAAAAACATTACTTTTGAACTTATAATTTCTCAAATTAGTTATGAATTTAGAATATCGCATGATACACATAAAAATATTACATGATATGTATACTATACAATATTACCTGCCAAACTATAATTTCTCAATAGTATTATCTCACACACATTAAACTATTAAATAATACAAAAATATTATATAATTAATATCCATAAGTATTACATGATCTACATTGATTAAGTTCGCTAGCCGTTAAACGTGTTGAGTATTGGATTAAACAAACTCATCTTCTAGAATAAGATTTATAGGACCGGTCTTAGTAAGAATTTACCTAATACATAATAGGTATGATAGAATGAAATTAGGTAGGAATGTAATGAACTTAAGAATGAAATGATGATAGAAAGGAATGATATAAAAATATTAATTCCTATGATTTGGTATCACAAAGAAATAAGAAATGAATGGAATTGTCATTATGATTATAATTCATAATAACAATAAACAAAATTTCAAATAAGAAGGAGAAATATGATACATATGCATTAAAATAAATTTCAAATGAAGTTGTTTAATTTGAGATTCTTTATTTGATTTAATTATATATATATTTTAATTAAGTAAAAAAATTTTATAATACATTTCTATTTGTTTTTATTTCTAAACTTTAATGTAAATTTACAATAATTTAAAGTTACACAAATATTTAAAGTAAATAAAAAATGCATTTCATTATGTATACAATATGAATATCAAATTAAAAATCATTAAAAATGATTAATTTGATATATAATACGTTATAGTTATTATACTTTAAATATTTGGTGAAAAATATAAATATACAATAGATGCAGTGTGAAATGTAATAAATGATATTTCCTAAAATACGAAGTTAAAATGGGCGGAAAAATACTTTTGTTATTTTTGGCAGACTATTCTGTTTATATATATATATATATATATATATTCTTAAAGTAGTTAAATTATTTAATAATTATTAATTATTTTATATGGTATATATTATTTAAATAATATCTTATATTATATTGTCTAAAAATATTTTAGTTACAATTTATTTGTATATTTGTATACTTTATGTATTTATTATTATTATTATTATTTGCTATTTTGCTCTTTTTATATTTTTTATATTAATTTATATTTAATTAATATTTTATAATTTATAAATAATTTAATATTATTTACATAAATTTATACCATAATTTAACTTTATAACTTGTATAAAAATAAAATAAAATAATAATTATCAAAATTAATAAAAAAATTCATTCTTGATAGACAGGAATACATAATATCAGGAGAATATGAAGAAATTATTATTCTCATATCCATGATAATACTCATTCCTATTAGAATGATAACTCCCACTTATAAAACATATTAATCAAAATAATATAAATGAAAATAGAAATGATAATTTCATTCTATCATACCAATCAACTTTAACCTTCAAATTCATAGAAAATCTAAACCAATAAAATTGAAGAATTACAAATGCATTCGGGTACCAATTCATGAAGTTGATCTTAAAATGCAAATAAATATATACCGTAGATCTGGTTTGTTCAAGGATAAAAATTTCGGTTTCGATGGAAATATCTGTATCTCAATTTTTTGGAAATATCGTGAAAATATCATATATCATACTTATCGACATTATTCCGATATTTACTGATATTTTTTTGATATTCCATCGATATTTACCGATATTTCCTAATATTTCACCGATTTTTCTATAATTTGTATCATAAAACCACTGATATTGTAATCTTTATCGATGTTTCTGTGATATTTTGATAAAAAAAATTTCTTTTATCGATTATATGAAAAAAATGAAAATATCAAAAATATATCCTTACAAACCATTATTATATTGATTACGTGAAAAAGTAAAAATATCAAAAATATATTAAAAATATTTTCGAATATTTTCATCCTTGAGTTTGACATTATGCCATTTATTTTATTTTCGAAGAGGTGGTGAAATTCTCTCATTAATGGCGAGTACTACTCAATGATGTAATCTACTTTACATTCTAACGGGATGGTGTATTTCTACATACACATGAAACATCAATACTCTCTCAATATAATATATATTACTCTATTAAGAAAATATTATTTTATTTTAAAGTACCGTTTTTAAACTTTGGTGAAATAAATGAAAGTATAACCATTTGTATGTCATTAACATGTATTAGTCCCAAGTGATATAAGATTAAGAGAAGGGTGAATTAACCTTATCAAATTTTGTAAATTTTTCTACAAAATAATATAAGCTCTTGATTGGCAGGTAGCTTAAAGAACTTACTGTACAGATAAGGTTACTGCTTGAGCAGTAATCCTAGGACTTTAAATAGAGTTTTAAAAGCACCGCGAAAATTACAACTTTTCTTAAATAAGTATGAATGTAGAATGCAATGCTTTGACAAGTAAGAACAGATAGTAATAGAAAGTGGTAAACACACAAATAAATATATAGAGGTTCGAGGGTTGAATAATCCCTTTCTTTACTCCTTCTCGAAGGAGGAACTTTGTTAAAGTAAGCTTGATTTACAAAGACCCCCGCTAACACAAAATCTACTTATAACAAAACTGTCAGCTCTATCTACACAAGTAGTTGCATAGTGACCAAACACAACAACCTACGTAGGATCTCCACACAGGTTCCCAACCTACATATGATCCTTTCTCTTTTAACAGAGAGAACTAATACTTAGCAGGAACAACCTCTGCTAAGCAACTCTTAAACAATCTATGTAAAAAGATGAATATTTCTTCAACGATTGAGGACATCAAACTCCTTGATCTTTAGAGAATTGAAAGATAGCTGGCTTGCTACTTAATAGATTGAGTGATTGAAACGCGTATGCTTGAGAGATTGGAAACTTGAGAGTTAGCTCGTGAGATGATAGTTTCAGTAGTTGTTCTAGGTGCACTCATCTTCTATTTATAGAATTTGAAAAATCTGCCCTTTGAGAAAACAGTTTTTTTGTGATGAGATGTCATGCTCTGATTGGCTCGTACGTGATCTTCTGACACCTTTACTACTGTGTCTCCTTGCCCTACTCTCTGCCTGCCTCACCCTGCAGTGCCTTATACTTTGTCCTTAACTTTTTCAGATGACACTTCCTGATTGGTTTAAACTCAAGTGTCTTTACTGGCTCTTCAATGTACACTAACTTTGATGTATCTGGAAGTTGACTTCTGGTTGCTGTTTTGTCGTCTGATGAGGCTAGCTTCCAAAAGGCTTAGGATGCTTTGAGCTAACTTCCAATATCCTTTCATACTTAGACAAAATTTTCACTTAAAGTTGACTTATGCAGAGAGCAGTGACTAGCGCAGATTCCTTCCAGTGCAATATCTTCTCCGTCCTCTTCCAACGTCCTTGCTTTAGCTAGAGCAATTACATAGTAAAGCCTAAACAGATTGCTATAACTTAGCTATAACATGTTTTATTTCATCAAAATCTAATACAAGTTTATCCTACCAACATGTCTCCCATTTACCTATTAAATCAATTATTAAGAAAAAAACATAGCCACGTATATAGTCTTTGAGTATTTAAATTAAGTTTCAATTAAAAATTAACTCTAACTATTGAAACAAATTATTATTTGAACAAAAGTTGTAAGTACAAAAAAAATTTATTTTCAAACATAGTACATTAATAAAAAAAAAGGATAAATACTAGAGGGGAAGATGTTAAGCAAGAAAAAGGAAAAACCTTTTTCACCCCCTTTTCTCCCGTTTTTAAGCTTGGAACGTGTTGTTCGTGAAGGGTTTGTTGACTTGGTTGAAACTTGAAAGCTTTTGTCACAAAGAACCGAAGAAGAAGGGTTTTTTTGAGTGATCATGAAGACCAACAAAAAAGACATTTTCTCTCCTCTCTCTCTCTAGGGGTTTGATTTGTTTTTCATTAGAAACGAGGAGTATTTTTGGGGCCAACAATTTTTATTTTTTATTTTTATCCTTCTACTCTAATTACCAAACATGCCGTTCTTGAAATCATGATCTATCAAATCTCATTTGATTTATGCCTTTCTCTCTCTCTTGTCTCAAGTTAAATAACTTCTCACCACCACACCCATTAATTATCACAACTTCTCTCCGACCTTTACAATTCCTCTCTCTCACACACAAACACACACTTATTTACTGTAGTGTTTCTTCCCTCACCTCTCATCTTAAATAGTTCCCCCAACTGCCCCTCTTTTCCATCTTCTCTCATCTCTTCTTGCGAGCTTCACTTTCTAGTGTGTGTTCTTGTAAATCAGGAATTGTAATAGAGCAAAGAGTTTGGAATTGGGATTCATGGTGGGTTTATCAAAGGGTTTCTTACAGAGATCATTGGCATTCTGTCCACCTCCTTAATTCTTCGCCAAAACCTAGATTTATTATGAGGAGGTGGGCATACTGCCAACTGGGCTCTGTTAGTTTCTCTTTGCAAAACCCTCATGAAATTCTCTCTCTCTCTCTCTCTCTTGATGATCTTTGTAAATCAAGGTGAACTACTGGCTCTTTCACTATATAATTTTTTAAATTTCTTTAATTTGTTCCATGCAAGTACTGTAGAATTTTTACTTACTTTTATTATCACTCGGTTGGATATTTACATATTTTTAAGTTCTTGATGCTGTGTAACAGTTTATTAATTATAACTAGTACATATTTTCTTTAAGCATTAATTAGTTTGGTGTGAGTTAAATCTTGCACTGACCCAGTGGTATTTGATTTCGAAGAAGCGTATATGGATTCAGATAAGTGGAACCCTGGTATTTGGATTAATTTGTTTACCCATTTCAAGACATATCTTATTTATAGTTTTCCAACAATTGATTCATCTTTAATATTCTGCAGTGCTTGCTGGCTGGCTGGGTTTATGGAGCTTTTTTTGTTAAGATTTGCTGTACGTACAAATATTTCTTAGTTGTCTTAGTATCAAATCACAGATTTGGGGATTTATTAATTCCTCCTTTGTTTTTTCAGCGAGCCAAGATAAGAAAACCCCAGATGAATTTATATTTTTGGATCAGAGAGAGAGAAGCAGCTTCTCTTTCTCTTCTTTCTCACGTTTTAAAAGGAGGGTCATTCAAATAATGCATAAAAAGAAAAAGGTCATTCAAGATAGTATACATAAAAAAAAGTTTGCTTCCATTTTTGTTACTTCACTCACATTCCAATTCCAAAGTCTCTTTCTCTCTGCATGATGATGATCTTGGGTATTGGACACCATTTTTATTAATGGGTCCATGCAAAATGTTTACAAAGTAAGAAGTTCATCAAAATCAATCAGAAAAGCAAAAGTAGAAAAGAGAGAATATTAGGGGGAGAGAGATGGGATGGTTGTAGGGCAGGAAATATAATTAGCTAGGGCAAAGGGTAGTATATGGAAGTGTGAGAAAATGCTTTTGGTTTAGCAGAAAGGGTGTTTGCATATAAGCTATGTAGGCTCATGATTGAAATTCTGACAATTCCCATTAAATTATGGGAAAGACATTAGGTATAGGAGGAGCAACTCCTCATCACTCCCATTTATTCTTTTATCTTTTTCCTTCCAAAGATTATTTACTGACACCTAAATCATCTTCTAGTCTAATCTCAATAAATGCATACTGTTACTGCATTAGTTCTTTTTTATTTAAACCCCATTTTTTCAACTTGGGTAAATAACTCTAGTAAAGATCCTAATGGCTGAAATTGATCCTGATCAATTGGGTTATGTAGTCTTTTTGGCTCATTATATGAATTGTTATTATATTTTCAATGCAATATAAAAGTGTATTTCTCGACTTACCCTTTTATTTAAAATATTTTTTAAATGTAGATTGGTACTGCATATTATATGTGAACTTACCCTTCATTAAATTGTGATCCTGTATGTTTATTTCAACTCTAAATGAATTAATCATGTTTGATTTTTTTTTTTCATATTGGCTAACATTGTATGTGAACTAATTTCGGGCTATTCAAAACCAAATTTGCTAATTTGGCTATGTATATGTATATATATATATATATACATGTATACGTGGTTATCCATCTTTAGGGTATTTACAACAATGTTTGTAAAGATATTAATAATAAAAACATATTTTAGTTAATTGATGTAGGAGTGTTTTTATGTATGTATTCCTAAAGTGTTTTTGTATATCTTCTTTATGAAGAGCATCAAAAACATCTCAAGTGTCGAGAGTGGTATCAAGTCGAGACAAATTTTGACAATTACATATTTTTGGATTTTGACAATTACATATTTTTGAATTTTTTTTTCTTATGTTAGTTGATATAAGTGTGTTTTTTGAATTTTTTTTTCTTATGTTAGTTGATATAAGTGTGTTTTTAGATTGATGTGGTGGTATGTGAGATTCATAAAAAATGATGTGACTCACATGAATTGTTGTAGATGCTTTTATGATATGAAATAGCTAATGTGGACTAAATAATGTTAAAAGAAATACAAATATATTAAAAGAAAAATATAGATAAATTAAAACAAATAAAATTAACACATTAGAAGAAAAAAATGTAATATAAATTACTAATTTATATATCAAAACGATCTCCCTCGTCAAAGTCCATTCCAAAATTTCAAATCAATTTGAAAATTCATAATCAAATCCACAAATTCTCAATGAAATAAATAAAAATCCTCAACCCTTCTATTTCTCAAGACACCCGTTTCTCAATGCAAGCTTTTCATAAAAAATGTTCACTACCCTTCTAAGGCTTCAAGGAGGGCTGGATTGCATATTCTATAATAGGACTTGGTACTCACCAATCTTGAAATTGGGATTAAAGGGTGAAGAATTATACGTAGAGAGATGATTCATGTGTTGAATGTACTTGATAAATTCGACATAAGAAGAGAAGTTTAAGAAAAAGTTTTTTTTTTATTTTTTTTAATTGAAAATGAAATTGGGATATACCCCATGTACAATTACAAAGGAGGATCCTTTTAATATTGGATCAGATCTTTTAATTTAGGAAGAATAAGCAATCTTAGCAACAATACAAAAGATATTGGAAAATATCAACAAATATTCTTCCATGCATATCTTAGAAACAAATCAAAGGAAAATATTGACAAATGTTCTTCATCTATATCTCAATCTCAATACTCCCAAGGTGGGCGGTGAAGATCGTGATCCCCCAACTTGCCAATAAGCCGTTGAAATTGATCCGAACCAAAGTGCTTTAGTGAAAACATCTGCAATCTGATCAGAGGTGGATATTTGTGGAGCCTCGATATCCTTAGACTCAACACGTTCCCAAACAAAGTAATAGTCCATTTCGACATGTTTCGTTCTTTCATGATAAACCGGATTATTTGCAATATGTTGTGCGGCCTAATTGTCACAGTAAAGTGGGCTGGGCTCTGTTTGTTGTGCTTTGAAGTCAGTCATCAACCAACGAAGCCACAAGAGTTCATTGATGATGTCAGCATTGCACGATACTCAGCTTCGGCAGATGATCGATAGATCTCGATCTGTTTTTTGTGTGCTAAGAAACGATGTCAGCATTGCACGATACTCAGCTTCGGCAGATGATCGATAAATCTCGATCTGTTTTTTGTGTGCTAAGAAATGGGCGATTTTCCTAGCGAGATAAAATAACCCATCCTGGAACGCCATGTCATCGGGCAACCTCTCCAGTCTGAATCACAGTATGCCGCAAGACTTAAACTTCCAGCCACAGGTAAGTACAGGCCTTGCCTAGGTGTTCCCTTGAGGTAGCGGACGACTTGTAGAGCAACATCCATGTGGGATTGTCACGGTAACGACACGAATTGACTTAACTCATTTGTAGCGTACAAGATATCTGGACGTGTTATCGTAAGATAGAGAAGTCTCCTAACAAGACGACGGTACTGCAATGTGTCAACGACCACTTCATTTTCGTCAAGAGTATAGCTAGCATTTTGCTCCATAGGGAATGAGCTGGGACGACAACCCTCCACGCCACAATCTTTTAATATATCAAGAGTGTATTTACGTTGACTCAACACAATACCCTTGTCTGAGCGTGTTGCTTCAATGCCCAAGAAGTACTTCAAAAGATCGAGGTCCTTTATACTAAACATGCGATCAAGATATGTCTTGACCTTCTGAATTTTCTTAGCATCGTTGCCAGCAAGAATCACATCATCCACATATATTAGGGCTACAATGTAGATGTGTCCTTGTTTAAAAATGAACAATGAGTGATCCACATGCGACCACTTGAAACCAACATCAATAATTGCATTGGTAAACTTATGGTACCAATTGCTCGATGCTTGTTGCAGGCCATAAAGAGATTTGCGTAACTTGCAAACCCTAGCCTCTCCTGGTTTGGCAAACCTTTGCGGAATTTTCATGTAGATGTCCTCAACCAAGTCGCCATGTAAGAATGCATTGTTCACGTCCAACTGATGAATAAGCCACTCTTTCTTCACGACAACAGCTAACAAATAAACGAATCGTAACCAGTTTTGCCACCGGTGCAAATGTCTCATGAAAATCAATGCCTTCGATTGTGTGAAACCTTTAGCAATGAGCCTGCTTTGTAACGCTCGACTTCTCCAGTAGGTTTATACTTCACCTTATAAACCCATTTTGAGTCAATAACACGTTTATCCGGGGGTAATGATTCTAGGCTCCACGTTTCATTTGCTTTTAACGAATCAATTTCCCTCTTCATTGCATCACGCTAGTGTTGAGACTTAACCGCTTGTGAATAAAATTTTGGCTCATCAATAGTATTGATGGCAGTCAAAAAACATTTGTGAGCAATAGAAAACTTATCATAAGATATGTAATTAGCAAGAGGGTTTACCGTCAAGGAAACGAAATTGGATGTGGGCTGCGTGTGGCCTATAGATCTTGGTAACTCAACTTCGTACTCTTGAAGATGAGGTAGCTGTCGTCTGACCCTACTACTATGTCGTGTACCATTCTGCCCATTATCCTCTCCAACCACAAAAGTGTTCTTATTTTTTTCACACTGTATTTCGGTGCACCCACCATCAACCGGATGATCATGTTCAGTCATATCATCACAAGAAATGTTTCGATTATCTTTTCAACACGAGACGAGAACGAAAAAACATCTTCATAGAATTTTACATTGCGAGAAGTGTACATCTTTTTACTCTCAATATCGTATACTTTGTAACCCTTTTGCCCATGTAAGTATCCCACAAAGATGCATGACCTCCCCCTTTCATCGAATTTGTCCCCTCCCTTGTATCTTTGAAAAACACAAGACATCTAAAAACTCTCAAGTGTTCATAAGTGGGTTTTTTACCAAATAAAATCTCATATGGAGTACGGTTTTGAAGGACCTTAGAAGGAAGTCTATTTATAACATAAACATCTATCAACACACATTCACCCCAAAACATTATAGGCAATTCGACTTGAAAACGTAAGGTCCTAGCAATTTCAAGAATATGTCTATGCTTTCGTTCAACGACATCATTTTGCTGTGGTGTGTGAACACAAGAATTTTCAAGAACAATCCCAAATTACATATAATAATCCATCATTTCATGCAACTGAAACTCACCACTATTATCAATTCTAATACATTTCATAAATTTCCCAAATTGCGTTTTCACCATATTACAAAACAACTGGATATATTTGCATGCTTCAGATTTAAACTTCATCAAGTAAACCCAAACATCCCAACTGTAGTCATCGATAATAGTGAGAAAATAAAACGCTCCTGTAAACGAAGTAGTTTTATATCCACCCCAAATATCACAGTATATCAAGTCAAAACAAGCAACAAACTGAATAGAACTGGTAGGGAAAGAAGTTCTAGTTTGTTTGGTCCTCATGCAATTAAAAATAAGATATTTTGAAGTTTTACTCTAAAGGCGTGTCCTAATCGTCTATGCCACACTTCAGAATCAACAGTCGTTGAAAAGGCTCATCAACTATCATCAACAGGCTCTAGAAGATATAGACCACCATACTGCTTACCCACTTCAATCAGGTTCCTCGAACTTAAGTCCTACATGGTACAAAAATTAGGGAAGAATGTCATCACACAATTGATATCTTTTGTGAGTCGACTAACTGAGAGTAGATTGCATTGAAAATTTGGCACATGCAATACACGTTCAACACTTAAACCATTAGGCAAATCAACAGAACTAACACACCGAATCGGTATTCTATTCCCATTAGGAATTTTTATGGGTATTTCCGTACTAGTATTTGTAAAAGATTTAATAATACTCTTCTCGTGTGTAATGTGTTCCATTGCTCCAGAATCTATCACCCATGGTGTACTGGAAAGAGTCTTACCAGCCATGTTTATAGAAGAAATGAGTGCAACGTCGGTACTGTTGTTTAGGAAATCCCTTAACTGTGCTAGTTGTTCGGCAGAAAAACCTGGAAAAGGACTCACGCTTGCAGAGTGTACATCAACAGCCACGGTCCTGGGTGTCCGTCTCTTTTCAGAATTTTTATTCGTGTTCTTCTCTTTCACTTTTCCCGACTTTCTACCTTTTTCTGGGTAACCAATTATCTCTTAGCAATTTTCGATGGTGTGCCAAAGTTTCCCACAATTGTTACACCTCGGAGGAGTATTGTCACTATCACCACGATTCTGGTTCTCATGCCGATGTATTTGGAATACTGCGCCATCAACGTTCAGCCTTTGAGAACCCGATATTAGCCGCTGTCGCTCATCTTCTATGGGAGAAAGTGCCGATCCCCAGTACATTGGGATGAGGTTGGTGAAAGAAAACTTTTGGGTCCAGATATGATACGGGAAATGACAGAAATGGTAGTACAGATTCGAGAAAGGATGAAAACTTCTCAAAGTCGACAGAAAAGTTATGCTGATAAAAGAAGAAGGGCACTAGAATTTTCAGTGAGTGATAAGGTGTTCTTAAAGATTGCCCCAATGAAAGGAGTAATGCGATTTGGTAAGAAAGAGAAGCTTAGTCCGATGTATGTTGGCCCATTTCCTATTATAGAGAAAATTGGTGAAGTTGCCTATAAACTTGACTTACCAGCATCAATGTCTCAAATACACAACATGTTTCACGTTTCAATGTTGAGAAAATATGTGCAAACCCATCTCATGTCCTAGAGAACGAACCAACTAAATTAAAGACAGATCTAAGTTATGAAGAAAGGCCAGTGAAGATTTTGCTACGAGAGGAAAAATAACTTAGAAATAAGAAAATCCCCTTGGTCAAAGTGTTATGGAGAAATCAATTAATAGAAGAAGCCACTTGGGAACGGGAGGATGACATGAGATCTAAATATCCAGAACTTTTCAAGTAAGTGAAATTTCGAGGATGAAATTTTTATAAGGAGAGGAGGGTGTGAGACCCGAATCCGTCGTTATTTACTGACCAATATAGTTCATGCATTTTATAAATCATTGCATGTTGTTTATGTGATAATTGAGTTTACATGGATATCATACAATATGCTAGTTTTATTTATTTTAACTTGTTAAATCTTAAATTTACGTGTTTATCATAACTAATTGAAAGACCCTTCTACTTTGTTTTATTTATTTTAACTTGTTAAATCTTAAATTTACGTGTTTATCATAACTAATTGAAAGACCCTTCTAATTTGTAATAGTCGTGTATGTATACATATAAGTGAGAAATTCATTAAATTAATATAATACTTATGCATGTAAATGATGAACATAAAGCTTTCCAACAACTTTTAATATATTATATATAATAGTAAAAATGATAATAATAACTAAAAGAAAAAGAGGCTTAGTTGAGAAGCAATTGAGAGGCGGTGGGTTTTAAGATAAAAGAAGCCCACACCTTACAAAAATCATATACATAAGAACTACAAATAAATGGAAAAAGGAAAGAGAGACGAAAGAAGGGTCAGACAAGAATAAAAAGAGAAGGTACGAGCTTCAATTTAATTAAACCATATATCCTTTATTAATTCTTTTGTTACGTGAGGTATTTAAGTAATTGTGCACTTAGTTTAATAAATTTAATTTATTAACTTTAACAGGCTTATTTGATTAGGATTGAATTTTGAGACAATTAAATCTAATTTAAGGCTATACATTACTATCATGAAATTAGTTTATAATGATTATCTTTGTTTGATAATTAAATGGTTAGAGATTAATAAATGAAGTAATTAGTTAAATTATAAAAAAATATCTATGTCTGCATATGAATGGAAATTAGCACAAATTTTAGGTAATGAATTTGAAAGGTACGTATGTTGATTTAAAAGGAATGATCATTAATTAGATATGTGTGCTTGTATAATCATTAAATTAGATGCATTTAATTAAAAGAATAAACTGTGTTCGTTTATAAGGATAATAGATGTTAAACATCTAATTAATAGTAGTAAGTTTATAAAATCTTGTGTTAATTAACTATTAGTAATTGAAAGATTATGAAATACTAAATATGAGTTTTACCAAATTATATAAGATTATTTCTTCAGTATATGAATTTAATTTTTAAATATTTTGTAAAATGATAATTATTAATAAATAGGAAGTATAATATTAATCAAAATAAAGTAAGTTTATAAGGTATGCTTGGTTATCTTATCATAAGGAATCTAAATTGATACGGTAAGTACTGTTATCATTATGATTGTAAGATTTAATTCTAGAATTAATAATTTTGTTGGAATATTAAGAAATGATAATTATTAAAAATGTGTATTTCTCTAGTTCAATGATTAATTATTTGGTTACAAGGATTAATGGTTTTATGATTTGTGAAATTTAGTTTAATTAGTCTAAAACGTTTATTGTTTGATGAAAATTATTAAATTGTTATGCTTTAAATTTTATTTAGTAATCAGAATATTATTTTTGTAATTAATCTAATAATAATATTTTACTTATAACTTTAGATTGGTTGTGTTAGCACAAGATTAAAGAGGTTTCAGAATAATTATTCTGGGAGACAAGGTAAGTAGAAATTTATTTATGCCTACAATATATGAACATAATGTTTCAGGTTATTTATTGATTAAGTGATATTATGTGACTTTATATCTCCTTGAGAATTGATGTGTTGGGATGATGCTATGGTGAAATATATGGATTGCATTATCATTCACGAGCATCAACACATGCATACGTAATGATGAAAGTTATTGCATTAATTCTACATGCACGACATGATTTGAAGAAAAATGTTTTATTGACCACTACTAGTGCACCGAGGCATGTAAATCATGCTTATGATATACTATATGTTTAGCCGGTGGCATGTGAGATATGAATATGGCTTGATTCGTTCAGCCGGTGGCATGTGAGACATGGATATGGCTATTAATGATATATGCTTAGCCGGTGGCATGTGAGACATGGATATGACTTGATTTGTTCAGCCGGTGGCATGTGAGACATGAATATGGCTATGATGAATGATGTTATGTTGAGCTCTACCCGGTGCCTAGTAGATGGTGGTCAAGGTCCCGATGAAGGAAAATGCTTTTGAAATAAATGTTTTCATTCATTAGCATACACATTAACGTCATTTCGTATTATTCATGTTATGTGCATAATTTCTGCTTACTCAGCCTTTTTAGCTCTTATAGTTCATGCATTGTAGGTGAACCTGGTGATGCATAAGCTCATAGACTTACTGATAGTGTTGTTGAGTTCCTACGGGTTCGGAGATGGTGTACATGGATGACGACCTGTTGGGCTACGCTACGGGCTTATTTGATTTTAAATAATATTTTGATAAAGTACATGGATTTCTGTTTTGTTCTCGTACTCTGATATGTATAAATATGTAAATATACGGGTGAGTGTGGTTAGCAGTATGGTACATGCTTCGATGCATGTTATAAATTTCTTAATGAGTTTCATGCAACAGGGTTCTCATGTGCAAGAAAGGTTTTTATGTTATTTATGTTTTAAAAAAAAATTCACACACTCACTTACAGGTCTTTTAATACGAAAATCTATATAAGTCTAGTTATGTTTGAAATGTGGGCGTGAGTGCCGCGTGACAGAGGGTGAATGAACCTTGGTCGTTTTTTGAAAATTCTTCAAACTTACTGTTCTACAAGTTACTTGAACTTACAACACAAACAGTTACTGCTTGCAACACTAGTATGCAGTGCTGCACGCTGTAACTTGAGTTTTACACAGTGGAAATTTATCTTTTACACAAGGCTGGTTTTCTCAAATATGCTCTTTCTTTTTAAAGATGTTTTTATACTTATGACAAGATAGATATATATATAAAGTAGCACAAAAATATAAAACAATAAAACACTTATGGCTTATAGTGGTTCGAAGATGATGTAATTCTTCTACGTCCACTCTACTGCTACCTCGAGCAGGAACTTTGTTAGGCAAATTAATTTACAGGACTCTCCTAACAATCTACACACAACAACTGATAGTTCTAGAGGCAAACCCACACATGATTTCACACTTCCACATAGGAAAATTGCCTATCACCTAGACAACTTATACAAACAGCAATGATAAATCCTATCAACTGTTCGACACCTAAAACAACCTACTCAATAGACGGAATCCGCCGACGGTGTGCGTGGTAAGCACATAGCAACAATGTTAAAAGTATATAAAAATGGTTTTTCAACTGGTGCGGTGAAGTAAGCTTCTGAATACTTCGTTGGATCTTTCAGCTTGAACTTGTTCACTTCACTAAGGTTGAGTGACTGAAACTGTATGAATGCTTGAGAGAATATTGCTTGTAAATGTTTCGACTTGTTTGAGCGTAAATGTTTCAGTTGTCAACTTCAGAATTGGTCGACCTTTATTTATACTTGTGGCAAGATATTCATTGAAGGAGATATCTCTCATTTAAAATATGTAATTGTCAAAGACATGGCTCGCATTTAATGTGCCTTAACTTTTCTTCACAGAGCATTTAATGCGGTGGTTGTGACTCACAACTTTCTGCAGCCCGTCAGGCCACGTGTCGTCTTTGTATTGGCTCCGTGTCTGTAACTTTGATCTTCTTTCAAACGACTCTAATTATACTTAATTCATTCTTCATTCCTCGTACTGCATTTATCCTTCCTTGAATTGCAGGATGCTGATTCTACTTGACATAGGTGAGGTTTGTTGATTATGCAGCAAGTTATGGTCTTTACTCTGTATCCTTGACTTTCTTGCAGCAACTATTTTATTTACAGTGCTGCTGTATCTTTGACTATCTTGCAGCACTTTTCCATATAGTACTGCTGTATCTTATTCTTGCAGTATTCTTGTAGCCACTTCCTACAACATAGATTATATTCTTCCTATAGTTGTATCTTCTACTAGCAGTCGCGCTGCTTGCCTTTCTTACTTGCTGTATTGCTGCATCCACTTCTTGCAGCATCTTCATCCTTTCATTTTCTTGATGCAGCACGGTCTTCTTTTCTCCATCTTTTCGGGAAAGAAATGTCAGCAGCAACAGATGACCCTGATCTCCTCCTCTTTTTACTCAGAGGCTGATCATCCTCTTAGTCATTTTCTTCATCTTCTTGCTCCCCTGTGCTCCTGTACCTATTATAAAATCCTTCACCCTTTTTGGCATCATAAAAAATCAGGGACGGAGCAGGGGCAGTCTGAACCATTTAGGAACGTGGTCTTCTTGCAGGAGCTGGGGTTTGCCTGGACTTTTGAGCATGCTGAGGGAACGCACTGACCATCATGTTCCTCAATTCTCCTACGATCATTTCCAGATTCCCCAACCTGTGTCGACACTTATGGTTCTTCTGGTTTGGTCAAAAACATTATCCAGAAGCGTCTCCAGCAGCATTGAGTGAGATTGAAGTCTGTCTGCTGCAACATCAACCGAATGTTTACATAGCTTGATCTCCGCATGGTTGATTGCAGTCTCTCTCTTTAAATCTCCCTCCATCTGAACCTTGTCCTTGTACAGCCTGTGGTTAGTATCATTAAGATCGTATCTGATCATCCCAGACAGTGCTTCAATGTCTTTCTTGAAGCCGGACATGGCTGCAGCATGAAACTTGACACTGACTCTCATGTTGTTCTGCATGTTAGATTCATGATCTTGAAGAGCATGCAGCAGATGTCTAACAACAGCAACAATCTTGTCAATTAATTCATCAAGAGTCAGGCCAGTTACTCTTTGTTGTCTGGGAACAGAGGCTGATGCAGCATATGGAATCATAGCGTGAGAGGTCTGTGCTGCATCCTGCTCTGGAGCCTTAGATTCTTCTTCTTCTTTTTCATCTATCTCTTTAGCTTCCATCTCCTCAACTTCATCATCGCTGTACCTCCCTGTTCTTGCTCTTCTGAGTGCAGCAAGCCTCGTAATAAAAACGGAGGTTTCAGCGTCCTTTTTTTCTTTAACTTCGGCCTCCTCACTAACCTCTACTACTGTAACCTGGATAGGTTCTAGTAAACTTGTAGCAGTAGCAACATCAACCTCCTCATGAGGTGTCTCTAGTTGTACAAGGATTACTTCAGCCACTTCTTCATTCTGATCTTCTAAGGGTACTGTCTCAACAGTCGCCCCTTCAGAGGTCTTCAACCCCTTAGGGAGTGTTGTCTCAACAACAGCCTCGCCTGAGGTCTTCTGCACGGACTCAGTCTCCTCGGTCGATCCTACATCCTCGACAGCTTTTGCAAGAATCTCTTTTTGCAGCTTCAGTTGGTTTCTTGCAGCTTCAATAGTCTGCAGCACTGTTGGCTCGACTACTGCAAGAATCTGAGCATCCATCCTTCTTGTTTCTTCAACAGCTTCTGTAAGGATGTTTGCCTGCTGTATTGTTGTCTCTGCCAGTAAAAGGAGTCCAACCTCTGCAACTTCCTCCGTGGTCGTGTCATCGGTAATTTCAGCAATATCAGAGAGAACTTCTCTGATAATGACGGACGATTCTCCCTGAGCATCTTCAGTGGCTTTAGGATCAGCGTGAATAGGAGAATCACCATAGTCAAGCAGTTCAGCCTCCTCTTCCTCTAAAGGATCGAGAGTGACCAGTGTTGAGAGATCGTTAACCACTGTCTCGTATGCAGGGGAGCTTGAATTATGACTTGAGCTACCTTCTCCCCGCATCTTTCTAGGAGTGTGCTGCATCATTGTCTCATTCACACTAACTTGCAGTGCTAGATGCAGCATGGTTTCCTCAGCATGTTCGACTCACAGAATGCTGATTTGCTATGCAACAAATTCAACGTTGTCGCCCCTTGTTACAGCCTCTGCAACTGGGGCTAGAAAGACTTGCACATCCTCCATTGCTGCTTTCATCGGCAGCTCTGCAGGTTCAGACTCTGCAACAACTTTTTCCTTTCCATTGTCCAGTGCTCCCTAAGCAGCAGTGCTTCTTGATCTCTCTTGTACAAATGTTGCATACTCAAGTTGCAGGAGTTCCAGAATATCTTCTGATTTAGCCCACTCCAGGACAGCTTTCTCCACGGTGAGAAACTCCTTCAATTGCAACAAAGTTTCCCCCTTAGCCAGTCTCATCCTCCTCTAGAGACTGTATTGCTGCTCAATATTTCTAGCAGCTGAAAATGTTCGATCGAGCACATCTTGAACAACAGCTCCATGTTCATGCAACGGAGCTGAGTCAGTAGCCCCTTGTTCATGCAACTGTTCAACTGGCTCATCCTTTGGCTCCACCTCTACTGTAACTACTATCATGCTTGCAGCAGGGAGTTGGAGATTGTCTCGTAAGGGTTGCTCTTCAGATCGTGTTGTAGCTGCAACAACTTTCTTCTTGCTGTGAAGGAAGACTATTTTACTCGTCTTCTTCTTCGTAAGGGCGCGTTATCATTTAAGAATGATGATGACTCAGGCTTTGCCCTCCTAGGAGCCCTCTTGATGATGGGAAGAGGACTGTCATCTTCCTCGTCTTCTTTCTCAGCCCCACCGCTTACAGCTTCATCTTGCAGGGCCAGGGTTGCATCCTTTTTTTCTTTAGTTTTCTTCTATGCAACCCTAGCAACAGCTGTACCAGCAGCACTCATGTTCAGGGTCTTCCTCTTCTTCTTTTTCCCGAGATACTTTTCAATGGGGATGGAGGTAGGAGCAGCAAGCTGTAGGCCTAGCTTGCAGAGCAGAGAGCAAATGGTGATGTCATAGCTCCTTCTTGCAGTGCTCTTCTCTACTTCCTCCCATATCCGCTTCAAGATGAACTTGGCCCAGTTCACATTCTCTCCGATCATGATGCAGACATGATCCGGAAGCAGAGGTTTGTGCATTTGTCATAACTCCTGGTTCGGCCTTCAATAAAGTATACACAGATATCATTAAGAAACTCAAACTTAGGTTTGAAGAGTTTTTTCGGGGCACTTCTCTTCACATTGACCCCGACATCTCTTACCCGAAAGAGATCCCACATCTCCTGAGAGATGTCTTCCACGTAAGTCAAGAGCTAACTTGGGGACAACTCTTCTGAAGAAATACTGAAGGCGGTGGCTACATCAGTGATGGACAGTAACCGTTCCTCATCATCTGCATTCATCCTAAAAAGGATGGAGTTCCTTCTCTTCTCGGATCTCCCCGCGAGGAAGTAGAATCGCTGAACAGATTCTATGGAGTATCCGACATATACAGTGGTTAGGAGGCCTAGGATTTGGGTCCTTTCCAGCATGTCGAAAATACGGCGGATGATGGAGTTTCATACATCCCAGAAGCATAAACATGCTCCTGGTTGACCAAACGACCTTCAAGAACTATGGTTTGTCCGGCAACCATTGATGTTTGAGAGAAATAGGGTTTTGTGAGACTTAGAGAATTTTGAAAATGGAAACTTCTCTCTATGAATGATACTCAGGCGAAATGATTTTGAATGATATGGTTATGGTATCATGGAAAAGTTTAAGAGACGTATGGTAAGATCAACGATTGAGATTAAAAGATGGGAATTGATCTTACAGTCCTTATAAAAAGGTGGAGGGGTCAAATTGTAATTAACCAAGACTTAGCAGTCATGGCCTCTAACCACGTCTCTTCGAATTTTGACAGACGCAGACTTACATTAAATGCAATGAAAGACATGCGATTTGCCGCCTAATTTATTAGTTTTTTAAGGTTGCCGTGTCCTGGTACGAGGTTTCAGAATATTAAATACTCTTAGAAATAAATATTATATCTTTACGTTATTTCTTCCCTTCTTGCTGACTGTGCTGTAAGAATTCAAGATACAGCGCTGTTTGAACCCATCGCTGTATGAAGTCGCAACTTGCAGCACGATTCTTACAACTTCTCACAAGGTTGCAGAGATTCCCCCTGAGCTTCTGAAATTTATTTTTCCACTAACAATTTCAAAATTCCCAGCTTGTTTCTTAGCAAAGATCCTATGAGTCGTCTGTACTTCGTGATATCCACATTTTTTCCATCTTCATTTTTGTCAAGACTTATGGATGTGGCAATTGGGGACTGATGTGGTTGATCCATTTTCCATACCGAACTTCTTGATAAGTTCCTTTGTATACTTAACTTGACTGATGAAGGTTCCTGCAGACAGCTGCTTTACTTGCAGCCCAAGGAAGAAACTTAATTCTCCCATCATACTCATTTCGAACTTTGATTGCATCAGATTGGAAAATATTTCACATAGATCTTTATTGATGGATCAAAAGATGGGGTAAAATGCGCGAAACCCCCTTGTGATTTGGAAATCTTGCGTCGGTCCCCCCTCTGTTAAAAGAATGGCAACATTTACACGTGTGATATGATAAAACATGCGCGAAACCCCTAATTCCGTCTTACTTGACGAGAGTGTGGTTCACTCGCTGTTTGTGCAAATTGTTGTTGCGTTTTCTTCCTTTTTCAGTTGTGTTTTGACATTTATATCCTTCTAATATATATAAAAGGGGTAAAAGCAAATGCATTTGATATGTTTGTGAATTATAGTGAAGCAGCAGCCACTCCACTTTTATCAACTGTAAGTCCTCCAATTTTTTTTTCCTGTGTATAATATTTAATTAATAAAAGTAGTTAATTGTATTTTTTTCCTGTGTATTTAATTTAATTAATAAAAATAGTTAATTGTTAAATGAGCATGCTAGGTTGTATGTAATATTTTATTTGTATAATATTGTTTATATTAAAACCTTATTTATTTAGTGTGCTAATTATTTTATATACATTGTGCTCATTTTATGATAATTTGTATAGGGAAATGTCTTCTTCATTTAAGAAATCAACGATGAAAAATGAAGAAAATTTAGATTTACGGTATAGTATCTTGAAGTGCTATTGCCGGAAAAATGCTGAGATTAAAGTTGTCGGTCCATCGAAGGCGACAGTGGGCAAATTATTTTGCACTTGCCGTCTACATAATTGTGAATACTTTGCATGGCTAGAACCCACATCGGTTGCATGGAAAAACTGTACGAGTGAAATGCAAATGCCAAATTTGGAAGAAGAAGTTGACTCGTCTGCTGTAGGAGACAATAATACTACATTGATGCTCTCGAAATACAATGATCTATCATTGAAGATGGAAAAGCTCAACAAAAATCAAGCTCAGCTCAAATTGTTCACTCTTATTATGTTGGTCCTTCTCATTATTGTAATGCTCAAGTAGAACTGTTTGTGTAATATTTTGTAACTATTTGCAACCTGCACTTTATGTTGTAAACTATGGTAGTCAATCATATTATGCTTCAATTATCTCCATTTTCACATTACAATAACTTGTCCATACATTACATTCAATTATACTATTTGCACACTACAAAACAATCATCAAACTATAGAATGCTTCAAAGATAGAATCTCAAGTAGTAAAAATAATGGACTTCCATATAGCAAAAGTAATTGTTTGATCCTACAACATGACTGATCAACAAATAAAATTTCCACTCCTACATCATGTACCCCATCTAGCAAAAATTGATATTTCAGCACTGCACAAAAGTCTTTAAAACCTACAAACTTTCATCTGAATCCACAACCTATTTCTTCATGTACCACTTAGCAAAATATCTACCCAACCAACTAGAGAAGAAAAAGACATACAGCTATCAACCTCTTCTTGCTCTTTGAGTTGGCATCTTTTGTTTTCTAGGTCTCTTTCTTGGGGGGCCTGCTGCTGCTGCTTCACTATGTGATTGTTGTGTAGGATTTTGGACACAAGATGCTTGAGTAGTTTGTTGAGTGAGGTGAGATGGTGGCTGCAAAAAAATGGTTAGATAATCAGTTAATTGATATATGATTTAAACAGATTGCAAACAAAAATAAATGATGAATGAGAGTAGGGGGTACTTGATCTTCATGTAGAGCCCAACCAAATTGCTCAATCAACTCTTGTGGCTCTCCTTCACCCTGCTCAGCTTGATTCTCTTCTCTTTGTTCCTGCTCTCCTTCACCCTGCTCACCACCCTAATTATACATATTGAAACTGTAAAAAACAGAATTGTACAGGTTCAAAAAAATGAAAATGAGTTTGGGTGTAAAACCTGTTCATTTCCTTCCCTTTGTTTACTTGGGCAGCTTCTTTTGTTGTGGCCCAATTGCTTGCAAATCCCACAAGTGTGGGTGAGTCCTTTTCTTGATGCTTTTCCTAGACCACCTTGATCATTTCCATCTGGCCTCCTCATTTTCTTTGGCCTACCCCTTCTCAATCTGACATCCGGGGGTGCAACGGGACTGGATGTGGTCTCTTCGAACTCATGCATCCCAGGAACAGGGTTGATCATGAAGCTGTACACTTTCATATACATGTCCTTTTTGAAGAAATCATGCACGTACTCACCAATTTCTAGTCTATGATAGCCGATGCAGGACATAACATGACAACAAGGGAACCCACACAACTGAAAAAACCCACAACTGCAGTACCCTTCCTTCAACCTCACTATGTGATTGTCTAGGTAATGCATCACCTCATACTTGTCATCCCCTGCCCAACTTGCAAAACAATTCCTACTATATGTCCTTTGTTGTTCTATTTTCTTAACAATGTTTGGACATATACTCTCCCTATAATTCATCATCCCTTCCCTCTTAACTTGTATTCTTGTCATGCATCTTTTTCTAATCCACTCAAACATGTCAATAACAGGAAGATCTCTAGCAGGTAATATGAAGCTGTTAAATGACTCTGAAATATTGTTCACTATGACATCACATTTAGGTACAGTGGAAAAGAAACACCTAGCCCAATGTTTTGAGTCTACCCCTCTCAACCACTCATATGCAGTTATCTCGTCACCTACCTTAGGAGATATCCTTTCAATCTCTTTCATAATCCTATGGTGAGCATTCACATTATAAGTACTTGCAGCTTTCCAGAACAGTTTCTTCAGTTCCAAACCCCTGAATTTCACCTTGAAGTTATTGTACATATGCTTCAAACAAAACCTAAAATTAAGCATCAAGTAAATTCATATCACAATTAATGCTGAACACAAGTTCATCTCCAACATGATTTAAACTGAAAAACAGAAACTGAAAAATCAGAAATTGAAATATCATGTTGTGCAAACTGAAAAATCATGTTGTGCAAACTGAAAAACAGAAATGCATTACAGAAACTTGCAAAACAGAGACTGACAAAACAGAAACTGAATAAACAGAAATGAAAAAACAGAATTGAAAAACTGAAAAAAACTGAAAACTAACCTGTGCTCATTGTTAGGTGCTAGCTCATTCACAGCCTCTATCAGCCCCTTTTGTCTGTCACTGACAAAAGTCCAGTTCATCTCCTCAGCTGATCCAATGTCCTTCAATAGCAGCTCCAAAAACCATTGCCAACTTTCTTGCTTCTCAACCTCCACATAAGCAATGGCAATTGGGTACATGTTGTCATTTCCATCCCTCCCTACAGCTGACAGCAACTGACCACTATACAAGCCTTTTAAGAAACACCCATCTAACCCAATTATGGGTCTACACCCAACCACAAACCCCTCCTTAATTGGACACAAGCAACAATACATTCTTTGAAACTTAGGGGGGGTTAAGGTCCTGTTAACTTTCACCACTAGAGAACTACCAGGATTATGCTTAACTACGGTGGCACAATAGTCATAGAGCCTATTAAATTGCTCAGCTATATCCACTGTCAACAGAGTCAATGCATGTCTCTTAGCCCTATACACCTTATGCAAGCTACACTCAATGCCACAGTCTCTTTTAATTTTATTTTTTAAGCCATGAATTGATTCATTTGGATTATCTTTCACAGTCTCTAGGATTCTCTTGGCTAGATATTTGTAGTCGGCTTGATTATTTTCAGTCCTATAAGCGCATGTATGAGTACCTTTTAAAGTCTTCACCTGAAAAGTAGTAGTCTTTTGAACTATTGAGGCCCTCAACTTCCACTCACACCCACCCTTACATGTTGCAGTAACCACTCTACTCTCATTTTTTATGAACTTCAACTCAAAACCCTTTCTAATTGACCAATCCTGTAACACCTCCTTAAAGACTTGTCTATTGGGAAATTTCATCCCAACCCTCAATTCAAATCCCCCCATATTAGCCCCTTCCCCCCACTCATCATTTTCCCCCCCTAATGGATTACCCTCCCCTTCAACATCACTATACCACCCTTCCCCATCTCTTCCCAATTCAGCCTGTTCTTCTACTTGCTCTTCAACCCTCATTTTCTTTCTTTTTTCCCTCATTTCTTCTCTACACTGTCTCATCACACTTCTAGCATGATCTGGAGAATAGTTTGCAAATATGTCATCATCATCTGGACCCTCTAAATCCTCTATCATCCAAGAGGGACATGAAGACTCTGAATCAACATCACTACCCAGCCTATAAGACTCATCTGACTCATCATCAAGACTAGTCTCTTCTCCATCCACTCTAACTCCTCCTTCACTACCCATCCCAACACCCTCAGCCACACCCTCTGCAGCACCCTCCCCAACAGCCTCTGCAGCACCCTCCCCAACACCCCAGGCTGCAGCAGCATCTCTATCACCCTCTGCAGCAGCCTCTCCAACCCCCTCTGCCCCACCCTCTCCTACATCCTCAACAGCAGTCTCATTTCCCCCTAAATCACCCTGTCCAACCCCTGTCACACCTTCATCAACTATTTCTTTTTCATAACAAATAGATGGGATTGATTCCTGTGTGGAAATGACATTTCCCTCACTATCCACAGCAAGAATAGGACCAGAAATATCCTCAAAATACAAAGGAATTACTGGCATTCCTTTGTATTCATTAAACAGAGTCACCAAATCATTATCATTATTGATTAATTTCAACCCCTTATCAAGTTCAACCCTAGGTGTGCAAGAGTAGACATCTACATTACATGATTTCCCATTAGCTTGTTTGTAGATATTAAGTACATCATCAAAACAGAACCTATCAATATCTACTGGTGGTATATATACCCTCCATCCACCCACATATTTTAAGTTAGGGAAGAACCTAAAGTTACCCCCCACCCATGCATCAAATATGAAAGATTCATCATCAGCCATAATCTGAAATTATAAAGGACAAAATCCAAATTAAAAATCAACTTAAATAGACAGAATAATGACACTAAATTCTGCAAATCATCTATGGACTCAACACAACACATGTAATTCATCGAGTGTGAAAAAACCAAAAAAAAAAACTAACAGAACCATCCAACACAACAAAATCTACTGAATTATTTTTTGCTGCAGTAACTGTAAACCATAACCATCCAACAAGAAATAACCACATTCCAATGAATATAAATTCAGCAAACAAAAATTGCAAACACCCCAACATTCAAACCGTATCCAAGTAACAGTAAATCCAACAAACAAAGTTCTAGCACCACAGACTGTTTAGAAGCATGGCTTGAACATTTTTTGCCTGAAAATCGAACAACATTGTTGGATAAGATGAGAATCAAACTTACCGAATAGTTATGAACAATCGCGAACTCACAAACTACGCCACCGCCCACGAACCCTAAACCCTAAAATTTCTCACTCTGGCTCACTCGCGACCTCTGAAAGACCTTAAACCCAGCAATTCGTCACTGTACTTTTGTAATTACTGTCGATTTTGTTTGGAAAACGAAAAATTTTTGCCCTAATTTTGGATATACCCTAATTTGGAATGAACCCTAATTTCCCCCCTCACGTGTGGTGAAATAAGTTTGACTGTTAGTAATTCCTCATTTTACAGTAAGGGCATAACGGGGCATTCACGTCAAAAATTAACACCGTTAGCTACAGTTTAAAAAAATGGAGAGTGTGCATGTTTTATCATATCACACGTGTAAATGTTGCCATTCTTTTAACAGAGGGGGGACCGACGCAAGATTTCCAAATCACAAGGGGGTTTCGCGCATTTTACCCTCAAAAGATGATATCGTCCACATAGATTTGTACTAAGAGAATGTTGTCTCCATCCTGTATTCTGAACAGAGTCTTATCGACTGTTCATTTCTTGAACCTATTTTTCAACAGATAGAGAGATAAGGTGTCATACCAAGCTCTTGGTGCTTGTTTGAGACCATATAGGGCTTTGTGCAGTCTAAACACCTTCTCTTCTGCTTGATCTTCAAAACCCAGAGGTTGCTTCACATATAATTCCTCTGTAAGAAGACCGTTGAGGAATTCACTTTTCACATCCATCTGATATACATTAAAATTCATGTGAGCTGCATATGCCAGAAAAATCCTTATTGCTTCTAACTTTGCTACATGAGCAAAGGTCTCATCAAAATCAAATCATTCTTCCTAGCAATATCCCTTAGCAACTAGTCTTGCTTTATTTCTTACAACAAGCTCTGATTCATCCAACTTGTTCTTGAACACCCATTTTGTTCCAATAACTCCTTGATGAGTTGGTCTTGCAACTGTTTGCCAAATTTGATTTCTTTTAAATCCATTCAACTCTTTTTGCATGGCTTGAACCCAGTTGCTGTCTTGCAGAGCTTCTTCAATGTTCTTTGGCTCTGTTTGGGATATGAAGCATGCAAACATTGCTTCATGAGGAATATACATTCTTGTTCTTACTCCTATAGACGGATCTCTAATAATAAGATCTTTAGGATGATTTCTTAGCCATGTTCTGTCAGGCTAAAAGGTATGCACAGGTCTAGGTTGTTTCTCAGCATGCTGTAAGATCGGAGGTCTGCTGCTGTAAGAATATCTACTGCATCCTGAGGTGCAGACTACTCTTCTTTGTCTTCAGTTAGGGGTAGAACTCCTTCAATATAAAGAACATCATTTTCTTTTCTTAGGATTGTTCCTTCAGCAGGTTCTTCAAGCTTTTTGGTGTCACAATGTGGTTCATCAAACACCACATGTATTGACTCTTCAACCACTAAGGTTCTTTTATTGAAGACTCTGAATGTTTTGCTTACAGTAGAGTATCCAAAAAATACTCATTCATCTGATTTTGCATCAAAGATTTTTAGATGCTCCTTTCCATTGTTGAGAATATAACACCTGCATCCAAAGATATGCAGACAGAAAATATTTGGTGTATATCTATTCCAGACTTCATAAAAATTTTTGTCTAGATCTTTGTTGATTAGACATCTATTCTGAGTGTAGCATACAGTGTTAGTGACTTCAGCCCAAAATCTCTTGGGTATTTCTGCCTCTGCTATCATTGTCTTTGCTGCTTCATTAAGAGTTCTATTTCTTCTTTCAGCAACACCATTCTGTTGAGGTGTTCTTGCAGCAGAGTATTCATGATGAATACCATCGTCAGAACAGAATTTTTCAATAAACTTGTTTGTGAATTCAATCCCTCTATCAGATCTTATCTTTACAATGCTCAAGTTTTTCTCATTTTGAATCTTCTTCATGAGGTCAGACAGCTTGTTCTGAGTTTCTGATTTTTTAGCAAGGAATATGGTCCAGGTGTATTTGGAGTAGTCATCTACTACCACAAGTGAGTACTTCTTCCCACTTATGCTCATTGGTTCTACTGGTCCTAAGAGATCCATATATAGAAGATCTAGAATCCTATGAGATAACTTCTGCAGCTTATCTTTAAATGAACTTTTCACCCGTTTTCTCAAATCGATTTCTGGCTTGGTTCAGGCACTTTCTTGTGTCCTTAGCAGATTTGCTAAATATTCTAATTGTGGACTGTAAGTTCTCCTTCTCACTTTCTAGCTTGGTGACCAGCAGATTGGCATTGAGACCTTCTTTTTTAGCTTGCTGCATTTTGAACTATCAGACTTACATACTGCTAGCATTTTTACAATGTCGATGTTTTTACTTCTGAGGATCTTATTATCAATTCTAAGGTTTTCATTTTCAACCTTTAGCTCCTCATGAGTTGAGTTAATCTGCTCAAAGTCACTCATAATCCTTTTGAGAGAGTGAATCATGTCCAGCTCCTCTTTATTAGGTATGGACAACGGTTGGTATATTACCTCATCTTCTTTGCTGTCCTCACAGTCTTTTGCCATCAAGCAAATCAGTACTTCTTCATCTGAGGATGAGGTTTTACTGTCGCTGTCAGAAGATTCAGCAGTTTTCAGCATCTCCTTTAAGACTGCTGTATCCTTAGCTTTTTCTATCTCTCCAATGAAAGCTCTAAACTTGTGTCTGTCGTCTTTTTTTTCTCTCATTTGCTCTCTCTCTCCTTCTGGGTACTTGTGTACAGTTGGATGTGGACAACTTCTTGTATAGTGTCCAGGCTTCCTGCAATTATAACACAAGTCAAGATTTTTTAAGTTTGATTGCGAAGATGAAGATACCTGAGGTGGTGGATGACTTCTTATAAAGTCATTCCTCTTGTTGATGTTGTTATTGTTGCTGACGTTGTTATTGCTGCTATTGTTATTGCTCTTCATGAATCTTCTAAATTTTTTTAGAAGAAGAGTCATATCTTCTTCAATATCCTCAGCTGCAACTTCTGACTGCTTGCTGCAACTGGCAGCTATTGTATCCTTCGAGCTTCTTGCAATCAGCGCAGTAACTTTGGAACTTGATTCTTCCGCCTCCTTTTTCCTTCTATTGATGTCATATTCAAATTTATTTGAGGTCGGAGAAGAGGTCGAATGTACTCATGGATTTCAAATCCATAGACACTCTCATAGCGGTAGTCTAATTACTGTCTCATTCCGCTGGTAGAGCTCTCAGCACTTTTATATTTTTCTCTTTTTGTGTATAGTGGTTGCCCAAAGCCTCTAGCTCATTTACAATAGAAGTGAATCTTAGATCTAGCTGCTCAAGAGTCTCTTCATTCTTCATTTCGAAGAGCTCAAATAGTTGGGTGGCGTTGGAGATCTTATTATCCTTGATGAGTTCTGTGTCCTCACATATTTATTCCAACTTCTCCCATATCTCTTTGGATGTTCTGCATGTTTTGACCTTGCTGAAGGTGCCTTTATCTAAGGTGATGAATAGAGCATTTTTGGCCACATTGTCCAGATTGGCTCTCTTCCTGTCTTCATTGTTCCAATCCTGTCTTGACTTGATCAAGAAGTTAAGTGCGGAGGTGCTCCTTCCTCCATGTCTCTTTCCAGCATGAGATTCACCTTTGTGGGGATAATCGGTCATTCTGTGATAACCGTCCACATTTCATCATTCATTGCTAAAAGATGAGTCTGCATTCTGATTTTCCAATCATCATATTCTTCTATGGAAAACATGGGCAACTTGTGATTAGAAGAATCCATGATATGCTGTAAGAATGAGATTTTTCAAGATGCAGAGAAAAACAGTGGATCCAAGGTGGATCTGGGTAGGTGACCAGATAAGTTGGCTTTTAACCCAACTTGCTCTGATTCCACTTGTTGGTTCCAAGTAGTGTTCAAGGTTTGGGGGGTGAATGAACCTTGATCGTTTTTTGAAAATTCTTCAAATTTACTGTGCTGTAAGTTACTTGAACTTACAGCACCAGCAGTTACTGCTTACAGCACTAGTATGCACTGCTGCACTTTGTAACTTGAGTTTTACGTAGCAAAAATTTATCTTTTACATAAGGCTGATTTTCTCAAATATGCTCTTTGTTTTAAAGATGTTTTTAACTTATGACAAGATAGATATATATAAAGTAGCAGAAAAATATAAAATAGTAAAACACTTATGGCTTATAGTGGTTCGAAAGTGGTGTAATCTTTCTACGTCCACTCTAGTGCTACCTCGAGTAGGAACTTCGTTAAACAAGATTGATTTACAGGACTCTCCTAACAATCTATCAACCCAACGAGTTAACACCTACTAGAACCTAGCGTACACACAACAATTGCAAGTTCTAAAGGCAAACCCACACAGGATTTCACACTCCCACACAGGGAAATTATTTATCATCTAGACAACGTATACAAACAGCAAGAATAATTCCTATCAATTGTTCGACACCTAAACAACCTAAGCACACAACAACAAGATTAAAGTATATAAAAATGGTTCTTCAACTAGTGCGGTGAAGTGAACTTCTGAATCCTTCATTGGATCTTTCAACTTGAACTTGTTCACTTCACTAAAGTCGAGTGACTGAAACTGTATGAATGCTTAAGAAAATATTGCTTGAAAATACTTCGACTTGTTTGAGCGCAAATGTTTCAGTTGTCAGCTTCAGGGTTGGTCGACCTCTATTTATACTTGTAGAAAGATATCCGTTGAAGGAGATATGTCTCATATGAAATATATACTTGTCAAAGGCATGACTCGCATTTAATGCGCTTTGACTTTTCTTAACAGAGCATTTAATGCGGTGGTTGCAACTCACAACTTTCTGCAGCCCGTCAGGCCACGTGTCGTCTTTGTATTGGCTCCGTGTCTACAACTTTGATCTCTTCTTGAATGACTCTAATTATACTTACTTCGTTCCTCGTTCCTCGTACTACATTTATCCTTCATCGATTTGCAGGATGCTGATTCTATTTGACATAGACGAGGTTTGTTATGGTCTATCCTTAACCTTCTTGCAGCAACTCTTTCTTTACAGTACTGCTGTATCTTTAACTATCTTGCAGTACTTTTCCATACAATACTGCTATATCTTATTCTTGCAGTATTTCTATAGCCACTTCTTACAACATAGATTATATTCTTCCTATAGTTGTATTTTCTACTAGCAGTGTACTGCTTGTCGTTCTTACTTACTTGCTGTATTGCTGCATCCACTTCTTGCAGTGTCTTCATCCTTTCATTTTCTCGATGCAGCACGGTCTTATAAAGCTCCTCCATCTTTCAGCACCTATGACTATAGACTCAATCCTAGTCTATGTTTCACTTAAACATTGTGAAAAATTGGGTACTCAAACTTCCTATTACATGTGTGGTTTGTCTCATCAAAATCTATACACTGAAATCCCAACAATTTCAAAGCACCAGTTGAAGAAAATCCTTATATACTTTTACCTTTGTGTTGTATGCCTAGGTTGTTTTATGTGTCCCAGTTGAAAAAAATATAGTCCTTGTTGAGTGTTACATTGTCTAGAGTCTTAGGCAATAACTCTATGTGAGTTTTGGAGATCAATAACTCTGTGTGAGTTTTATAGATCTTATGTGGGTCTGCCTTAGGAACTTGTAGCAACCTGTATGAAGGCTGAGTTTCTTTAGGTGTAACTTTGTTAGGTTTGAAGTTTGTAAGGTTGTACCCTGTAATCCGAACATACTTAATGAAGTTCCTGCTTGAGGTAACTGTAGAGTGAATGTAGAGGAATTACACTATCTTCAAACCACTATAAAATACCTTATGTGTTTACTGCTTTACTTATATCTGTCATCTATTGCATTTATCTGTGAGCATACTGTATTAAAAGGATTTTAAAGTTCATATCTTGAAAAGATTTTACAAATGAACCTTTGTCAAAGTTATATTCCATTGCAAGAACTCTTAGTTACAACAAACAACACTTAATTAATAGTGTTGTAAGTTGAACTAACTTACAGCGTAGTAAGTTTAAAAGATTTTGAAAATCTACATAGGTCCATTCATCCCTCTCTAAACCACTTGAAACCAATATTAAAAAAATGACGTTCATTTTTTGTATTTGACATCATTTGGCACAAAAAAAGAGTATTGTGATGAAACTTTTTGCAATAAGAAAAACCTATTTTTTGTGAACATCAACGTAGTATTGAAAAAATTGATAACATAATCAATTGACAAGTTGTTCAAAAAAAACCAATTAAATTTTTTTATTTGTAACATTACCAGAAAATATCATTTACAAAAGGTGTAATTGCCAAAAAAAAAATCACCTTTTCGAAAATTACAATTTAATCCTCTCATTTTAAATTTAGTAAAAAAAATCACGATCTTTATTTATTGTTACAATTTAAACCACATTTATATTTTCCATCAATCGGAGATCACATGTCCAACAACCATGACATGTCACATGCTACATAGGATGCATCTCATTCCGAGTAAAAATAAAAATGAAGATCAAATTACAAAACAAATCACCACATTTTCAAAAGTTACAATATAATTCTAACTTTATGAAAAATTAGCAAAACAATATATATATATATATATATATATATATATTACAACCTTCATTCATTGTTGCAATTCAAATCACGAGACTATTTTCTTGTGATCTAAGTTCATGTTATCATATGTCTGAATACATTTTTACGTGAGATAAGTCATGTAATCTTAAAAAAGAATTTACCTATATCAAAACAATATTGTTTCAAGTTAAAGAAAGACGTTACTTGAAACAATATTGTTTTGATGTAGATAAATTTTTATTTTAAGATTATGTGGTTTTGTGGCAACTCACTTTGGAATTTAATTTGACACATGAAGTTAGATCACTGAAAAATAAAATCATGATTTGAATTTCAACAATGAATGAAGGGAGTGACTTTTTGCTAATTTTACAAAAGTTCGGATTATATTGCAACTTTTAATAATGTGATGATTTGTTTTGTAATTTAACTTTGTAATTTATTTTTGTTGAAAATTACGTACATACGATGTGACATGTGATGTATCATTTTTATTAGACATGTGGATTTTGATTGAAAGAAAATATAAATATATGAATAAAAGTCGTGTTTTTTTTTGGCTAAATTAGAAAAAGTAGAGATTAAATGTAATTTTGGAAAAAGGTGATGATTTTTTTATTTTTAAATTTTTTTACAATTATGCGTTTACAAAATAACATTTAATTTCAATTAAATATATATTTTACTGTCAAGAAAAATTAATGATTTCCTTTTAATTTCTAGTCTTACTATTTTTTCTTTTTTATATATTGGATAGAGTACATTAATTAAATAATTTCAAAAATAAAGATATTCATACGATCATTTTATACATTAATTATATACATTATGAGGCGTAATTGCAACTAGGTGGCACATTGTTTGGCCAGGTTTTCTTTTTCGTCTGCCAACCCATATGTTTGGATGGGGCATGATTTTACTTAAGGACATTTTTCGGATTTAAGTAATAAGTTTTCTCAATAATTAAAAAAAAAATTCTTATAGTCTTTGTTAACAACCTCAAACGATGGTTAAAATGAAACGAATATTTAACTGTATATTCACCCAATACTTGATTTATATTTAACATTAATTCATGCACATGCTACCTTTGTATTAATTTATATCAAATAATATGTAAATTAAACATTTTGCATTTACATATAATTCGCCAAATTAGTTAAAGAAAACATTTGATCTTTCACCTTGCATAACACACTGTTGTTATAGCTATTTTGACACCAAATGATTGTAAGTAATATATTCAAGTATATACATTTTCTAAAACAATATTAAGTATTGCGAATTCATAAAAGCAACCAAAACTCACACCTAAACTTATTATAATGTCAACAACCTTATCCCTATATCTATTGACTTCTAAACTTATGTGAACTTTATCCTATATATCTACACTTAAACCTAAATAATTGAATTTAAATGAATAACGTTATTATTACCTCGTTAATGTAATAATTTATTTTGGTCCCAACTTGGACCAATAGACTAAAATAATAACCTCTCTAAATGTATTAAACAGTTAAAATATTTAAATCCTTAAGAGCCAATGAATATATAAATTAATAATATATACAGACACAAACCAATTAAAACCTTTCGATTAATCAACAATATATACTCATACAAGAAGTTATTTCTTCTGAATGGTTTTCATGACCTTAATTTTCAATGCATTTAGTTTCACTAAAATAATTTTGAACTTCTCTAGATACAAGCAATACTTTAGTTAATTGATATCTTCAACTTTTCTTACCACATGTATACAATGTTTGCATTTTATAATTAATGGAAATTATCTGTAAATAATACGTATTGATTTACCAATAAATGAATAATTGCATATAATCGAGATTTTACTATATTTTAAATTCATCTCTATTGATTGTGTGTTATCATTAACATCACCTTGTATCGGGTTTAATTATCTCATCATATATATGTGATATTTTACCTTATGCCAATTTTTATATCTAAAAGATATACTTATTAGTCCTTATTGTGACTTTCACTAAGGAAATACATTTTTCACCCACAAATATACAACAAAAATGTATTTCATAATTTTTCATGTAAATACCAAATTAAAATGCTTCTAAAAAGTGGGTGAAGAAGATGTTTTCATATATTTGGTTAAGACATATTGAAAGGTTTTTTTATTTTAAGAAAAGGACAAATGACAGAACACATATGTACTTATTATATTTGTCAATAGAATCTTTTCTTTTATTATACATGGATAGAAAATCTACTGAACTCATCCTATATTCTCTACATGCATCTAAATCTAAATACTAATTCAGCTACATCTTTGAAATTATTAATTGGGAAAATAAGAAATAAAATAAATAAAAAGTCTACTGAAATGATAAGGGAAACATGAGTGCAAAAAGAAATTAAAAAATCTTTAATTGGGTACATTCAATATCTGAATCATTACCTCCTAGAAGTTAGAACAACGCACTGAGTCAAATCATGAAAATATGTACACAAAAACAAGAAAGTTTTCATATTAATTATGTTTAACCACGCTTTTCAAACCTGATAATGCCTCCTAATTCAATACTTATCTCATAAACGTGACACCATTTAAGTCTTTCAAAAGTTGGTTTTCCCCCCTTGAATTCTGTGTCAAAGCAATTCTTTTTAAGCTAAAATTAAATGGATTTTGGTTGAGTTAAGATATTTCAAAGTGTTTATAGCTCTTTAAAACTGTTCGATAATGTTTTCAATAATAAAATTTTGTATCATTTTAAAATAAGATGTTATTAATTTATAAACTATTTTTCATCATCTAATAAAACCTCAAATTATTTACAAAAATAAGATTTTGTTTTCTGATAAGCTCATTTTTCATCATTGGAATTATACGATTGTTAATATTAATATCGTATACACGCATCACTAAAACAATTTATTTTTAAAATTAGATAAAATGTGGTATAAAATCTAATCATATAATTAAGATGATAACTTATAATTAAGATAATTTAAATAAATTTAGCAAACACTCTCTAAGTGTTTAACTTGTTATTTTATTCCTTAAAGATATAAAAATACTTTATATTAAATTAACTTATAATTAGGTACCACTAACCCCCTCCATCTATAGTTAATTAAGCATAAATAAAAATTCAAAATTTTGATTTATCACCATTTTGTGACTTCGATCAAATTAAATAATTACATAATTGGATGATGTTTCTCTAGATCGAAAAAGTATGAGGTTTGGTGGGCGTAAATAACGAAGCAGTAGTAATTAATGTTTTTTATACATATTGTCTTTATATATATTGTCTCCAATATACTCATCAATGAAAATGTCTGGAATTTTCTCAATATTGACGCTTCCAAATCATTGTTTTGTAAAGACGTGTATAATTCATTCTCTGTAAGGTAGCATTAATAATTTATTCATTTTTTATTAACATTTTGTTTTCAATAAGGGTGAGATGAAGAACTAGTCACCCACTCGACCATAGATCCTGAATTGGATAAAATGTAAATTGAAGAGATGTATTCGAGTGACAAATATATATGAGAAAGAATCAATATGATATAAATTTTGGGACAAACTTTCACAATATGTTAATAGAAATTTGTCCCACGTAAGAATGGAATGTGTTGTCGGAAGATTTTTTTCTCACACCATCCCAAATCTTACCTACTCTGCTATACTCCACAACTTTATTAACATGCTCAATGTATTCGAGTGACAAATATATATGAGAAAGAATCAATATGATATAAATTTTGGGACAAACTTTCACAATATTTTAATAAAAATTTGTCCCACGTAAGAATGGAATGTGTTGTCGGAAGATTTTTTTCTCACACCATCCCAAATCTTACCTACTCTGCTATACTCCACAACTTTATTAACATGCTCAATGTGGAAAAGACATATATATCCAATTCATTCTTTATGTAGTAGCATTAATTTATGAGTTTATTATTTTTTTGCCCCGTAATTTAGAGGATCTGTCAATTTAGAACTTTAATTTTTTGGGCTGGCAATTTAGCGCTTTATCTTTTCGGGTCTCACGAATTTTGCCTACTTTATGTCCGAATTGCTTTATTGGGCTCAAATCACACGTGAATCTCCTGAGAGCTCGCCAATTCGGGCTATTCAGGCTAATTTTGCTCATGTGGTGTTTATTTAACACTTGTGACATTTTTGATATAAAAAATTTCCCCACCATGTGGATTAAATTTTTTTATTTTGTTTATTTTTCAAATAAAAAGATAAAAAAAATTATTTCCCTTTCATGTTGATCTAGGGTTTGCCTTTTGATCCTTTATCATATCAAATTTACAAAAGAACACCCCACCTCCAAAACTTCCACGACCGCCACCCCCACCTCTGTTCCGCTGCCTTTCTACTACGCACACACACACAAAGGTACACGACGCCGTCGCACAAGGCGGGGCATCCCAACACTTGCCGATGCGACCACCACGTCAGCTCAACCCAAGCGAAGCCTAGTTTCGAGCCACAATGGTAGGAGGCGATAGAAAAAGGAGGTGACAGTCGGTGAACGAGAGAGAGAGAGAGACAAGAGCGAGTGGTCGGCAATTAGAAGAGGAAGAGAGACAAAGGTGGCAGTCGGTGCTGCAGGTAGGCAATTGGAGGTGCTGGTGGTCGGCAATTGGAAGAGAAAGGAAGAGAGAGGTGGCATGTCAGATTTATGCCAACGAATGGAGATTGGCGGCGGCTCTCGGAGATGAAGGCGACTGCTCGGAGTGAGTAGACAAGGTGTGCATCGAGGACAGAGGTCAGATTTATGTCGGTGAATGGAGATAGGCGACGGCACTCAAAGATGGAGGCGACGTGACCATGCTCGGAGCGAGTAGATCGACGATGTTGTAGCAGATCTGGAGTAGATAACCGTGGGTATGCAACAGAGGAGATGGAGAACAGTGAGAGGGAGCAAAAAATAATTTGGTTATGCACGGGAGCAGATCTGGAGTAGACGATGAACAATGCTATTTTTTGGTTTTTTATTTAAAAAATAAATAAAATTAAAATTTAAAAGCCACGTTACCAAAATTGGCCCGAATAGCCCGAATTGACGAGCTCACGTGAGATTCACGTGCAATTTGAGTCCAATTAAGCAATTCAGGCTCAAATTGAGCAAAATTCGCAAAACTCGAAAAGATAAAGTTCTAAATTATCTACCTGAAAAATTAAAGTTCTAAATTGACAGACTCCCTAAATTACGGGAAAAAAAATAATAAACTCTTAATTTCCTTATTCATTTTTTATTAACATTCTAGGCTCTTTTTTTTTTTTCTCCTTTAAATTTGAAAAAAGTATTACCAATCGTAATAAATGTTCCTTATATTTCTAATATCAAATTATGTGTAGGAAGTTTTATCCAATGCAAAACTTATTGATAATTTGTTTAATTTGAATTTCCAGTGCATACTTCAATTTAAACACTATTATTTAGACAAAAAAAAAAAAAAGATCGAAACCTCCATAAATTTATAAGTTAAAGAACCCATAAAATCAATTAACTAAAAAAATCATTAATTTAACTGAGTGATAATTTATCCTTTCGATGTCAAGTCGGACCAAAGAGATCATTGTATTATAAATTAGGTTATTATTAGTTAATTTATTGACTATATATGGGTTTATAGAGGTTGTACTGTATTATATCATTCCATCCAGATATAAATTAATTACATACTAAATGCTAAAACACAATTCTACATTTGTTCCTCTTTGAGAAGAATGAATTTAGACTTTGTACCACAAGTTAAGGGATTTCTGGTTTGAGGAAGAATTTTTGGGCTTGCTCTTCATGATATAACCCACCAAGTTGTTCAAAAGAATAGCTTAAGCCCTAATGTTTCAGCTGATGGTCCTTCGGTGCTAAAGCCCACAACTTTCCCACTCATCATAAACGTAATTTTTCTTTTTAAATTTTTTTTTATATGGAAATTTTGATAGATGATCAAACTGTTTTATTATTATTATTATTATTATTATTATTATTATTATTATTATTATTATTATTATTAAAAGCTTTAAGACAATATCTTTTGTGCGCCACCCGACCCATTTCCATGTGCGTAGGCACCCACCTGACTCTCAATGTCCTTAGTTATGAATTTAGTGAGATGTATTACTTTTATCTCTAAAACGTATTATATATATAGAACTCGTATAATTTAAAGGTATTGCTTGTTTTATTAAAATTTATTATTTTTTTATTTGAAATATATTATTTGTTTTATTGAAAGATGTTACTTATTGCATTAATTGTGTTTATCGAAATGTATTACTTGTTTATTCGAAAAATATTACTTTGTTATGCTAAAAATTACTAATTGTATAATTGAAAGTTATTACTCATAAAACTAAAAGGTATCATTATATGTACACATTAAGACTAAGGATTAATATCAATATACAACTTGTACTACAACACTTTTATCTACTTGTCATATGCGCTATTTGGAAGGTATATTGCAATTTGCAAAATTTAATCATATTGTTGTGACGTGGTAAATTAATTAATTTCTTTTCTAACCTCACTAATTAGTAGCAAGGGCAAGTAAGAGTCTATCAATACTATGGAAAGCGGAAGAATATATTGATGTTTTTCATATTAATTCAAATACAAAACAAATTGGGGGGGGGGGGATTTTGTCAACAATAAATAACATAAATTCTATCAACTAGAAACCACACATAAATAATGTTAGAAAATCAATATTTAGATTTTGATGAGACAAAATATATTTGTAATAGGAAATTAGAGTATTTCATTTTTCATAATGTTTAAGTGAAATTAGATTAGAATTTACATCCTAAAATAGGTTGAAGATGGAGAACAAGCAAATGAAGAACTTGCTGAAAGATGTATGGAAAATAACAACTACAAGCTACGTGAATGAATTGTGCATTGCATGCTATAATCTAGGTGTTATAACATACATACTGTAAGCTAGTTTACTACATGAAGACAAGTTGCAGGGACTATACACTACATGATTTTGCCTTAGACATATCTGATGAAAAGATACATGCACATTAATCTACAATGCAGTACGATGAAGATCAATATCAATCCTAGGATCAGTCACTTCAATGGATGAAAATATAGCCAGTAGAGATAAATTGAAAGTTATAGAGTTGTATGCCAATGAACAGCTGTCACCCGTCCTAACAGATTGCATAAAGCTGTAACCTAGTATAATAGAATTATATGCAAGCTAAAGAATAAAACAAACCCATTCAATGTGGATTTTGTACCATTCTTAAAGGATTCAAATGCAAGAATTTCGACCTCTTTCAACGGAAAGAAATCCACTCCTATGAATAGAGGAAGAGAAGATTGAAGCTACTAATGAAATTACAACATTCAAATCTATGAGCAAGAAAAGCTCTCAATCTTTCAAGTGCTCTCAAGCCTATGTTTCAGTCACTCAACCTCAAGAAGCAGCCAAGTATTCTAGCAAATAATCTCTCATTCATAGGCTACTTGCACCAGTTGAAGACAAACTTTATACTTTAATCTTTTAGTTGTGTGTTAGGTTGTTTTAGGTGTTCTCAGTTAATAGAAAAATGTTCCTTGCTGAGTATATATTATTAGTTTAAAACACTTACCTTGTGTGGGTTGTCAGATATCCTATGTGGGTCTACTTGTCTGTTTGCAGCAACCAGGGGCGGATTTGACTCAGGCCAGCACTGGGCTTGAGCCCAGTGCAAGCCCATTTTTTATTTTATATATATATATATATATATATATATATTACATAGCCCATTCTATTAATATTAGTGATAGCCCAACCCAAATTTTGTCCAAGCCCACCAAACCCAATTAATGAAAAACCTAGTTTCATCTCTTCTTCACAAATCACAACTTACAATAGGAAGTTTCGCGACTTTACAGAGAGACTCAAACACATTATTAAAGGTATAAATATTGAAGACAAGGAGACATAGATACAAGTGAGTTTCTTGAAATCTTCCACACATTATTAAAGGTAATGTGTTTTTTAATTCATTTAGTATTTTTATGAAAAATATGTAAATAAAGTATAAATATATATCAATAATATCTCATATATTCTCATGTTGAAATATATATGAATAATATATTTTATTTGTTATATCTTTTGAATTCATTAGTAATTTAGTTAGTTATTTAATTAGTAATTAATTGAAACTATATTAAAATTTAGTTTGAACTTTGAATTCAAGTAGGTAGATTATAAAATTTTGAATGATTTGAATTAATTAAATAATTTATGTAATTAATCAGTTATTAGTATCACTTCATTTAATTAAAGAGGTGTATGAAATTAAATTCAACCAATTTATTTGTTAAACTCACTATTTGTTTATTAATTGAGAAGTAATTTATTTTATTACCATGTGTGTTATTTTAGAATTTTAAATGGAGCATCAACCTATTGCAAAGAAAGGAAAAGGACTTATATCAGCTTTCTTTAAGAAACGCGATCGTCAAGATGCTGAAGGTAGCTTTGAATCTACAATGAGTGCCACACAAAATCAAACAAATCAATCGTCTTCAACACCAATGGAGAAAATTCCCTTGATTTCAGATTTACAATCAGATATATGTATTGAGCGTGTTCCGGGAAAAAGGAAGCAGTTGAGGGAATATTCTGTTAATGCACGAGATGAGATGAGATGAGACGGGCGTATTTAAGAGTTGGGCCTTATCAACTGAAAATGGAAGTGTATCCTGTTACAAAGTTTGGTAATCAAAATCGTGGTTTTCAGAAAAGATGGTTTGATAAGTTTCATTGGTTGGAGTACTCGTCTTTCACAGATAAAGCATATTGCTTTTATTGCTTTCTTTTCATGAATGATGTTGATATGTCAAATTCTTCTGCATTAGTTAATGAAGGATTTAACAACTGGAAAAGAATAAACCAATGAAATAAATGTGCTTTTCTTACTCATGTTGGTTCTACGACTACATCACCGCATACTATGTGCTTAAGATGTGCAGAGGATTTGATGAGACCATCTGGACATATAGATACAGTAATGCATGCTCAGACAAATGTTGAGAAGGAGAGAAACCGTTTGCGCTTAAAGACCTCAATTATAAGTCTTCGATGGCTTGCACTTCAGGGTATGATGGTGCTAGTAATATGCGTGGTTCTTGGAATGGACTTCAAGCATTATTTTTTAGAGATTGTCCATATGCATATTATGTTCATTGTTTTGCACATCGTCTTCAATTGGCATTAGTTTCTGCAGCTAAGGATGTCAGTGTTGTTTGGGAATTCATTTCTCACTTGGATAATGTTGTTAATATTATAACTTCTTCACCAAAACGTGTCTCTCAACTAAAGGCTGCTCAAACACATGAAATTTAAAGTTTATTGGTTGTAAGGGAACTTGATTCGGGATGTGGTGTCAATCAAATTGGTAATTTGCAATGAGTTGGAGCTACTCGTTGGAGTTCACACTATAACTCCGTGAAGAGTTTAATAGATATGTATGCTCCAACTTGCAAAGTTTTTGAATGTCTCATTGAACATTCTCAAAATGAAAGATCTAAGGCTGAAGTTGAAGGGGTTTACAAGAATATGACAAGTTTTGAATTCGTATTCACTTTACACCTGATGCATAGAATCATGAGAGTTACAGATTGTCTTTGTCAAATTCTTCAAAGAAAAGTTCAAGATATTTTGGCTGCTATTGCTTTTGTCTCTACTACTAAAACCATTCTTCAAGAATTGAGAGAATATGGTTGGGAAGGATTTCTTGAAGAAGTTAAAGTTTTTTGCTTTAAGAACGGTATTGATGTTCCTAATTTGGATTGTCCATATAAGGTTGGTCGTTCTCATAGGAAAATTACAATTGAGCATCATTATCATTTTGATGTTTTTAATGGAGCAATAGATTACATCTTGATGAAGTTGAATACACGATTTAATGATGTATCTATTGAACTACTTTCTCTCAGTGTGGCCTTAGATCCAAAAAATTCTTTTGAATCATTCAAGAGTGATGATATTTGCAAGCTTGCAAGGAAATTCTATCCAAAAGATTTCAAAGATCAAGATATTATTTCATTAGAGTATGAGTTGACACATTACAAGCATGATGTGATAATGAAGCACGAGTTTCAAGTTTCTACACTTGTTGAGTTGAGTCAACTACTTACTAAGAGTGGAAGGTCAAAGATATACGTTATGTTAACTAGATTGATTCATCTAGTTTTAACATTACCTGTTTCTACTGCTACAACTGAACGAGCATTTTCAGCAATGAAGCATGTGAAGACAACACTTCGTAGCAAGATGGGGGATGATTTACTTGGAGATTGTCTGATGCTTTATATCGAGAGAGATTTTGTTAAAGAAATAGACAGATTCAATTATTGATGAATTTTATATTTTGAAGTCTCGTAGAGCACAACTTAAGTGTTGGTCCCAAGTGGTGTCCGAGGTTCAGAGGGGGGTGAATGAACCTTGGTCGATTTTGTAAAACTTTAAACAAACCGTTCTGCTCTGCATGTTACTTGAACTTGCAGACTACTTGCAGCACTAGGACACAGTCCTGCACGCTGTAACCTGGAGAGTTATACGTAGCGGAAATATTAACTTTAAAACACAAGACTGTTTTTCTCAAAATGCTTTTTATCAAAACGTTTTATGCTATAAGCCAATCAAGATGCAGAAGATAAACGCACAGATAAATAAAGCGATAAACACTTATGGCTTATAGTGGTTCGAAGGTGGTGTAATCCTTCTACGTCCACTCTACTGCTCCTCGAGCAGGAACTTTGTTAAGCAAGATTGATTTACAGGACTCTCCTAACAATCTATCAACTTTACAAAGATAACCACATACTGAAGTCCAGCGTACACACAACAACTGTAAACTTCAAAGGCTAACCCACACAGGGTTCCACACTCCCACACAGGGAAGCTGCCTAACACTAGATAACTATACAAATAGCAAGGATCTCTCCTATCAACTATTCGACACCACTAAAACAACCTAAGCACACAGCAACAAGGTTAAAAGGATAAATGGTTTTCTTCAACTGTTGCTTCGAAGTGAGCTTCTGAATCCTTGAGGAAACTTTCAGCTTGAACTTGCTTCACTTCGGGTGGTTGAGTGACTGAGATTGATAGAAGACGTAAATGCTTGAATCTTGTAAGCTTTGAATTTTCTTCACAAATGATTTTTAGATATCAGTAATAGTAACCAGCTTCAGTGCTCCTCAACCTCTATTTATACTTGTAGGAGAAGATGTCCATTGAAAGAGACATCCCTCTTTTGAATTTGAAGTAGTCTGACCAAAGTATGATTCGTATTTAATGCGACTTGACTTTCTTTTTCGGAGCATTTAATGCGGCAGTTGCGGCTCGCAGCTTTCTGCAGCGCGTCAGTTCATGTGGCATCTTCCTATTGGCTCCGTGTCTGCTACTTTGACCTTTTCTTGAACGACTCTTTTTATTCTTGCTTGAACTCTGTTCCTTGTACTGTATTTATCCTTACTAGGTTTTGCAGGATACTTCGTTTTTGTAGTTGGCGCTGTATGACTTATCTGTACTGTAAACTTTGCGCTGTATCCTGGGTCTTTGTACAGCTGATACTTTCTTGCAGTGCTGCGTTAACTCAGACCTGGTTGCAGTATCTTCTGGCAGTGCTGCTGTATCCACTTTCTAGCAGTACTCCTGTATCATTTTCTTGCAGCGATGCTGCACGCCGTTCTTTCCTACTTTGCTGTATAGAAGATTTGACTTGTTAAAGCATTGCTGTATCTTTCTTCTACCAGCTATGTTGTATCCTACCTTCTTGCAACGATAACTTTCTCTAAGAGTTTAGATGCAACTTTATCCTTTTTCATCCTCCATTTTAGCACTTAACTCAAGACTCAAATCTAGTCTATATATTCATTTAAACATTGTGAAATATGGGATACTCAAAACTTCCTATTACATATGTGGTTTGTCTCATCAAAATCTAAACATCGAAATCCTAACAATTTTCCCCTTTTTGATGTTGACAAAACCTTTACATTATTTCATTCATGAAGAAGTTTTATTATACATTATCTCATATGGTTTATCCGGATTACATGCTTGAACAACTTTGATAAGATTAAGTCTAATCCTGGATTCATCAGAGATGCATCATGCTATTCTTTTAATCATAAATAACAGAAAAACGTAAACAGCATGCATGCGTTCATACGAATTGAACTTGGACAGAACAGAAAGAAAAATTTCTTTATTGGTATAGAGAAATTTTTACTAGACATAAGATATACAACAGGGATCACGAGAGGGTATATGTAATTTACTGAAACATGGACCTTTTACTTGACGGTTCTTCAGATCTTCTTTCAGTGAACTTTTCAAGTCATTCCCTTTCTCTCGATCCTTTCCACCAGTCCCTAATGGACTCTTGATAGGTTTCTTCCAGCTTGTGTATGATTACAGAAATTTGAATCAATTTGAGCCAGAAGTCCTCACAGTAGGGTACAATCCCTCCTCGCTTCACTAGGTCGATGTAATATCTCTGAATCTCCAGATCTCCTTCCCTAGCGAGCTGCTCATATCTCTTTAATGCAGTCTTGCAAGTATGATATCTACTGAATTTGCCATTCCTGCATAATTCTCTGAAGTGTCTGAGGTACTCTGATCATTTGAAAATGGTGATCGCCTCAAATGGTGGATTCTTGTCATAAGGCAGTCTGATCTCCTTGAAGATGTTAAACCTCCAAGCCATGTTTTCTCCTTCAGGCCTTTGATCCATCAGAACGGACACTTCAGTAGAGATATTTTCTGTGTCAAGGCGAGGGATTTCTTGAGAGGGATATTGGTAGAAGTCATCTGGATATATTCTCTTCTCACCAATTACTCCGAGTCTTTGAATCCAGGCATATGGATCTTGCTCTTCTCTCTGGCGCCTTTGACTCTCAGACTCTTCCCCGCTCATCCTCTTCCTTGAGCCTTGCTGCTGACTATCATCCCTTCTCTTGGTATGATGGGAGGGAGGTGCTGCATCCTTGCTTGCAGCTCTGCTGTGCGAAGCACCTACAGCAGGTCTGCTTCCAGCAGCTGCACCGGCTCCTCCAGCTCCATCATCATCTCTTCTCCATTTCTTCGGAGAGGGGATGTCAGCAGCAGCAGATGATCCAGACCTTCTTCTCCTCCTGCTGAGAGGTTGCTGGTCATCATCTTCCTCATCTTCTTCAGCAGCAGCCCCTAAGCTCCTGTATTTATCAGCAGCAGCCCCTGAGCTCCTGTATTTATCTTTAACTCCTTCCTCCTTTTTGGTATCATCAAAAGCCAGGGGCGGAGCAGGGGCAGCTGGGACGATCTTGGATCGCGGGCGACGGGTCGGTTCGGGGGCGGCCTCTGGAGCATTAGCATGCTGAGGGAAAGCACGAACCATGATGTCCCTCAGTTCTCCAACAATCAGCTCCAGGTTCCCCAAACGATCATCCACACTTCTGGTTCACTGAGATTGATCAGATGTGCGATTCAGAAGGGTTTGTAGGACGAGGGAGTGAGTATTCAGCCTGTCAGAGGCATTCTCAGCGTGACGTTTGCACTACCTGATCTCCTGGCGTGTTTGTGCAGCATCAACCTTCAACTCCTCCATCCTGACCCGTTCCCAATACAGCTTAGTGGAGTGATCATTCAACGTTCTCTTGATCATCTCCGGCAGTACTTCCAGGTCCTTCTTGAAACCTGTCATGGTTTCAGCATGGAATTGGGCAGTGACCCTGAGACTGTTGCGCATGGTAGACTCATGCTCTTGGAGAGCATGCATCAGATGTCTAATAACAGCTTCAACTCGATTGATTGATTCGTTAGGAGTCAGCCCCGAATTCCTTCTCGTTGAGGCAGCAGTGGATGCAGCGAATGGAATAACATCTTGACAGACTGGTGTTGCATCCTGCCTTGGTACTTCAGTAGCAACCTCATCCTCATTATTGCTGGGTTGAGAGCTTGTAGAGCTTGAGGATTGGTGCTCTTTTTCTTCTTCTTCTTCGGCCTCCTCTTCGCCGGATGAGATTTCAACAGAATCTGCTCCGCCAGCTAATGGCCCATAAGCAGCTATGTTGCGTTCCTTCATCATCCTTGCGAAGTCGGCATCAGAGACCTCAGCTTCCTCAGTAACCTCAGCTGCTGTAACCTTGGAAGGTTCTTTAGAGAGTGCAGCAGCTACAACATCAACCTCCTCATGAGGTGTCTCTAGCTGCACAACAGGGGTTACTTCAGCTCTTACTTCAACATCCTCAGTGGGTACTGTCTGAACAGCCTCCCCACCAGAGGTCTTCTCACCCTCAGGGAGTGTTGTCAGAACAACATCCTCACCTGAGGTCTTCTTCAGGGACCCCGTCTCCTCGGCCGGTCCTGCAACTTGGACAGCTTCAACTGCAAGAAAGGGTTCTTATAGCTCTGCTTGGTTTCTTACAGCGTTCACAGCTTCCAGCACTGTATGCTCCACTGCTGCAAGAATCTCGGCTTCCACCCTGCTTGTTTTTTCAGCTGCTTCTTCTTGGGTGGTTGCCTGCTATACTGCTGTCTCCGCCAGTACAGGAAGTACCGCCTCTGCAACTTCCTCCGTAGATGCTTCATCGACATTCTCAGTGATGTTTGAGATGAGATCTCTGATTATGGCTTTTGGTTCCCCCTGAGAATCTGCACAAGCAGCATCTTCATCTTCACGAATTGGGGAATCGCCATAATCCAATAGTTGGGTCTCCTCCTCCAGAGGATCAAGAGAGACGATCGTGGAGAGACCTTCAACCAATTGCTCGTATGCAGGGGAGTTCATAAGATGAGAACTTGAAGTTCCTTCTCCCCGCATTCTCCTTGGAGTATGCTGCATCCTGGTTTCCTTCACACTTTGTTACAGCGCTTGTTGCAGCATAGCTTCTTCAGCTTGCTCCACTCCCAAGGTGTCAATTTGCTCTTAAGCAAACGCGACGTCATCGCCCCTTCTTACAGCCTCCGCAGCAGGGGCTAGGAAGACTTGCGCGTCCTCCATTGCTGCTCTCATCGGCAGCTCTACAGAGTTGGATTCTGTGAGAGCTTTTCCTTTCCCTTTGTCCTTTGCTCCCTGAGCAGCACTGCTATCATCAGGCTACTGTACTCTTACTGCGTATTCAGGTTGCAGGAGTGCTAGAATGTCTTCTAATTTGGCCTACTCCAGGACAGCTTGCTCGATTGTCAGGAAATCCTTCAACTTCAACAGGATTTCCCTCTTAGCCAGCCTCATCTCTCTCCAGAGAGAGTACTGCTGCTCCATATTTCTAGCCGCTGGAAAGGTAGGATCAAGCACTGAAGCTTCTGTTTGTAGACGAGCTTCTTCTTCAGTTGGCTCGACCCGGTGCTGATGTGGCTCCCGAAGTCAATGTGACTCATCCCCAAGGTCAACTACAACCATAGAAGGTGTAGGGGGTCGGGAATTAGCAGCTGCAGCAACCTTCTTCTTGCTGTGTGGGGCCCTTCTCACCAAGGGTGCATCGTCATCAGAGGACGAGGATTCAGTTTCAGGTACAGCCTTTCCTGAACTCCTCTTGATAACAGAAAGAGGACTCTGAGCGTCCTCTCCTTCGGCTTCATCCCCGCTGCCTGCAGCTTCATCTTGTAGAGTAAGAGTTGCATTCTTTTTGTCTTTGGTTTTCTTCCTCGTAACTCCTGCTCCTGCAGCCTTCGGTTGGGTCTTGCCCTTCTTCTTCTCCCCGAGATACTTTCCGATGTGAATGAGGGCGGGTGCTACAAGTTGAAGGTCAAGCTTACAGAGTAGAGAGCAGATGGTGATACCATAGCTCCGACGCTCTGTTATCTTCTCTGCTTCCTCCCACAGTCTCTTCATCATGAACCTCGCCCAGTTCACCTTTTCTCCGGCCATGATAGCAGACATGATCCGGAACCGGAGATCTGTGCATTTGTCATAACTCCCTGTTCTTCCTTCGATGGAGTATGCACAGATATCATGAAGCAGTTCAAACTCCGACTTGAAGAGCTTCTTGGGGGTGCTTCTTTTGATTTCAGCCCCTGCATCCCTTGCTCGGAAGAGATCCCACATCTCTTGAGCAAATACCTCCCCATAAGTTGTCAACTGACTGGGGGTTAGACCTGCAGCGGAGATGCTGAAGGTGGCGGCGATGTCCCTAACGGTTAGAGACCGTTCTTCTCCTTCTGCATCCATCCTGAACAGGATACAGTTCCTTTCCTTCGCCTGCCTGGCGTAGGCATAAAATCTCTGTACTGACTCTACAGAGAAGCCAGCGTAAAAAATGATCAACAACCCTAGGACTTGGGTCCTTTCGAGGGAGTCGAAGATTCTTCTTATGAGGGTATTGTCATACAACCCTGAAGCATAGATATGCTCCTGGTTGATCAGCCTTCCATCCAGAACAATGGTACGTCGGGCAGCCATTGAAGATTTGAGAGAGAGAAAAGAGAAAGATCGAAAGATTTTGGACTTAGAGAATTTTTCGCGAAAAGGCTTTCTCTCCTTGGAAGATGGTGAATAATGAATTCAAAAGGTGCGGTTATGATGTTTATGGCGATCTTCAAGGGACGTGTGTAAGATCGACGGTTGAAATAAATCAAGAAAATGATCTTGTGGTTCAGGAAAAAGCAGAGATGTCAAATCGTCGCTAATAATTACCTGGCGCGTGGGTCTGACTGCGCTCTTTCCACTTCCTGACACACGCAGACATGCATTAAATACTGAAAGACATGCCATTTTCCGCCTAAATAAATGCCTTTTTAAGGTTGCAGCATCCATAGTACGAGGTTGCAGAGTAATCAATACTCTTTTGAAATAAATGCTGTAACCTGGTGCTGTTTGAATTCTCGATAACTGTTGTACTGTAAGAATATAAGATGCAATGCTGTTTGAGACCAGCACTGTAAGAAGGCGTAGCTTACAGCACTATACTTACTGTTTTGCGTAAGTATGCAGAGATTCCCCCTTGGTTCTTACATCTTCCTTTTCTCTTCATAACTTAAGAATTCCTAGCTCGTTTCTAAGCATAGAAAACCTTGATTCACTTAAGGGCTTAGTGAATATATCTGCAAGCTGAAAATCCGTGTGAACTTTCTCAAGCACAATATCCTTCTTTTCCACATGATCTCTTATAAAATGATGACGTATATCAATGTGCTTCGTCCTTGAGTGAAAAATAGGGTTATGGGTAATTGCGATAGCACTTGTATTATCACAGAGAATTGGAGTCTTTTTTTCCTATATTCCATAATCCCTAAGTTGTTGTTGTATCCAAAGGATTTACGTACAACAACTTCCTGCTGCAACATACTCTGCTTCTGCTGTAGAGGTTGCAATAGAAGTTTGCTTCCTGCAAAACTAAGAAACGAGTCTATTTCCAAAAAATTGACAAGTCCCACTGGTACTTTTCCGATCGATCTTGCAGCCTGCGTAATCTGAATCAGAGTAGCCTTTAAGCTTGAATCCTCCTTCCTTAGGATACCATAGGCCTACTTCTTGAGTTCCTTTCAGATATTTGATGATTCTTTTTACTGCTAAAAGATGTGATTCTTTTGGTGCTTCTTGAAATCTTGCACAGACTCCTACTGCAAACATAATATCTGGTTTGCTTGCTGTAAGATATAGTAAGGATCCAATGAGTCGTCTGTACTTGGTGATATCAACATCTTTGATTTCCTCATCTTTTGGTGCTTCTTGAAATCTTGCACAGACTCCTACTGCAAATATAATATCTGGTTTGCTTGCTGTAAGATATAGTAAGGATCCAATGAGTCGTCTGTACTTGGTGATATCAACATCTTTGCCTTCCTCATCTTTGTTAAGGCTTATGGATGTGGACATAGGAACGGACGTTGCTGCTCCATTCTCCATGCCAAATTTCTTGATAAGTTCCTTTGTATACTTGACTTGACTGATGAAGGTTCCTGTAGACAGCTGTTTTACTTGCAGTCCGAGAAAGAAGCTTAATTCTCCCATCATACTCATCTCGAACTTTGATTGCATCAGGTTGGAGAATTTCTCACATAGCTCTTTGTTTGTGGAACCGAAGATGATGTCGTCCACATATATCTGTACTAACAGTACACTTTCTCCATCCTGTATCCTAAACAACGTTTTGTCGATGGTTCCTTTCTAGAAACCATTCTCTAGCAGATATAGAGATAGGGTGTCATACCAAGCTCTCGGAGCTTGCTTAAGTCCATACAGGGCTTTGTGTAACCTAAACACCTTCTCTTCTGCTTGATCTTCGAAGCCTGGAGGTTATTCAACGTAAACTTCCTCTGTAAGAAGACCATTCAGGAATGTACTCTTAACGTCCATCTGATAAACATTGAAGTTCATGTGAGCTGCATATGCCAGAAAAATTCGTATTACTTCCAGCCTTGCTACTGGAGCGAATGTCTCATCAAAATCAATTCCTTCTTCCTGAAAGTATCATTTGGCAACTAATCTTGCTTTGTTTCTTACCACGGTTCCAGATTCATCTAACTTGTTCTTGAAAACCCACTTTGTTCCAATTACTCCTTGATGAGTTGGTCTTGCAACTGTCTTCCACACTTGGTTTCTTTCAAAACCATTTAGTTCTTCTTGCATGGCCAGTATCCAGTTGCTATCTTGCAGTGCCTCTTCAACATTTTTAGGCTCTATCTGGGATATGAAGCACGCGAACATTGCTTCATGATGGATGGATCTTCTGGTTCTTACACCAATGGATGGATCTCCTATGATAAGATCCCTTGGGTGATTCCTTAACCATGTCCTGTCAGGCTCAAAGACATGTTCCTATCTAGGTTGATCTTCTTGTTGCTGTAGTGCAAGAGGTTTTGCTGCTGTAAGAATATCTGTTGTATCTAAATATGCAGCTTCTTCTTCTTTGTCTTCTCCTGTAGGTAGAACTCCTTCTACATATGGTGCATCATTTTTTTTCCTTGGAGTAGTTTCTTCAGGTGGTTCTTCCAACTTCTTGGTGTCACAGTGTGGTTCATCAAACACCACATGAATAGATTCTTCAACCACCAAGGTTCTTTTGTTAAAAACTCTGAAGGCTCTGCTTACAGCAGAGTATCCTAGAAATACTCCTTCGTCTGATTTAGCATCAAATGTTTTTAGATGCTCATTTCCATTGTTGAGAACATAACACCTGCATCCAAAAATATACAGATAAGAGATATTTGGCGTATATCCATTCAAGATTTCATAAGGCGTTTTGTCTAAATCCTTGATGATTAAACATCTGTTCTGTGTGTAGCAAGCAGTGTTGGTTACTTCGGCCCAAAATCTCTTGGGTACTTCTGCTTCTACTATCATCGTCCTTGATGCTTCCTTGAGGGTTCTATTTCTCTTTTCAGCTACACCGTTCTGTTGAGGTGTTCTTGCAGCAGAGTATTCATGCTGAATACCATTATCAGAATAGAATTTCTCAATGAATTTGTTAGTGAACTCAGTTCCTCTGTCTGATCTAATCTTCACTATACTTAAGCTCTTTTCATTCTGTATTTTCTTCATGAGACCAGGTAGCTTTTCTTGAGTTTCTGATTTCTTTGCAAGAAAGATCGTCCATGTGTATCTGGAGTGATCATCTACAATTACTAGGGAGTACTTCTTCCCACTCAAGCTCACTGGTTCTACTGGTCCAAAAAGGTCCATGTGTAGAAGATCTAGAATCTTGTGAGATGATTTCTGAATCTTATCCTTGAAAGAGCTCTTAACTTGCTTTCCTTTTTGGCATGCTCCACAGACATTCTCCTTCTTGTATGCTACGTCTGGCAATCCTCTCACAAGGCCTTTCCTTGCTAACTTGTTGATAGTCTTGAAGTTTAGATGGCTTAACCTCTTGTGCCATAGCCAACTTAGTTCTGGTGGACTCTTCACAATGAAGCATGTAGGTTGTATAGAGGAGTTCCAATCTGCTAAATAGATGTTTCCTCTCCTTGTTCCTATAAGCTTGACTTCATTCGTGATGCTGTCCTTGATTAAGCATTTGTTGAGGTTGAATTCCACTGTGTATCATTTGTCACAGAATTGACTGATGCTCAGAAGGTTGTATCTGAGTCCTTTCACATAGGATACATCCTTGATTTTTATGTTCCCCTTGACTAGGCATCCACTTCCTTTTGTGCTTCCTTTGGAATTATCTCCAAAGATGACCTTAGGTCCTTTGCATTCTTGGAAGTCTTTTAGAGTTTCTTTATTGCTTGTCATGTGCCTTGAGCAGCCACTGTCGATATACCATACATCACTGCTGCAACCTGGCACTGAAACCTGCAACAAATTCAAACAGATTTAGGTACCCATATCTGTACGGGTCCTTTGGGGTTAGTTACTTTGGGAACCCAAACTTTCTTAACAGTCACTGATTTACTGTAAGATTTGTTGGTTCTCTGACTGTATGCAGTTGTCTTGAAAAACTGCTTGTTAAAGGTGTGTGCATAACTAATCTGTGTGATACCAGCACCTTTGTAGTGTGGTCTTCCACCATACTTCTCATGAGTATATCCTCTTTGAGGTTTAGACATGTAAGTCTTAGTATAGGTGGGAAAGTTTCTTCTATACTGCAACTTAGTTGGTTGCTGCATCCTCTTACTGCATACAGCAGATCACTTCTGCTGCAGCCTGTTCTTGGATGCAGGCTTACTTCCTGCAGTTGAGCGCTGGGGTTTCTTCCCATTATCCATCATTTCTGTTTTGTTCAAGATCTTCACGGAGTCACTTAGTAACTCATTTTCCATTGGGGTTTCAGCTTGAACAAACTTTACAGCTTTGGATGTGCTTGCTGTATCCTGAGAGGTATGATTGTTGTAACCTATACCCGATTTTTCAAAAGGGTTTTTGTTTTGATTTATGCAATCTCTTGCGTCCTTTGATGATTTGCTGAAAGTGCTTATCGTGGACTGCAAGCTTTCCTTTTCAGATTCTAGCTTGGTGACTAGCAGATTTAATCTAGAGACCTCATTTTCCAGCTTACTACACTTTGAGTTATCAGACTCTCGTGCAGCGAGCATTCGGCAATGTCGATGTTCTTGCTCTTGGAGATCTCATTATCGATTCTTAGGTTCTCATTCTTAACCTTCAGTTTCTCATGAATTGAGTTGATCTGCTCGAAGTCACTCATGATCATTTTCAAGGAATGGATCATGTTCAGCTCCTCACTTATAGGTATGGACAACGGTTGATAGATTACCTCATCTTCTTCGTTGTCCTCGTAATCTCTAGCCATCAGGCATATCAGCGCTTCTTCATCAGAGGATGAGGTTTCAGTGTCGCTGTCAGAGGATTCTGCAGCTTTCAGTACTTCCTTCGGAACTGCTGCATCCTTGGCTTTTTCCATCTCTCCTATGAGAGCTCGAAACTTGTGTCTTTCGTCTCTTCTTTTGTCTCTTCTCTACTCTCTTTCTCCTTCAGGATACTTGTGTACGGTTGGATACGGACAATTCCTTGCATAGTGTCCTGGTTTTCTGCAATTGTAACACAAGTCAATATTTCATGTATTTGACTGTGAAGAAGAGGATACCTGAGGAGGTGGGTGACTTCTTCTGAAGTCATTCTTCTTGTTGAGGTTGGTATTGCTGCTATTGTTGTTGTTTTTCATGAATCTCCTGAATTTCTTTAGGAGAAGCGACATGTCCTCTTCAGCAACTTCTGCTGTAACCTCATTCTGCTTACTGTAACTAGTGGTTGCTGTATCCTTGGTTCCTCTGGCAGTCAGCACTGTAACTTTGGAACTTGATTCTTCCGACTCATTTTTCCATCTATTGATGTCATACTCGAACGCTTTGAGATCGGAGAAAAGGTCGAATGTGCTCATGGATTTTAGGTCCATGGACACTCTCATGACAGTGGTCTTACTGTCCCACTCCGCGGGTAGGGCTCTTAACACTTTCATGTTTTTCTCCTTTTGAGTGTAGTGTTTGCCCAGAGCTTCTAGTTCGTTCACTATGGATGTGAACCTCTAGTCTAGTTGCTCAAGAGTCTCTTCATTCTTCATTTCAAAGAGCTCGAATAGTTGGGTAGTATTGGAGATTTTGTTGTCTTTGGTGAGCTCAGTCCCTTCACATATTTGCTCCAGTTTTTCCCATATTTCTTTGGATGTTGAGCAGGTTTTGACTTTGCTAAAGGTGCCTTTATCCAGGGTAATAAACAGAGCATTCTTTGCCACATTATCGAGGTTGGCTCTCTTCATGTCTTCGTTTCCCCACTCTTGACGTGGTTTGGTTAGGAAGTTCGGTGGTGGCTACTCTCCTTCTGCTTGGTCTCTTCCATACATTGGATTTACCTTCATGGGGATTATTGGTCCTTCAGTTATGACCGTCCACATCTCATCGTTCATGGTCGAAAGGTGTGCCTGCATTCTTATCTTCCAGTCGTCATATTCTTCTATGGAAAACATAGGTAACTTGTGATTTGACGAATCCATGATATGCTAAGAAAATGAATTTTGATGTAGAAAAAACGGCGAGACAAAGGTGGATCTGGGTAGGTGACCAGATAGGTTGGTTTTTAACCCAACTGCTCTAATACCACTTGTTGGTCCCAAGTGGTGTCCAAGGTTCAGAGGGGGGTGAATGAACCTTGGTCGATTTTGTAAAACTTTAAACAAACTGTTTTGCTCTGCAAGTTACTTGAACTTGTAGCGTCAGATAGTTACTGCTTGCAGCACTAGGATACAGTCCTGCACGCTGTAACCTGGAGAGTTATACGCAGCGGAAATATTAACTTTAAAACACAAGACTGTTTTTCTCAAAATGCTTTTTATTAAAACGTTTTATACTATGAGCCAATCAAGATGTAGAAGATAAATGCACAGATAAATAAAGCGATAAACACTTATGGCTTATAGTGGTTCGAAGGTGGTGTAATCCTTCTACGTCCACTCTACTGCTCCTCGAGCAGGAACTTTGTTAAGCAAGATTGATTTACAGAACTCTCCTAACAATCTATCAACTTTATAAAGATAACCACCTATTGAAGTCCAGCGTACACACAGCAACTGCAAACTTCAAAGGCTAACCCACACAGGGTTCCACACTCCCACACAGGGAAGCTGCCTAACACTAGACAACTATACAGCAAGGATCTCTCCTATCAACTGTTCGACACCACTAAAACAACCTAAGCACACAACAACAAGGTTAAAAGGATAAACGGTTTTCTTCAACTGTTGCTTCGAAGTGAGCTTTTGAATCCTTGAGGAAACTTTCAGCTTGAACTTGCTTCACTTCAGGTGGTTGAGTGACTGAGACTGATAGAAGATGTAAATGCTTGAATCTTGTAAGCTTTGAATTTTCTTCACAAATGATTTTTAGATATCAGTAACAGTAACCAGCTTCAGTGCTCCTCAACCTCTATTTATACTTGTAGGAGAAGATATCCGTTGAAGAAGACATCCCTCTTTTGAATTTGAAGTAGTCTGACCAAAGTATGGTTCGCATTTAATGCGACTTGACTTTCTCTTTCGGAGCATTTAATGCGGCAGTTGCGGCTCGCAGCTTTTACAGCACGTCAGTTCATGTGGCATCTTTCTATTGGCTCCGTGTCTGCTACTTTGACATTTTCTTGAACGGCTCTTTTTATTCTTGCTTGAACTCTGTTCCCTGTACTGCATTTATCCTTCCTAGGTTTTACAGGATAATTCGTTTTGTAGTTGGCGCTGTATGACTTATCTGTACTGTAAGCTTTGTGCTGTATCCTGGGTCTTCGTGCAGCTGATACTTTCTTGCAGTGCTGCGTTAACTCAGACCTGGTTGCAGTATCTTCTGGCAGTGCTGCTGTATCCACTTTCTAGCAGTACTCCTGTATCCTTTTCTTGCAACGATGCTGCACACCGTTCTTTCCTACTTTGTTGTATAGAAGATTTGACTTGTTAAAGCGTTGCTGTATCTTTCTACTACCAGCTATGCTGTATCCTCCTACCTTCTTGCAGCGATAACTTTCTCTAAGAGTTTAGATGCAGCTTTATCCGTTTTCATCCTCCATTTTAGCACTTAACACAAGACTCAAATCTAGTCTATATATTCACTTAAACATTGTGAAAAATGGGGTACTCAAAACTTCCTATTATATATGTGGTTTGTCTCATCAAAATCTAAACATCAAAATCCTAACATTAAGTGAACATCGAAATATTTTATTATTGTATAAATTTTAATTTGTTGAAACATTTACTTTTCAGCCCACCCTAGTGGTAAATTCTAGATCCGCCCCTGGCAGCAACCTGTGTGGAAGCTGAATATAATAGGTGTGCTCGTTGAGTCTAGTGTTTGTTAGAAGAGTCTTGTATTCTTAACAAAGTTTCTCCTTGTAAAAAAATAGAGTAGACGTAGAGGAATTATACCATACTTGAACAATTATAAGACTTTGTGTGTTTATCTTCTTTATATTATTGTATCTTGTATATCTATCTGTTGTATTATATATCTTGTTATACAACATAAAATCCTTGTTAAAATCTCATATTTACAAAAGGATTTCAGAAGAACTTTATAAACATTAAACTTATTTCCACTGCATGAACTCTTAGATACAACAAATTGCACTTATCAATAACGTTGTAAGTTGTAACTTGCACTAAGATCCACCTTAATTTCTTTTAAATTTATTTAGTCGCATCCTAATACATCATTATTTATTTATAATCGTGTCTTTGTTGGCCTATTGGTTCTTGTATATGTCGATAACTTGATTGTAATCATGCTCATCACATAGACTAATCAAGTATCTCCAATCCCCATTTTGCAATCAAGGATTTTGGTCATTTTCTTTCTTTCTTGGAGTTGAGGTGGCCCGTTGTAAAAAAGAACTTTTCCTATGATAGCATAAATATATTGTCGATCTACTTCGACAACACGATATGGACGGAGCGAAATCCCTACGGACTGTGAGTCATTCTAAGGGGTCCGCTAGTGATGCTCATACTAATCATATTTATTACAAAAGTGCTATTGGTGGCTTGTAATATCTTGCCCTTATAAGATCACAAGTACCTCGTTTACTATGAATCGACTTGCACAATGAATGGTCTCTCCCATAAGATCTGATTAGGATGAGGTGAAACGACTATTTTATTATCTAAAGAACACTCCTCATCATGGTCTACTTCTTTGTAAGAATTCTCATCATCGTCTTAATGCATACTCAAACTTAGGATTTTGCTAGTAATCTAATAGACAGTAAGTCTACATCTACTTATATTATTTTCTTAGGTGAGAATCTGATCTCTTAGAGATCTAGGAAGCAAACCATTATTGCACAATCTTCAACTGAAGCTAAGTACAAGACACTTCCTTCAACTGTTTCTGAAATTGGTTATATAGTTAACTTGTTTCAATCGTTGTAACTCCGAAGTCATTTTGTGGCAATATCAGTTCCGCTTGTTTAGCACTTCTTCCAATTCAGCACTCTAGGATGAAACACATAAAACACATAACCATTGATGTCCACTTTTGATGAGTTGTTTTTACACCAACTTTTCGAATCTCTTTGTACTCACTTTTATTTTTTTTTCAAGCGTTCTTATTCATTTTTCATGTTATTCGTCTTTAGGTGTCCGTGTAAAAGAATTAGTGAAAAAATCTTGGATTTGGTGGAAAACAAGTGTAAAGATGCCTAAAAATTTAAATGAGTGGTCAATAATTGGAAAGAGACAAAAATAATAAGAGACAACAAAAGAGGGAAAAACTCGTCAGGAACTGCGGTTTGATGCACAAATTTGGACGTGGAAAACTCTTTTTTAGTTAGTTTTTGTACCTGTTTTCATAAAATCTCTTTATACTATTTAAGGGCTACTCAAATTTTTTTTTTAAAAAAAGACATAATTCCTAAACCATAGTTTTGATTTTCCTCTCTCAAAAACCTTATTTTGGGAGAATCATTGATGAAAGGAATTCTTTACATCAAATTGAAGATTGCAAGCACACAGTTGAATGAGATGATTAATCTCTCCATCTCTTTGTTGGTAGTCATCTAGAAGAGAAGAAACTCTCAATTTAGTTATATATTTTTCATAAATCTTGTGATTGTTATACTAATTATGTTTTTCATGATTATGAGTCCCTTTTTAATGCATTTACCCTGCGGAACCTAAGTAAGTACACATTCTTATTCTATTTGTCCTACTCTCTATCGATGGCCCAAGACAGGCCTCTGTGCGCCATAGCCGGGCTAACAGGTTAAATATTTTGTATGAAGTTTTAGTTTGAATTTGCTCGTACAATATTTTGATGGTGTTAATTATTGATGAAATTTGAGAATATTTCTTATTTATTAGACTTGAATGTTACTTGTCTGTGATTGTGTATGATTGATTGGCCATCATTGTTTGTAATTTTGAACATTACAAAGAATTAGGGATGCAGATGATCAGACATAATTCCTAATTTGACTATTAATAAATAGATGTTTAGGTTAAAACATCATTAATTTGAGTTTATCTAGATGGTTCTTAAGTCCTTGTTTATATTCCAATCCTTTAATGAGTTAATTGTCATAAGAGCAAGTTAATTAATTGTATGTTTAGAATCTTCCGCCATCAAATAAAATTTTATAGTCTTAGTGGATGAATCAATAATCTAAAAACTTGGTTTTGCATGTTTAAGATATCGGTAAATACATCGTATGAGCAAACGAAATGAAATTCCCATACTTCTTCATATCATTATTTTTCTCAAGTGAAGTTTGCTGATCTCATTATTTTTACATTGAAACAATTTTAGTTAGTTCATCAAATCAATCTGAAAGCATCATTTTTATGACTTTCATATTTACAAGTAAAATAGTTTTTATAATTGAATAATTTACTCATACCACGAGTTCTTGTAAGATTGACGTCAAAGTAAATCTATCAACTTTACAATTAATTCATACACTTGCGAGAACTAAATTTGAGTCATCAAAAGGGCTTCTGACGGTTCCTTATGTTAGCATAGTTGATATGTTCATTGACATTCTCACAAAGTCAATTCCCAAAATACGCTTCGAGCTATTATATTCCAAATTTTTCGTTGCAAATGGAACATTAATTTTTTAGGATGTATATGTTGGTCCCAAGTGGTCTCGAAGGTTCATGAGATGGGGTGAATGAACCTTTGTCGATTTTAGAAAACCATTTCGAACTTGATACACTGTAAGTTATTTGAACGAAGTAGTACTGTCTGCTATATCCTAGAATTCTTACAGTTTCTTCAGTTCTGCTTTGTTTGATGCAGCAGGTCATTTTTTTAAGTCCTTCATTCTTCATCATTACTACTTCCAAACTCAATGCTAGTCTATATTTTACTTAAATATAGTGAAAAATGAGGTACTCTAAATTCCTACTACATGGTTGGTTTGTCTCATCAAAATCTAAACATTAATATCCTAACAATTTTTCCCATTTTCATTATGATATAACCTTTACAATATTTCGTTCATGATAGGAATTTTACTTTGCAATATCATATATATATATATATATCAAATCATTACAGATATGCATTAGACATAAACTAATCTTGGATTCATCAGAGATGTATCAGTACTCAATCCATCATAAACTAAAAACATGAAAGGGTTCATAAGTTATGAACTTAATCAGAAAGTAAAGAAAAAATTCTTCATTGAAAAAAGAAATTTTACAAGATACAGAATCAGAAGAATTACCATACATCTTTAGATTATAAAAGATATCTTCGACTTGATTACTTCTGGAATAGGGACCTTCTTGTAGATGATTCTTCAGGTCTTCTTTCAGAGGTTCTTTCTTCTTCTTCTTCTTCTTCTTCTTCTTCTTCTTCTTCTTCTCTTTCTCTTTCACTTTCTCTTGATCTCTTCCACTAGTCTTGAATTAACTCCAGATAGGATTCTTCCATCTTCTTCTTAATCTTCAGAATTTGAATCTATCTGAGCTAAAAATCTTCATAGTAAGACACTATCCTTTCTTGCTTTACTAGGTTTAAGATGTGATTCTGGATCTCTAGTTCTCCATCCCTAGAAAGTTCTTCATATCTTTTTAGTGCAGATTGACATGTTTGAAATCTTTTGAATTTGCCTTCTCTGCAGAGATATCTAAAGTATCTAAGGTATTCTGATCTTTTGAAGAGAGTGGTCTGCTCAAAGGATGGGTTCCTGTCAGTAGGTAGTCTCACAACTTTAAAGATGTTTAAGCTCCAGGCCATGTTCTCTCCATCTGGTCTTTGATCCATCAGAATAGATACTTCAGCAGATATATTGTTAGTATTAAGACGTGGAATGTCTTGAGGAGGGTATTGAAGCAGAGCTCTATCAACATTTCTCATGAATTATGTTTTGTTCTCTCCAACTATTCCAATCCTCTACATCTAGGCTTCTTCTTCTCTTTCAGCTCTGGCTTTTTCTGCTCTTTTGAGCAGCCATCTTCTGATTGTAGAGCCTTTCTACTTCAACTTTACTCAACTTCTTCTTGGACTGAGTTTGCTGCTGATCTCCTCCCCTTCTTGTACTGTGTGAAGTGGGGGCTGATGTTGTATTTTTTCTTGCAGCAATACTGGATACAACACTGATAGTAGTCTTGGATGCAGCTGCTCCAGCACCACTTTCACCTTCATCATCCCTTATTCGTTTTGGGGTGGGGACATCAGCAGTGGGAGTTGATCTTCTTCTCCTCTTCCTACTCAAAAGAAGGTCATCAACATCCTCTTCTTCATCTTAAAAAATGGCCAGGGGTAAAGTAGGAGCTGATCTGACCACAATAGATCTAGGTCTACTTGCAGCAGGTATGGGGATAAGTCCGGCTGGCAGCTTATCTTCTCGGGTATGTTGAGGGAATGCACTCATCATCATATCCCTCAATTCGCCAACAATCATCTCCATATTACCTCAATTGGCACTCCACGTTCATTGCGTTTGGTAAAAGACATTGTATAGTAGAGTCTCTAAGATTATTGAGTGAGACTTCAGTATTTCAGAGACTGTGTCCACTATATTCTTACAGTCTTCGATCTCTTTGAGGTTGGCAGTAGCAGCTTTCTTAAGTTCTCTTTCCATCTGCACTCTGTTCCTAAATTGCTGATTCCACTGATCCTGCAAGTAATGCTACATTTATCTTAGAAAAATTTCAATGTCCTTTCTCAGTTCGAAAATGGACTTAACATGGGATTTATCAATGATATTGATGTTGTTCTGCATGTTGAACTTATGATCTTGAAGAGCATGAATGAGTTATCTAACTGCAGCAACAACTTTCTCAATTGAGTCTTCATGTGATATTGGTGTGAACCTTTCTTGCCTTGGTTGTGAAGAAGGTGCAGCATATGGAACAATAGTTTGTCTTCTCTTTCATCTTCATGAACACTCCATCTAGAGCTCTTTCTCCTGAAAGAAGCAAACTTATCAGAAATGTAGGTGGCAGGAGTTTCATCTTCCATCTCTTCATCAGACTTTTCTTCTTCATTGGCCTCCTCAGTAACTAAGTCTGCCATATCCAGTGACAAAAATCACGATATTCGAAATATCACGAGAAATTAGAGCCCGATAGAATAATACTATGTAGTTTTTTTATGAATATATCGATGATATATCGCTGATATATCGGTACATATCGTTCAAATTTCAATATCGGTAAAAACAAGTGATATCTCATGTCATATCACCGATATATCGGCAATGTTCAAATGTCGGCAAAGCTTTATAATTTATTTTTATTCTAGCTATGTTCAACTAGTTTTTCCAAGTTATGTTCAACTATTCCTAGCTATATTTTTGTCACTGCCTTTTCCTAGCTATATAAATTATACCTCACAATGTTTGACATTTTAGGTTATGAGTATTATGATTGATTGGAGGTGTTATAATGAGGCATTGTCGGTGGAAAATTATTGTATGAGCAAATAATAATAAAGTTTTTCTGTTATAAATATTACTTATGAACACAACATCACAACATCCAATCTTCCACCGATTCATAGTTTTTTTTCTTGTTATCTTTCTCACTTATAAATATGATGGTTCATAAGCTCCAGTGACAAATATTTTTCACCATATAAATTACAATTAAAGGCTTCTTCACCGATATATCAAGCTGATTCATTATTTAAAGGTTAGTTAATTTAAATACTTTATTTAATATTTATTAGTTAATTCTTTTATTAAGTTTTAAGAATTATGTTTTCTGTTACTCATGCAAGTAATATGTATTTAAATTTCAGGGTAAACATTCCAGATTACTAGATTTGGAATTTTATTGTGTAATTGAATTGATTTTACTTCGTTTTTTGTATGAATATGGAATTTTTTTTTGCTTTCTTCTGATTGTAAATCATTAAATTGTAGATTCTTAAATGTGATTGCTCAAGTATAGATAGTAGGTTAATAGCAATTAAGGTTAGAAAATAATATAAAGATTTACTATGGTATTAAGGAATTCAATATTACAAACAAAAAATGTAGAATTTTGAGAATATAATAATAATTGGGGTGCAACACAATGATTCTTGTTTTTAGTTGAAACTTTGCATGAAACTCGTACAACTTCGAATGTGTAATAGAGCATTCTGTTTCTTTCAATAGTAGAATGAATTGTAAAATTTGTTAAGATATTCTACAATAATAATTCAATTTTTTTGTTACTTGTGTCAAAGTCATATTGTTAAAAACACTAATATTTATTATTAATTGAATATATGCTACCAAATAGAGTAAATATATACACATAAGTTATATGATATGATTTACTAATTGATTTATAATTTATTACATAAAAAATTTATTGGAAATCGAACTATTTGTGTCAGTAATCTATTACATATAATTTATTAGCTGGTGGTGTCGGTGGTAGAGACCCTGTATGGAAATATTTCACAATCGTCCCTGGTAATAAAAATGCCATTATTTGTAGTTTTTGTAACCTTGCGATTATGAATGGAGGTATTACACGTTTTCCATATCACTTAAGCCACACGGACACAAAGAAAAATGCATGTCCATATAAAAACGTGCCCCTGAAGATTAAAAAAGAGATTCGTGATTATATTAAAGCTAAAGAGGTTTCAAAAGGGAAAAAAGTTGCCAAAATGGATGAGACTAGGGCAGAATTACGAAGGGGGTTATATGATGAGGATGATGATGATATTGTGTGTCCCCCTGACATGTTTGATCAAAATGAAAGACAACAATATCATGTCGTCATCACACAATCAAAGGTAAGTGAGTGGGAAATAGATCAAATGTCTAACTTTGGACGTAATAAAAGAGGTAGTCAAAGTAGTCGAGGATTGAATTTTGAGGGCGCTCCAGCACCATCTTTATATAAGTCATAAGATGCAAAACAAAAAAAGATAAAGAGCATATTTTCTGGTGGCAACGTTAGAGATAAAATGGCTAAAATGGTGAGTAAATTTTTCATTTATTATAATGTACCACCAGCCAAAGCTTTTTCGCATCATTTTAAAAAATATAATCCAAAGTGTATAGGAAAGTGGTTCGGGGGTAAAACCACCAACTCCATATGAGATAAAAAAATAAGTATCTAGATATGGAGTACACTGAAATGAAGATGTATGTCGACAAGAAAATGGATAAATGGAAAACTTATGGGTGTACAATCATGACCGATGGATGGACAAGACCAACAAAATTGTCTATCCTAAATTTCATAGTCTATTGTATGGGGAGCATGATCTTTCTTAAGTCTGTTGATGCATCAAATAAGATCAAGGATTATAAGTACATCTATAATCTACTTAAAGAAGTGGTGCAAGAGGTTGTGAAGAATAATGTGGTGTAAATTGTTATAGATAATGGATCCACTTTTGTGAAGACGGGAAAGAAACTCATGAAGAAATATAACTTATATTGGACACCATGTGTTGTACATTGCATTGACTTGATCTTTGAAGATATTAGAAAAAAAGATCAAGTTAAGACAGTAATTGCTAAGGCTAGACAACTGACAAACTACATTTACAATCATGGATGATTGCTGGCTCAAATGAGAGAAGTTTGTCAAGGAGATATTGTACGTCCAGGAGCAACTCATTTTGCAATGAACTATATCACACTAGATAGTTTGTTAAAGAAAAAAGCTAGGCTGAAGCAACTATTTACAAGTGATAAATGGGCTGAGAATCGTTTGAGCCGCTCAGAGGTGGGTAAATCTGTGAAAAGTCACATTCTTGACAACAAATTTTGGGATCAAGTAAAACATGTAGTGGAAATTTATGAAACTTTATATCAGATTCTTCGAGTCGTGGATACCGAGGTTGTTCCTACCATGCCGATCTTATATGATTTATTTCGTATCATGAAATAAAAAGTTCAAAATTTAAGATCGGATCAGTGGTTACTTAAAATAATAACTAATAGATGGGATGACACGCTTTCCTATCCACTACATGTTGAAAGTAATATCATCTCGCTTTGTATATATTATACACTTGAATATAAATCAACAATATACTAACTTTTTATCTTTTATTTTGTAATTTTTTTACTTGAATCCAAGATTTCAATATAGACCAGGAGCTAGTGATGATATGTATCTCATTCAAGCTGTGCACCAAGTGTTCAACAAACTAGACCTCAATTCAGAAGGCACAGCCCAATTTGGAAATGAGGTTTATAAACATCAAATATAATATAATTTATATAACTACTAAGTAATTTCAAATATGTGAAAAATATTAGCATTTGTGAATTTTCAGGTCACATATTTTCGTGATGCGAAAAAAGGATTCAATGAACGTGCTACTGTTGCATCACGAAATACTATGATACCATGTAAGTCTTCTTACCGATTATATTAATTATTTATATTTCATATAAATGTGAAAAAATATGTATTTGACATTTATTAATGCTTGGCAGCTGAGTGGTGGGTTATGTATGGCTATTCAGCGCCTACACTTAGAAAATTGGCCATATGAATACTGGCATAAACAACATCGTCTTCTGCCTGTAAGAGAAATTAGAGTACATTTATACTAATACATACTAAGCAGCGAAATTGACTTGCATATCCAAGACTTAAAAAACTTGTTTTCTGCTACTACAATATGAAATTAAGGTTATGAGATATGGACGCTGAAGATGACAAAGTTGATGAGCTAGACTATCTTGATGTAGTTGATGTAGCTGCTGAATCTAGCGGCGATGAAGAAGATCCACTATTTCAATGAGTTCGGTCTGCCCATATGGATGATGCTGAAGAAAATCCCGATCCAAAAGTGATGCTCGTGAATATGGCATCGATGTTGATCCAATAATGGAAGAAGAAGTTGGTTTCAATACTGGTGATTCGGGATCATATGTGGATACTTCGACAGATAGTGGAAGCATCGGTGGTGGTGGTGGAAATAAAGAAAATTATCATCTTGATAGTCAAGTGTATTTAAGTCCATTTACTGATTAGTGTGATTTTACACATACAACATAAAATTCTGACCATAGAAGTAGAGCAGGAGGTACAGGGATTGGCGCTATTGAAAAGAATTATGGAAAAAGACATGTTTGGGACTAGAACTAATATAAAGGCTCAAACAATGATATTGATTCACTTTCTATGAGTCTTGTAGCTCCAGCTGCAACAGTCTTCTTCTTTCTATGCAGATTGACAAGCTTTCTTGTCCTCTTATGTGCCAAGGATGCGTCGTCATCAGAAGATGATGATGACTCTAGCTCTCCTCTCCTCAGAGCCCTTTTGATGACTGGGAGTACACTGTTATCAGAATCAGATTCAACAAGCTGGACTTCTTGCCTCTTTTCGTCCTCTTCCAGCCTCTTATCAGCCTCTGATTCACTGTAAGTAACTATGACAGAGTCACTTACAGTTGGCACAATGGGATCATCCTTGAGAGATAAGGATGCAACTACTGTATCCTTGGTTTTCCTCTTTGCTTCAGTAGCAACTGCACCAGCGGCAACCATTTTCAAGGGTCTCCTCTTCTTCTTCTCACCAAGATTTTTACCAATTGGAATATGGGTGGGAGCAATAAGTTATATACCAAGCTTACAAAGAAGGGAGTAGATGGTGATCCCATAACTTTTGCGTACTGTATCTTTCTCAGCCTTCTTCCAAAGTCGCTTGAGGATGAACCGCGACCAGTTCACTTTCTCTCTCTTCATGATGGCTGACATGAGCCTAAAGCAGAGATTTGTACATTTATCATAGCTCTCAATTCTGCCTTCAATGGAGTATGCACAAATATTATAAAGAAGTTTAAACTCGGGTTTGAACAGCTTCTTCGGGGCACTTTTTTTAACTTTGGCCCCAACCTCACTTTGCTTGAAGATGTCTCACATCTCCTTAGAGATGTCATCACCGTATGCAAGGAGTTAACTCGGAGTCAATCCTTCTATAGAAATGTTGAATGTTGTAGCGATGTTCCTCATCGACAGCTCCTTTTCTTCTTCATCTTCATCCATTCTGAAGAGAATGGTGAATATTCTTTCTTCCAATCTTCGGCATGGGTATAGAATCTCTGAATAGATTCAATGGAGAATCCGGCATAGACGGTGGCTAAAAGGCCTAAAATCTGAAATCTTTCAAAGCACTACAAAAATGAGCGCAAGGGTGGACTAATCGTATAAGTTCGAGACATATATATGTTCTTGATTGATGAGACATCCTTCAAGAACGATGGTCTGTCTTCTTGCCATGGTTGTTTTTTCTGAAGATGATTGATAAACCAAAAGACTTGAATTTTTTAAGAACAGAAACTGCTTGGTACTTGGAGGTTTTTCTGGAGAAAGTGATCAAAATAGTATACCAAGAGTTTGTTTTATTTCCGTGTAGTTAGATGAATGATCTAGATTGATCTTAAGGAAGCGATCTAACGATGGATGTAAAAATATGAAGGGGGCTTTTTGTAAATATCCATAACAAGACAGTTATGGCCCCTTACGGTGTCTTTTCAAATTTTGACATAAAAGGAGATTAGCATTAAATGCTAATAGAAGTTGTTGGTTCCAAGTGGTGTCCGAGGTTCAGAGGGGGGTGAATGAACCTTGGTCGATTTTTCAGAATCTTTAAAACAACCGTTCTACACTGCAAGTTACTTGAGCTTGCAGCGATAGATGGTTACTGCTTGCAGCGTTAGAATGCAGTGCTGCACGCTGTAACCTGGAGTTTTGTATGCAGCGGAAATAAACTTTAAAACACAAGGCTGTTTTTCTCAAGAATGCTTCTTTCAAAACGTTTTATGATAAGAGACAGATAGATATGCAGAATATAAACGCACAGATAAATAAAGCGATTAAAACACTTATGGCTTATAGTGGTTCGAAGGTGGTGTAATCCTTCTATGTCCACTCTACTGCTCCTCGAGCAGGAACTTTGTTAAGCAAGATTGATTTACAGGACTCTCCTAACAATCTATCAACTTTACAAAGCAAACCACCTACTGAAGTCCAGCGTACACACAGCAACTGCAAACTTCAAAGGCTAACCCACACAGGGTTCTACACTCCCACACAGGGAAGCTGCCTAACACTTAGACAACTAAACAAACAACAAGGATTTCTCCTATCAACTGCTTGACACCACTAAAACAACCTAAGCACACAGCAACAAGGTTAAAAGGATAAAAAGGTTTTCTTCAACTTGTGCTTCGAAGTGAGCTTCTGAATCCGTAGGGGAACTTTCAGCTTGAACTTACTTCACTTCGATAGGTTGAGTGACTGAAACTGTTGGCTTGAATACTTGAAATTTGTAAGCTTGAAACTCTCGCGTATGGATTTTAGTTCTTAGAATAGTGACAGTATCAGTAACCAGCTTCAGTTCTCCTCGACCTCTATTTATACTTATAGGAGAAGATGTCCGTTGAAGGAGACATCCCTCTTTTGAATTTGAAGTAGCCTGGCCAAAGTATGGTTCGCATTTAATGCGACTTGACTTTTCCTTTCGGAGCATTTAATGCGGCAGTTGCGGCTCGCAGCTTTCTGCAGTGCGTCAGTCCATGTGGCATCTTCTTAGTGGCTCCGTGTCTGCTACTTTGACTTTTTCTTGAACGACTCTATTATTCTTGCTTGAATCTCCGTTCCTCGTACTGCATTTATCCTTCCTAGGATTTGCAGGATACTTCGTCTTGTAGTTGGCGCTGTATTACTTAACTGACTTGTAAGTCTGCGCTGTATCCTTGGTCCTTGTGCAGCTGATGCATTCTTTTAGTGCTGCTGTATTTTTGACCTGGTTGCAGTATCATCTGGCAGTGCTGCTGTAACTTCTTTCTAGCAGTACTCCTGTATCCTTTTCTTGCAGCGTTGCTGCACGCCGTTTTTCTTTGCTCTGCTGTATCGAAGTACAACCTTATTTATGTTTTGCTGTTCCTTTCTTCTTCTAGCTATGCTGTATCCTGCCTTTATGCAGCGATATCTTCCTTTAAAGCTTAGATGCAGCTTTATCCTCGTTTAACCTCCATTTCAATACTTGACACAAGACTCAATTCTAGTCTATTTATTCACTTAAACATTGTGAAAATGGGGTACTCAAAACTTCCTATTACATATTTGGTTTGTCTCATCAAAATCTAAACACTGAAATCCCAACAATTTCCCCCTTTTTGATGATGACAAAACCTTTACAATATTTCGTTCATGAAGAAGTTTCATTTACATTAACTCATATGGTTTATCCAGATTACATGCTTGCACAGCTTTGAACAAATAAATCTAATCCTGGATTCATCAGTGATGCATCATGCTATTCCTTTTATCATAAACAACAGGAAAACATAAACAGCATGCATGAGTTCATAATAGTTGAACTTGGATAAAACAGAAGGAAACATTTCTTCATTTAAGAGATAGAAATTTTTACAACTTAGTAAAAATACAATAAGGATCTCAAGAGGGTATATGAATACAACTTAGTAAAACAAAGACCTTTTGCTTCCTGGTTCGTCTGATCTTCTTCCTGCAAACCTTTCAAGGCCTTCCCTTCCTCTTGATCCTTTCCACCAGTCCCTGATGGACTCTTGGTAGGACTCTTCCACCTTGTGTCTGATTACGGGAACTTGAATCCATCTCAGCCAGAAGTCCTTGCAGAATGGTACAATCAGCCCTTCCTTCACTCGGTCAATGTATAGCTGTTGAATATCAAGACTTTCTTCCCGAACGAGCTGTTCATACCTTCTCAATACAGTCTTGCAAGTATGATACCTGCTGAATTTGCCTTTCCTGCATAGTTCTCTGAAGTGTCTGAGGTACTCTGATCGTTTGAAAATGGTGATCGCCTCAAATGTTGGATTCCGATCAAAAGGCAGTCTGACTTCTTTGAAGATGTCAAATCTCCAAGCCATGTTCTCTCCTTCGGGCCTTTGATCCATTAACACGGACACTTCAGCAGAGATGTTTTTGGTATCAAGGCGAGGAATTTCTTGAGGAGAAAATTGGTAGAAGTTATTTGGAAAGATTTTTCTTTCACCAATTACACCGAGTCTTTGAATCCAGGCGTTAGGATCTGTAGCTTCTTCGTCCTGGCGCCTTTGTTCTCAGACTCGTCCCCGCTCATCCTCTTCCTTGAGCCTTGCTGCTGACTATCATCCCTTCTCTTATGATGATAGTTGGGAGGTGCTGCATCCTTGCTTGCAGCTCTGCTATGTGCAGAACCTGCAGCCGATCTTCTTCCAGCAGCTGCACCGGCTCCACCAGCTCCATCATCATCTCTTCTCCATCTCTTCGGAGAAGGGATATCAGCAGCAGCAGATGATCCAGACCTTCTCCTCCTCCTGCTGAGAGGTTGCTGGTCATCATCTTCTTCCTCTTCAGATTCAGCAGACCCTTTGCTCCTGTATCTATCTTCAAAACCTTCCCCCTTTTTGGCATCATCAAAAGCCGGGGGCTGAGCAGGGGCAGCTGGGACCGCCCTTGATCGTGGGCGTCGGGTCGGTTCAGGGGCGGGCTTCGGAGCGTCAACACGCTGAGGGAAAGCTCGAAGCATGATGTCCCTCAATTCTCCTACAATCAGCTCCAGATTCCCCAACCGGTCGTCCACACTTCTGGTTTTGTGAGATTGATCGTAGACACGATCCAGAAGTGTTTCCAGGACTTTGGAGTGAGAGTTGAGTCTGGTTGAGGCATTCTCAGCATGCTGCTTGCATTGCCTGACCTCCTGGCGCGTCAGAGCAGCTTCGACCTTCGACTCCTTCTCCATCCTGACCCGATCGTAGTACAGCCTGTTTGAATGATCAGTGAGAGTTGACTTGATCATATCAGACAGCACTTCGAGGTCCTTCTTGAAACCTGTCATGGTTTCAGCATGGAATTGAGCACTGACCCTGAGACTGTTGCGCATGATAGACTCATGCTCCTGGAGAGCATGCAGCAGGTGTCTAACATCGGTCTCGACTCTGTTGATAGATTCATCAGGAGTCAGCCCTGAATTCCTTCTCGTCGAGGCAGTAGCGGATGCAGCAAATGGAATAACATCTTGACATACTGGTGCTGCATCCTGCCTCGGAACTTCAGAAGCAACCTCATCCTCATGGTTGCTGGTTTGAGAGCTTGTCGAGCTGGAGGATGGGTGCTCTTCTCCTTCTTCTTCTTCTTCCTCATCTGCCTCCTCTTCACCGGATGAGACTTGAACAGGAGCTGCTCCGCCAGATTTTGGCCCATGAACAGCTATGTTCCGTGCCTTGATTATCTTTGTGAATTCGGCATGCGACATGTTCGCGTCCACAGTAACCTCTGCTGCTGTAACCTTGGAAGGTTCTTGAGAGCGAGCAGCAGCTGCAGCATCAACCTCCTCTCGAGGTGTCTCTAGCTGCACTGGGGTTACCTCGGTTTCAGCTCTGGCATCCTCAGTGGGTACTGTCTGAACAGCCTCCCAACCTGAGGTCTTCTCACCCTCAGGAAGTGTTGTCTGAACAACATCCTTCACAGAGGTCTTCTCAACGGACCCCGTTTCCTCGGCCGGTCCTGAAACAACTTCGACAGCCTCTGCTGCAAGAATGGGTTCTTGCAGCTCTGCATGGCTTCCTGCAGCGGTCACAGCTTTCAGCACTGTATCCTCCACTGCTGCAAGAATCTCAGCTTCCACCTTACTTTTCTCTGCAGCTCCTTCTTCTTGTTGAAGGGTGGTTGCCGGCTGCACTGTTGTCGCATCCAGTGCAGGGAGTACCGCCTCTGCAACTTCCTCCGTAGATGCTTCATCAGCAATTTTGGAGATGTCTGAGATGACATCCCTGATTATGGCTGATGGTTCCCCCTCAGAATCTACAGCAGCAGCAACTTTATCTTTACGAACTGGAGAATCGCCATAATCCAGTAGTTGGGCTTCCTCCTCCTCCAAGCGATCCAACGTGACAATATTGGAGAGGCCCTCAACCGCTTGCTCGTATGTAGGGGAGTTCATCTGATGTGAACTAGAACTGCCTTCTCCCCGCATCCTCCTTGGAGTGTGCTGCATCCTGGTTTCCTTCAAGCTTTACTGCAGCGCAAGATGCAGCATAGCTTCTTCAACCTGCTCCACTCCCAAGGTGTCGATTTGCTTTTGAGCAAATGCAACATCATCGCCCCTTCTTACAGCCTCCGCAGCCGGGGTGAGGAAGACCTGTACATCTTCCACTGCTGCTCTCATCGGCAGCTCTGCAGAGTGGGATTCTGTAAGAGCTTTGCCCTTTCCCTTGTCCTGTGCTCCCTGTGCAGCACTGCAGCCGTCGAGCTCTTGAACTCTTGCTGCAAAGTCAGGTTGCAGGAGTGCCAGAATGTCTTCTGATTTAGCCCACTCCAGGACAGCTTGCTCGACTGTTAGGAAATCCTTCCACTTCAACAGGATTTCCCCCTTTGACAGCCGCATCTCTCTCCAGAGAGAGTACTCCGCAGCCATATTTCTAGCAGCCAGAAAGGTAGGATCGAGCACTGAAGCTTCTATTTGTAGACGAGCTTCTTCTTCAGTGGGCTCGACCCAGTGCTGATGTGGCTCCTGAAGTTGATGTGACTCATCCCCAACAGCAGCAGCTCTCTTGCTGCGTGGAGCCCTTCTCACCAATGGTGCGTCATCGTCTGGGGAAGAGTATTCAAGTTCAGGTACAGCCTTCCCTGAACTCCTCTTGATAACAGGAAGAGGACTCGAAGGATCCTCTTCTTCAGCATCTTCCCCGCTGCCTGCAGCTTCATCTTGCAGAGCAAGAGTTGCATTCTTTTTATCTTTGGTTTTCTTCCTCGCAACTCCTGCTCCTGCAGCCTTCGGCTGGGTCTTGCCCTTCTTCTTCTCCCCGAGATACTTTCCAGGATGAATGGGGGCGGGTGCTGCAAGTTGAAGGCCAAGCTTGCAGAGCAGAGAGCAGATGGTGATACCGTAGCTCCGACGCTCCGTTATCTTCTCTGCTTCCTCCCACAGCCTCTTCATGATGAACCTCGCCCAGTACACCTTCTCTCCGACCATGATTGCAGACATGATCCGGAACCATAGATCTGTGCATTTGTCGTAACTCCTTGTCTTCCCTTCGATGGAGTATGCACAGATGTTGTGGAGAAGTTCAAACTCTGATTTGAAGAGCTTCTTGGGGGCGCTTCTCTTGATTTCAGCCCCTGCATCCCTTGCTCGAAAGAGATCCCACATCTCTTGAGCCGCTGCCTCCCCATACGTCGCCAACTGGCTGGGGGTCAGACCTGCAGCCGAGATGCTGAAGATGGTGGAGATGTCCCTAACGGTCAGCGACCGTTCTTCTCCATCTGCATCCATCCGGAACAGGATGCAGTTTCTTTCCTCCGCCTGCCTAGCGTAGGCGTAGAATCTCTGTACTGACTCCGTAGAGAAGCCAGCATACACAGTGGTCAACAGCCCTAGGACTTGGGTCTGTTGAAGAGCATCAAAAATCCTTTTGATCAGGATATTATCATACAGCCCTGACTCAAGGATGTGTTCCTGGTTGATCATCCTTCCATCAAGAACGATGGTTCTTCTGGCAGCCATTGAAGATATTTTGTGAGAGAGAAGGAGAAAGAACAAGGGTTTTGTACTTAGAAAATTTTCTGTGATCAAAGTATTTCTCTCTCTGAGGATGGTGAAAAGTGAATTCAAATGACACGTTTTGGTCTTTATGGCGGTTCTCAAGAGACGTGCGAGATCGACGGTTGAGATAAATCAGGGAAATGATCTAATGGCTTAGGAAAAATCAGAGATGTCAAATCGACGCTAATAATTACTTGGCGCGTGGGCTCTGTCAGCGCCCTTTCCACTTCCTGACACCCGCAGTCATTCATTTAATGCTGAAAGACATGCCCTTTGCCGCCTAAATAAATGTCTTTTTAAGGTTGCAGCAAACCAAGTACGAGGTTGCAGAGCAATCAATACTCTTTTGAAATAAATGCTGTAACCTGGTACTGCTTGAATTCTCGATAACTGCTGTACTGTAAGAATAAGGTTGCAGCGCTGTCTGAACCCAATGCTGTATTAACGCGTAGCTTACAGTACCATTCTTACTGTTTCCTGCAAGCATGCAGAGGTTCTCCTTGCGATCTTGCATCATCTTTTTCTTCACAACTTAAGGATTCCCAGCTCGTTTCGAAGCATGGAAAACCTCGATTCATTCAAAGGTTTTGTAAGGATATCTGCAAGCTGTAGATCCGTGTGAACTTTTTCTAGCACGATGTCTTTCTTCTCAACATGATCTCTTATAAAGTGATGATGAATGTCAATGTGCTTTGTTCTTGAGTGAAAGACAGGATTATGGGTAATTGCAATAGCGCTCGTATTGTTACAGAGAATTGGAGTCTCTTTTTCTTCTATCCCATAATCTCTAAGTTGCTGCTGTATCCAGAGAATCTGCGCACAGCAACTTCCTGCTGCAACATACTCTGCTTCTGCTGTAGAGGTTGCAATTGAGGTCTGCTTCCTACAGAATCACGAGACAAGTCTATTTCCCAGAAATTGACACGTCCCACTTATACTCTTTCTATCAATCTTGCAGCCTACATAATCTGAGTCGGAGTAGCCTTTAAGCTTGAATCCTCCTTCCTTAGGATACCATAGGCCGACTTCCTGAGTTCCTTTCAGATACTTAATTACCCTTTTTACTGCTAAAAGGTGTGATTCATTCGGTGCTGCTTGGAATCTAGCACAGGCTCCTACTGCAAACATAATGTCTAGTCTGCTTGCTGTGAGATACAGCAACGATCCAATGAGGCGTCTGTACTTGGTAATGTCTATATCTTTACCATCTTCATCTTTGTCAAGACTTATAGATGTGGACATGGGAACGGATGTTGCTGCTCCATTCTCCATGCCAAATTTCTTGATAAGCTCCTTCGTATACTTGACTTGGCTGATGAAGGTTCCTGTAGATAGCTGTTTTACTTGCAGTCCGAGAAAGAAACTTAATTCTCCCATCATACTCATCTCGAACTTTGACTGCATCAGGTTGGAGAATTTCTCACATAGCTCTTTGTTTGTGGATCCGAAGATAATATCATCTACATAAATTTGTACAAGAAGTACACTTTCTCCGTCCTGTATCCTAAACAGCGTTTTGTCGATTGTTCCTTTCTGAAAACCATTTTCCAGAAGATAGAGAGATAAGGTGTCATACCAAGCTCTTGGTGCTAGCTTCAGTCCATATAGGGCTTTTTGTAACCGAAACACCTTTTCTTCTGCTTGATCCTCGAAACCAGGAGGTTGTTCAACATATACTTCCTCTATAAGGAGACCATTCAGGAATGCGCTTTTAACATCCATTTGGTAGACATTGAAATTCATATGTGCTGCATAGGTTAAAAAAATTGTTATTGCTTCTAGCCTTGCCACTGGTGCAAAAGTCTCATCAAAATCAATTCCTTCTTCCTGACAGTATCCTTTAGCAACTAATCTTGCTTTGTTTCTTACAACTACTCCTGATTCATCTAGCTTGTTCTTGAACACCCATTTTGTTCCAATTACACCTTGATGGGTTGGTCTTGCGACTGTTTGCCATACTTGATTTCTTTCAAATCCATTCAATTCTTCTTGCATGGCCTGCACCCAGTTGCTATCTTGCAGTGCTTCTTCAATATTTTTAGGCTCTGATTGTGATATGAAGCATGCAAACATTGCTTCATGTGGTATGGATCTTCTTGTTCTTACACCGATGGATGGATCTCCTATAATGAGATCTCTTGGATGATTTCTAAGCCATGTCCTGTCAGGCTCAAAAACATGTGTTGGTGTATCTTGCTCATCACGTTGCTGTAATGCAGGAGGTTCTGCTGCTGTAAGAATGTCTGCTGCATCCAAGGTTGCAGCTTCTTCTTCTTTATCTTCTTCTGTAGGCAGAACTCCTTCTATGTATGGTACAACATTCTCTTTTCTGGGAGAGATCTCTTCAGGTGGTTTTTCCAGCTTCTTTGTGTCACAATGTGGTTCATCGAACACCACATGTACGGATTCTTCTACCACCAGGGTTCTCTTATTAAATACTCTGAAAGCTCTACTTACAGCAGAGTATCCTAGAAATACTCCTTCGTCTGATTTAGCATCGAAAGTTTTCAGATGTTCCTTTCTATTGTTGAGAACGTAACACCTGCACCCAAAGATGTACAGATAAGAGATATTCGGTGTATGGCCATTCCATATTTCATAAGGCGTCTTGTCAAGATCCTTGATGATTAGACATCTGTTCTGCGTGTAGTATGCAGTGTTGGTTGCTTCAGCCCAAAACCTCTTGGGTATCTCTGCTTCTGCTATCATCGTTCTTGCTGCTTCCTTGAGGGTTCTATTCATTCTTTCAGCAACCCCGTTTTGTTGTGGTGTTCTTGCAGCAGAGTATTCATGACGAATATCATTGTCAGAACAGAACTTCTCTATAAACTTATTTGTGAACTCGGTTCCTCTGTCTGATCTTATCTTCACTATACTCAAGCTCTTTTCATTCTGAATTTTCTTCATGAGGCCAGGTAGCTTTTCTTGAGTTTTCAACTTCTTTGCTAGAAAGATCGTCCATGTGTATCAGAGTAGTCATCCACTACTACTAGAGAATACTTCTTCCAGCTCAAGCTTACTGGTTCTACTGGTCCAAAAAGGTCCATGTGTAGAAGATCTAGAATCCTGTGCGATGATTTCTGAATCTTATCCATGAAAGAGCTCTTAACTTGCTTTCCTTTTTGACACGCTGCACAGACATTCTCCTTTTTGTAAGCTACATCTGGTAATCCTCTCACGAGGCCTTTTCTTGCTAGCTTGTTGATAGTCTTGAAGTTCAGGTGACTTAATCGTTTGTGTCATAGCCAGCTCAGCTCCGGTGGACTTTTCACTATGAAGCATGTTGATTGAGTGGAGGAATTCCAATCTGCTAGGTAGATATTTCCTCTTCCTGTTCCTGTAAGCTTTACTTCATTTGAGGTGCTGTCCTTGATTAAGCATTTGTTGAGGTTGAATTCCACTGTATATCCTCTGTCACAAAATTGACTGATGCTTAGAAGATTGTATCTAAGCCCCTTTACGTAGGATACATCCTTAATCTTTATGTTCCCCTTGACTAGGCATCCGCTTCCTTTTGTGCTTCCTTTGGAATCATCTCCAAATATGACCTTAGGTCCTTTACATTCTTGGAAGTCTTTCAACGTTTCTTTATTGCCTGTCATGTGCCTTGAGCAGCCGCTGTCGATATACCATACATCACTGCTGCATCTTGGCACTGTAACCTGTAACAAATTCAAATAGATTTAGGTACCCATATCCATACGGGTCCTTTGGGGTTAGTTGCTTTGGGAACCCAAACTTTCTTAACAGTAACTGTTTTACTGTAAGATTTGTTGGTTCTCATGCTGTATGCAGTTGTCTTGACAGACTGCTTGTTAAAAGTGTGTGCATAACCATCATGTGTATTACCGACACCCTTGTAGTGTGGTCTTCTACCATACTTCCCTGGAGTATATCTTCCTTGAGGTTTAGACATGTAAGTCTTAGTATAGGTGGGAATGTTTCTTCTATGTTGCAACTTTGTTGGTGCTGCATCCTCTTACTGCATGCAGCAGATGGCTTCTGCTGCAGCCAATTCTTAGATACAGGCTTACTCCCCGCAGTTGAGCATTGGGGTCTCTTCCCCTTATCCGTCATTGCCGTTTTGTTCATGATCTTTTCAGAGTCACAGAGTAACTCTTTCTCCATTGGAGTTTTAGCTTGAACAAAATTTACAGCTTTGGATGTACTTGCTGTATTCTGAGAGCCTTGATTGCTGTAACCTATGCCTGAAATCTCAAAAGGATCTCTGATACGATTTATGTAATCTCTTACGTCCTTTGAAGATTTGGTGAACATACTCATCTTGAACTGCAAGATTTCCTTCTCAGATTTTAGCTCAGTGATCAGCAGATTCAATCTAGAGACCTCTTGTTGCAGCTTACTACACTTTGAGTTATCAGACTCTCGTGCAGCGAGCATTTTGGCAATGTCGATGTTTTTGCTCTTAAGGATCTCATTATCGATTCTAAGGTTCTCATTCTCAACCTTAAGCTCCTCATGAATTGAGTTGATCTGCTCGAAATCACTCATGATCCTTTTCAAGGAGTGGATCATGTTCAGCTCCTCATCAACTTGTATGGACAACGGTTGGTAGATTACCTCATCTTCTTCGCTGTCCTCATCATCTCTAGCCATCAGGCATATGAGTGCTTCTTCGTCAGAGGATGAGGTTTCAGCATCACTGTCAGAGGATTCTGCAGCTTTCAGTACTTCCTTTGAAACTACTGCATCTTTGGCTTTCTCCATCTCTTCTATGAGAGCTCGAAGCTTGTGTCTTTCCTCTCTTCTTTTATCTCTCCTCTGTTCTCTTTCTCCTTCAGGATACTTGTGCACGGTTGGATAAGGACAGTTCCTTGCGTAGTGTCCAGGCTTCCTGCAATTATAGCATAAGTCAATATTCCCTGTATTTGACTGTGGAGAAGAAAATACCTGAGGGGTTGGGTGACTTCTTCTGAAGTCATTCTTTTTGTTGAGGTTGGTGTTGCTGCTATTGTTGTTGCTCTTGATGAATCTCCTGAATTTCTTTAGGAGAAGCGCCATATCCTCTTTAGCAACTTCTGCTGTATCCTCACTCTGCTTACTGCAACTGGCGGTTGCTGTATCCTTTGTTCCTCTGGCGGTTAGCGCTGTAACTTTGGAGATCGACTCTTCTGACTCCTTTCTCCTTCTATTGATGTCATACTCGAATGCTTTCAAGTCGGAGAATAAGTCAAATGTGCTCATAGACTTCAGGTCCATAGACACTCTCATGGCAGTGGTCTTACTATCCCACTCCGCTGGTAGGGCTCTCAACACCTTCATGTTCTTTTCTTTCTGTGTGTAGTGTTTGCCCAGAGCTTCTAGTTCATTCACTATGGATGTGAATCTCAAATCTAGTTGCTCAAGAGTCTCTTCATTCTTCATTTCGAAGAGCTCGAATAATTGGGTAGCATTGGAGATTTTATTATCCTTGGTGAGCTCAGTTCCTTCACAAATTTGCTCCAACTTTTCCCATATTTCTTTGGATGTTGAGCAAGTTTTAACTTTGCTAAAAGTGCCTTTATCCAAAGTAATAAATAGAGCGTTCTTTGCCACATTATCCAGGTTGGTTCTCTTCATGTCTTCGTTACCCCACTCTTGACGTGGTTTGGTCAGGAAGTTTGGTGGTGACTGCTCTCCTTCTGCATGGTCTCTTCCATACATTGGATTTACCTTCATGGGGATTATCGGTCCTTCAGTTATGACCGTCCACATCTCATCATTCATGGCAGAAAGGTGTGCCTGCATTCTTATCTTCCAGTCATCATATTCCTCTATGAAAAACATAGGTAGCTTATGATTGGAGGAATCCATGATATGCTTTAAAAATGATTTTAATGCAAAGAAAACAGCGATACAAAGGTGGATCTGGGTAGGTGACCAGATAAGTTGGCTTTTAACCCAACTTGCTCTGATACCACTTGTTGGTCCCAAGTGGTGTCCGAGGTTCAGAGGGGGGTGAATGAACCTTGGTCGATTTTTTAGAATCTTTAAAACAACCGTTCTGCACTGTAAGTTACTTGAGCTTGCAGCAATAGATGGTTACTGCTTGCAGCGTTAGAATGCAGTGCTGCACGCTGTAAACTTTTAAACACAAGGCTGTTTTTCTCAAGAATGCTTCTTTCAAAACGTTTTATGATAAGAGACAGATAGATATGCAGAATATAAACGCACAGATAAATAAAGCGATTAAAACACTTATGGCTTATAGTGGTTCGAAGGTGGTGTAATCCTTCTACGTCCACTCTACTGCTCCTCGAGCAGGAACTTTGTTAAGCAAGATTGATTTACAGGACTCTCCTAACAATCTATCAACTTTACAAAGCAAACCACCTACTGAAGTCCAGCGTACACACAGCAACTGCAAACTTCAAAGGCTAACCCACATAGGGTTCTACACTTCCACACAGGGAAGCTGCCTAACACTTAGACAACTAAACAAACAGCAAGGATTTCTCCTATCAACTGCTTGACACCACTAAAACAACCTAAGCACACAGCAACAAGGTTAAAAGGATAAAAAGGTTTTCTTCAACTTGTGCTTCGAAGTGAGCTTCTGAATCCGTAGGGGAACTTTCAGCTTGAACTTACTTCACTTCGATAGGTTGAGTGACTGAAACTATTGGCTTGAATGCTTGAAATTTGTAAGCTTGAAACTCTCGCATATGGATTTTAGTTCTTAGAATAGTGACAGTATCAGTAACCAGCTTCAGTTCTCCTCGACCTCTATTTATACTTGTAGGAGAAGATGTCCGTTGAAGGAGACATCCCTCTTTTGAATTTGAAGTAGTCTGGCCAAAGTATGGTTCGCATTTAATGCGACTTGACTTTTCCTTTCGAAGCATTTAATGCGGCAGTTGCGGCTCGCAGCTTTCTGCAGCGCGTCAGTCCATGTGGCATCTTCTTAGTGGCTCCGTGTCTGCTACTTTAACTTTTTCTTGAACGGCTCTATTATTCTTACTTGAATCTCCATTCCTCGTACTGCATTTATCCTTCCTAGGATTTGCAGGATACTTTGTCTTGTAGTTGGCGCTGTATTACTTAACTAACTTGTAAGTCTGCGCTGTATCCTTGGTCCTTGTGCAGCTGATGCATTCTTTCAGTGCTGCTGTATTTTAGACCTGGTTGTAGTATCATCTGGCAGTGCTATTGTAACTTCTTTCTAGCAGTACTCATGTATCCTTTTCTTGCAGCGTTGCTGCACGCCGTTCTTCCTTGCTCTGCTGTATCGAAGTACAGCCTTATTTATGCTTTGCTGTTCCTTTCTTCTTCCAACTATGTTGTATCCTGCCTTTATGCAGCGATATCTTCCTTTAAAGCTTAGATGCAGCTTTATCCTCATTTAACCTCTATTTCAATACTTGACACAAGACTCAATTCTAGTCTATTTATTCACTTAAACATTGTGAAAATGGGGTACTCAAAACTTCCTATTATATATTTGGTTTGTCTCATCAAAATCTAAACATTGAAATCCCAACAGAAGTACATGTTTTACCGTCTAATTTATTGTATTTTAAGGTTACAGCTTTTGTTCGAGGTTGTTGAGTAATAAATACTCCATGACATAAATGTTGCATCCTTCTGTTACTTCCTTTACTTATTGTTCTGCTGTAAGATTTATAGATACAGCACTGCATATAAGCATATCTTACAGTAAGAAACTTACTATTTTCGGCAAAAATCCAGGATTTCCCCCTAGGCTTCTATATCTATCCTCATATTCATAACTTCAGAATTTCCAACTCATTTCTTAACATAGAGAATCTTGATTCACACAATGACTTGGTGAATATGTCGGCTAACTGGAGATTTGTATGAACTTTCTCTAGTACTACATCTTTTTTTCCACGTGATCTCTTATGAAGTGATGTCAGATGTCAATGTGCTTTATCTTTGAGTGAAATATAGGGTTATAGGTGATAGCGATGACTCTTGTATTATCACAGAGAATGAGGGTTTTTTTTCTTCAATCTCATAGTGTCTTAATTGCTGTTGTATCCAGAGGATTTAAGCACACCAACTTCCTACTGCAACATATTCTGCTTCTGCTGTAGATGTTGTTATAGATGTTTACTTTCTGCAGAACCATGATACAAGTCTATTTCCTAGAAATTAACATGTTCCACTTGTACTTTTTCTATCTATCTTGCAGCCAGCATAGTCAGAGTTTGAATATTTTTTTAGACTACATCCTCCTTCATTAGGATACCAGAGACCAACTTCTTGAGTCCTTTTAAGATACTGAATGATTTTTTTTTCTGCAATAAGATGTGATTTATTTGGTGCTGCTTGAAATCTTGCACAGACTCCTACTTCAAACATGATATCTAGTCTACTTGCTGTAAGATACAACAGAGATCCTATTAGGCATCTGTATCTTGTAATTTCTACATCTTTTTTCATCCCCGTCTTTGTCAAGACTTGTGGATGTTGCCATGGGGACTGATGTAGCAGATCCATTTTTCATACCAAACTTCTTTATAAGCTCCTTTGTGTACTTGACTTGTCTGATGATGGTTCCTGTAGTTAGTTGTTTTACTTGCAGACCAAGGAAGAAACTTAGTTCTCTCATTATGCTCATTTCAAACTTGGACTGCATCAGATTTGAGAATATTTCACTGAAATCTTTGTTTGTGGATCCAAAAATGATGTCATCAATATAAATCTGTACAAGGAGAATGTTTTCTCCATCTTAGATTCTGAACAAGGTCTTATCAACAGTCCTTTTCTTGAATCCATTCTCCAACATATAGATAGATAGGGTGTCATACCATACTCTTAGAGCTTGCTTAAAGCCATACAGTGTTTTGTGCAGTCTAAATACTTTCTCTTCTGCCTGGTCTTTAAAGCCTAGAGGTTGTTCCACATAAACTTCCTCTAACAAAAGACCATTGAGAAATACACTTTTTACATCCATTTGATATACATTAAAGTTCTTGTGAGTTGCATAAGTTAGAAAAATCCTTATGGCTTCTAGTCTTGCTACTGGAGTAAAGGTCTCATCAAAATCAATTCCTTCTTCCTGGCAGTATCCTTTAACAACAAGTCTTGCTTTGTTTCTCATCACAAGACTTGACTTATCCAGCTTGTTCTTAAACACCCATCTGGTTCCAATTACTCCTTGATGAGTAGGTCTAGGAACTGTATGCCATACTTGATTCCTTTCAAATCCATTTAGCTCTTCTTACATGGCTTGAATCCAATTGTTGTCTTGAAAAGCTTCTTCAATGCTTTTTGGTTCTATTTAAGAGATGAAATAAGCAAACATTGCTTCATGAGGGATTGATCGTCTTGTTCTTACTCCAAAAGATGGATCTCTAATAATGAGATTTATTTGATATTTCTTAATCATGTTCTGTTTGGTTCAAAGAGTGGCATGGGTCTTGGCTGTTTCTCATCATGCTGTAACCTGACAGGTTGTGTTGTTGTATGAATATCAGCTGCATTCAGAGATATGTCATATTCTTCTTTGTCTTCTGCTAGAAGTAATACTCTTTCAATGTAGGGAATATGATTGTCTCTTATGGGGTTTGTTCCTTCATCAGGTTCATCCAGCTTGTTTGTGTCACGGTGTGGTTTATCAAAGACTAATTGTATTGATTTTTCAACCACCAAAGTTCTTTTATTAAAGATTCTGAATGCTTTGTTACAGATGAATATCCAAGGAACACTCTTTCATCTAATTTGACATCGAACATTCTTAGATGCTCTTTTTCATTATTGAGGATGTAGCACATATATCTAAAGATATGTTAGGTAGGAGATGTTTGGCATGTATCCATACCAAAGTTCATATAGATTTTTATTAAGATCCTTGTTGATCAAACATCTATTTTGAGTGTAGCATGTTGTATTTGTAGCTTCTATCCAAAACCTTTTGGGGATCTCTGCTTGTGCAATTATAGTCTTTGTTGCTTCTTTGAGGGTTATATTTTTTCTTTCAGTAATACCATTTTGTTGAGGTGTTCTTGCAGTAGAGTATTCATAACAAATACCATCATAAAGAATAGAATTTCTCTATGAACTTGTTGGTAAACTCAGTTCCTCTGTCAGATATTATTTTCATAATGCTCAACCTTTTCACATTCTGTATCTTCTTCATAAGATCAGGTAACTTACTTTGTGTTTCTGATTTCTTGGCAAGAAAAATTGTCCATGTGAATCTTAAATAGTCATCCACTACTACAAGTGAATATTTCTTTCCACTTATGCTTACTGGTTCAACTGGTCCAAAAAGGTCCATATGTAAGAGATCTAGGATTCTGTGAGAAGACTTCTGTAACTTATCTTTGAATGAGCCTCTTACTTGCTTACCCTTTTGATATACTCCACACACATTTTTTTTCTTGAAGGCTAGGTCCGGCAGACCTCTCACTAGATCTTTTTTAGCTAGCTTGTTTATAGTCATGAAGTTCAAGTGACTTAGCCTTTTATGTCATAACCAGCTTAGCTTAGGTGGAGTTTTTACAATGAAACATGTTGGTTAGGTGGATGAATTCCAGTCTGCAAGATATATGTTTCATTTTCTTGTTCCTGTAAGTTTGACTTCACTGATTTTGTTGTCCTTGATTAGACATTTATTGAGGTTGAACTCCACAGATACTTTGTCACAGAATTAACTGATGCTTAGCAGGTTGTATTCGAGTTCTTTCACATACGATGCTTTTTTAATTTGTATATGACCTTTGATAAGATTTTCAGTGCCTCTTGTGCTTCCTTTGGAGTCATCTCCAAAGATGACCTTGGGTCCTTTGCATGGTTGAAAATCTTTTAGAGCTTCTTTATTGCCGGTTATGTGATATCAATATACCATACTTTGCTGTTGCATCCTGACAATAATACCTATAAATAATTCAAACAGACTTAGGTATACATACCTATATGGGTCCTATGCGGTTAGTTTCTTATGAAATCCAAACTTTCTTAACAGAAGTCACTTTTCTGTAAGTATTGTTGGTTCTCATTCTGTAGGCAGTTTTGTTAAGGTACTACTTTTAAAAGTATGTGCTGAAACTTCATGTGTGTTACCAACACTACTGTAGTGTGATCTTCCACCATACTTCATTTGAGTATGCCCTCTTTTAGGTTTAGACATTAAAGTCTTAGTATTGGTGGGATAAAGATTTTTCTGCTGCAACTTGGTGGGTTGTTGTATTCTCTTGCTACTTATAACAAATTGATTCTACTGCAACCAACTTTTATATACAAGCTTACTTCATGTAGTTGAGCACAAAGTTTCTTCCCCTTATCTACTGTTGTAGACTTGTTCAAGTTCTTTTCAGAGTCACTCAGTAACTCATTGGCCATTGAGGTTTCAGCTCGAACGAGCAAGATAGCTTTAGATAAACTTGTTGTATCATGAGAAGTTTGAGTGTTGTATCCTAAGCTAGATTTCTCAAACAGACTTCTGGCCATCAACAGACAATCTCTTGCATCTTTTGCTGGTTTACTAAAGACCCTTATGGTTGCTTGCAAATTATTCTTCACATACTCTAGCTTAGTGACTAGCAGATTGAGCCTTGAAACTTCCTTTTGGAGTTTACTGCATTTTAAGTTTTCTGACTCAAATGCTGATAGCATTTCTACCATATCTTTGTTTCTACTCCTTAGTATCTCATTTTTATATTTCAACTCCTTATTAGTTGAGTTTATCTGCTCAAAATCTCTTATGATCCTCTTAAAAGAATGAATTATGTTCATCTCTTCTTTTTCAGGTATGAAATGAGGTTGGTATATTACCTCATCATCTCAACTGTCTTCACAGTCTTTTGTCATCACGCATATCAGTGCCTCTTCATCTGAAGATGAGGTTTCACTTTCACTCTCAGAAGTTTCTTAACTTTCAGTACTTTCTTGGTTGTTGCTGTATTTTTAGCTTTTCCGTTTCCCCAATGATAACTCTGAGTTTTTGCCTATCATTCCTCCTCATTTCCCTTTTCTGATCTCTTTCTCCTTCAGGAGACCTGTTGACCTTTGGGTGTGGGTAATTTTTTACATAGTATCCAGGTTTCCTGAAATTATAATATAGATCAGAAGTATTTATATTTGACTAATGAAAGGGTGATACCTAATGTGAGGGTTTATTTCTTCTGAAATCACTCATTTTGTTGTTCTTCATGAAATGCAGTTGCTATATTTTTTTGTGCTTCTTACTGTCAGTGCAGAGACCTTGGTGCTTGACTCTTCAGTCTCCTTCTTTCTTTTGTTGATATCATACTCGAAGACTTTGAGATCAAAGAAAAGATCGAAGGTGCTCATGGACTTCAGATCCATGAAGATCCTCATGGTAGTGGTCTTGTTGACCCACTCCGCTGGTAAGGCTCTAAGCACTTTCATATTCTTTTCTTTTTTCAATATAGTGCTTACCCAAGGTTTCAAGTTCATTCACTATAGAAGTGAATCTTAAGTTCAGTTGTTCCAGAGTTTCATCAATCTTCATCTCAAAGAGTTCGAATAGTTGAGTAGCATTGGAGATTTTGTTATCTTTTGTTAGTTCTATACCCTCACATATTTGCTCCAACTTTTCCCAAATTTCTTTGGATGTTCTACAAGTTTTGACCTTGCTGAAAGTTCTTTTATCCAAAAATGAATAGTACATTGTTAACCACATTGTCCAAGTTGGCTCTTTTCCTATCTTCATTGTTCCATTACTGTCTTGGCTTGATCAGAAAGTTAGGTGGTGGAGGTGCTCCTTCCTCCATGTCTCTTCCAAGCATTGGATTTACCTTCGTAGGAATGATTGGACCTTTAGTGATTACTGCCCACATTTCATCGTTCATGGTTGAAAGATGTGCCTACATCCTTATCTTCCAATCGTCATATTCTTCTATGGAAAAACATTGATAATTTATGATTTGAAGAATCTATGATATGTTAGAAGAATGAGATTTTAGAAAAACATAGAGAAAACAACAAGCACAAGGTTGGATGTGGGTAGATGACCATATAAGTTGGTTCTTAACCCAATTGGCTCTAATACCACTTGTTGGTCCCAAGTGGTCTCGGAGGTTTAGATGAGGGGTGAATAAACTTTCGTCGATTTTAGAAAATCATTTCTAACTTGCTACACTGTAAGTTATTTGAATTTACAGTAGAGGTTGGAACAACTTACATCATTATGAAGTAGTACTGTCAGCTATATCCTAGAGTTCTTACAGTTTCTTCAGTTCTGCTTTGTTTGATGCGGCATGTCATTTTTTGAAGTCCTCCATTCTTCATCATTACTACTTACACACTCAATGTTAGTCTATATTTCATTTAAGCATAGTGAAAAATAGAGTATTCTAAATTCCTACCATATGATTGGTGTGTCTCATCAAAATCTAAACATTAATATCCTAATAGTATAAAAGAATATTCTCACAAATAATTTAAAATTCACATGAAAATTGAGTCAAATGAACTTATCCATAAAGCTAGGCGATTTGTTAAGATTTATGTAACTTACATATCTTTGTAAGTCTTCAAGTGTATTATATATGTTGTACATCAGATCAATGAAAAATATTAATTCTCGATAATATTCTTCCATCCTCATATAATTCCTAAATTACTTCTATCACCACATAAATGTATTATTTCATTTACATAAATGTATTTGCTCATTTTATTGAAATGGATAATATTTGTGCGTACCAAATACATGGGTCATAATCAATGCAACTGGGCACATGGGTCGTGTTCGGTTCAGCCTGGATCCGTATTCAGGTTTTTTTATTTTATTTATGTCTGTAATTGATGTGATCGAACTAAATGCCTCAAACCGAACCGAACTGAACACGACCGAATTTATCCAGGCCGGATTTCTTACTTAGTTTAGGTCGAACTACGCCTGTTCTGGCGGACTACATTAGCTCGGATGAGAATCTACGAGCTGAATGACGTGAAAGCGAAATGATCTTAACTGTCCGCTATTTTCACGGGTTTGTTACCCATATCCCTGATTTTTAGGCTGATATCGAGCTAACCCTTGATTTCCGGAGGACTCCCACGCCCAGCACAATCAGGACTCCTATTTCTACTGCAACAAGTATCAGGGAGTATATATATCCTTGTTCTTTTACACTTTACACACACAATATACAAAATTATACACATCATACTACTTGAGAGATTTTCAGAGCTTTTCGACTGACTTGAGCGTCGGAGTCCCTTCGCCGGGAACCCCTCCCGGTGTTTGTCTTGCAGGTTTGTTGGATTCGACCGTTCGAGATTTCGAGTTTTTGGTTCCGAGAAGACGCACGTTAAACCGGAGCAATATCAATTGGCGCCGTCTGTGGGAAATAAATTCTGAGTTGAGACGTTGAGAGCAAAAATGGTAAATACTAGAGGAACGCAGAGAACGGAGATCGGTGAACCATCGAGGAATCGCGAAGGAGAAGGGGACAGCCAGAACACTGTCCCGGATAATCCTCCTCACACCATTACTTTGACTCCTGAAGAGCTTTCCGGTTTGATATCGGCGGCAGTCCAAAAGGCCTTGACTGCTCATGTCAAAGGACAACCTGAGGGTACGGAAATTGAAATAGAGAAGAATCAGCCAGAAGACAAGTCACAAGCTAACGAGAGGGAAAGTCGTTCTGATCAGCCCAGATGTCAAAAATGGGAACACACCGATCCATCGGAGGAGGTTGTTGAACTGTGGAGAGAAGCCCATCAAAACACTCGTCAGGCTCCGCGAAACTTAAGGGGAAACCCTTTTTCTGACCTAATCATGAAGGACAAGCTGCCTGTCTCTTTTCGCCCAGTTAATTTCGAGTACGATGGCACTGCTGACCCTTGGGAGCATTTGTGTCGATTTGAAAATACCGCTCTTTTACACCAGTACTCTGAAGGGATTAAGTGTAGGGTGTTCGCCACTACCCTTACCAAAGCTGCTCAAACTTGGTTCAGTCAGATAAGCGACGGGATAATTCACAGTTTCGAACAGCTGTCAGATATGTTCTTACATCAGTTCGCCAGTGTTCGGAAGCAGAAGCGATCCGCTCAGACGTTATTTGGAGTTCGACAAAAGACAGAGGAGACATTGAGAGATTATGTCAAAAAATTTACAGATGCCGTCCTGGAGGCCCCGGAGGCTTCGGGCGATCTGGTGGTCAGCGCATTTATTCAAGGATTGAGAGAGGGTGATCTGCATACCTCTCTAGTGAAGAAGACCCCCCTGAATTTTGACGATCTATTACAGAGGGCTACCAAGTATATCAATTTGGAAGAAGCAGTTCGGATGAAGAAAGGAGAGAGCTCCATCCGACCGAACAGAGCACGAGAACAGGAAAACGTGAGGAAACGACACTTTGGAGAATCCCAAACCAAGTTCGCACCGCCGCAGTTAAGAGACAACAGGGGAGGTCGAAGACAATATGAACGATACATGCCATTGACGATTCCGCCCGAACAAGTATTAATGGAAATCTGGAATCTGCCCCAATTAAAATGGCCAGCAACCTGGAGTCCGAATCCTAAAAAGCCACCTACCTATGGTAACGGGAAGTTGTGTCGGTTCCATAACGAGTATGGCCACAGCACGGATGAATGTTGGCATCTGCAAGATGAATTGGAGAGATTGATTAGAGAAAACAAACTGGCCCGATATGTTCGGCAACCTCCACGCGAACAGCGAGACAACCGAAATGGCCGGCGAGGGCCAAGAAGAGATAGAAGACGAGAACAGCCCGAACTACCTCCTCCTCCACCGAATCCACAACATAATGAGCCCGCAAGAGAGGAAAGGCCGACAATACACATGATCATCGGAGGCCCTACTGATGGGGACTCGAATAGAGCTCGCAAGGCCAGGTTAAATTCAGTCCGGCAAAAGAATATTGAGGTTCAAACTATCTTTGATGACGTTGTGATAGAGTTCGGAGCTCGTGATAAGGTGGCCATCCAAAGTCCCCAGTTCGACGCGTTAGTGATTTCTGCGGAAATTGAAGGTTTTGAGGTTAAGAGGATATTTGTGGATACATGAAGTTCCGTGGATATCATGTTCATGGATTGTTTCAGGAAGATGAGGTCGACGGTGGAAGTGAAGTCAGTAGAAACCTCCCTTTATGGCTTTTCTGGAGAAGCAGTAGCTGTTCTGGGCAAGGTGCAGTTACCTATGGTGTTAGGAGAAGGGGAATGGAAGCAAAACAGAACTATAACCTTCCTATTGGTCGATGCGCCCTCTCAGTATAATGTGATATTAGGTCGCCCATCTTTGGGTACTTACGCAGCAATCATCTCGCCAGCACACTTGATGATGAAGTTTCCTATCGAGAATGATCAGGGCCGGATCCTGGGTATAGGAAAGGTTCATGGAGACCAACAGACAGCTCGACGATGCTATGTTACTGCAGTTCGTCAGTTGGAGTCCCGAAAGTGGAGTTCAGAACAAAGGGATGATGTTGATCGAGAAAGAGATATTAGTCACAAAAAGGGACAAGAAGCGAACACGGCTGAGTTCGAAGAAGGAGAATTAATGAGCGTCGAACTGATTCCGGAGCGACCTGGTCATACCATTCGCATTGGTCGATACCTAACTAAGCAGATCGAGGAAGAAATAATAGAAGTATTAAAAGGGAACGTGGATTTGTTCGCATGGAAACCAGAAGATATGAAGGGAATAGATCCAGAGGTGGTCGTTCACAGATTAAATGTCAAACCCGAAGTCCGACCCATCAAGCAAAAGTTAAGACATTTCGGAGAACAACAGAATGAAATCATTGAGAGAGAAGTCCAGAAGCTGTTGGAAATCGAACATATCGAAAAAATTCTATACCCGCGGTGGTTAGCTAATGTTGTTTTGGTACCCAAACCAGGGAACAAGTGGCGGATGTGCATTGATTTCCGTGATCTCAACAAAGCTTGTCCTAAAGATTACTATCCGCTGCCCCGGATCGATAAGCTGGTCGATTCCACTGCAGGGTGCGAACTGCTCAGTATGATGGATGCAGCACTGGGATATCACCAAATTCTGTTACATCCCGAAGATAAACCCAATATGGCATTTATCACTTCGTCAGGAACATATTGCTACACGGTGATGCCTTTTGGTTTAAAAAATGCAGGAGCTACTTATCAAAGGATGGTGGACAGGATGTTTGCCAATCAGTTAGGTCGGAACATGGAAGCTTATGTGGATGATATGCTGGTAAAAAGTGCTAAAGCAAACACACATCCTGCGGACTTAAGGGAAACCATGACAACCATTCGGAGAAGTGGAATGTGCTTGAATCCTGCGAAATGTTCTTTCGGAGTAAAAGCGGGGAGGTTCTTGGGTTACATGGTTACTGAAAGAGGAATCGAAGTCAATCCCAGCAAGATCCAAGCTATACAAAACATGACTGCTCCTCGAACTATGAAAGAAGTACAAGTCTTAACTGGTCGTGTGGTCACCCTGAGTAGATTCATTTCCAGATTGGCAGACAAAGGATTACCTTTCTTTAAAGTTCTCAGGAAAAGTAGCCAGTTTGACTAGAACGAGCAGTGTCAGAAGGCGTTCGACGATCTAAAAGTTTTCCTTGCTACGCTTCCCCTGTTGAAACAACCAGCCCAAAGAGAACCGCTGATAATATACCTAGCAGTCGGAGAAGAGTCCGTTAGTTCGATCCTGGTGAAGGAGATAGGCAAGGACCAGTTCCCAATATACTTCGTCAGCAAGGTTCTTCAAGATGCGGAAATACGCTATACGGAGATTGAGAAAATAGCATATGCACTAATAACTGCGGCCAGAAGATTAAGACCCTATTTTTTGAGTCATACAGTTGTAGTGCGAACTGACCATCCATTGAGCACCATTTTGGGGAAGCTAGAGGCCTCGGGCCGGTTGGTTAAGTGGGTCGTCGAACTAGGCCAGTTCGACATTAGATACGAACCACGAACGGCGATTAAAGGTCAGGCTTTGGCAGATTTCATACAAGAGACAACCAGAATTCAAGAGAAGAAAGAATGGGAACTCTTTGTTGACGGATCTTCTTCTCGTCATGGAGCCGGAGCTGGTATTTTGTTAATTAGCCCAGAAAAAGATGAGCTACAGTTCGCTGTCAAATTCTTGTTCAAAGCCTCCAACAATGAAGCAGAGTACGAAGCTTTCCTACAAGGTTTAAAGATAGCCGAACAGGTTGGAGCTCGACATCTGACGGTCAAGTCTGATTCACAGTTAGTAACTCAACAGTTGCAAAACCGATGTGAAGTCAAAGAAGATCGGATGAGTTCGTATGTTGAAAAGATTAGAGAAATGGAGAGCAAGTTTGAGAAACTTGAAATTGAGCAAATCCCTAGAAGTGAGAATCAGAAGGCAGATTTCCTTGCTAAAATAGGCAGTTCGCTGAAAGACTGTTCGCAGAGGACTATAACAGTAATGGGAGTGGAAAGAGAGAAAGAAGTAATGAGCATTGATGACGGGGTGAGTTCGGATTGGAGAACTCCAATTATATGCTTTTTAAAAGGCAAGAAAGAAGGAACAGAAAATGAATTAGGAAAGCTGGAAAGGCAAGCTCGGTTTTATTATCTACTGCAAGAGGCCTTATACAGAAAAACTTTCCTGACGACAGATGCCCGATGTTTATCCAGAGAAGAAGGAATCAAAGTCTTGGAGGAAGCCCATGAGGGGGATGTGCCGAACACGCCGGAGCCAGATCTTTGGCTCGGAAAGTAGTACGAGCTGGGTTTTATTGGCCTACAATGAAGAATGACGCGAACGAAATAGTCAGAAGATGCGAAGCTTGTCAGAAACATGGATGGCGAATTCATACACCTGCCGTTGACATGCTAACTATCTGTTCACCGTGTCCATTCGCCAGATGGGGAATCGACATCGTTGGCCCCTTCGTAAAAACTTGAGGAAGCAAGCAGTTCGTAGTAGTGGCGGTGGACTATTTCACCAAGTGGGTCGAAGCCGAACCATTAGCCAAGATCACCGAGGCCGAAATGATCCACTTCATTTGGAAAAATATTTGCTGCAGATTTGGTTTACCAAGAATTTTGATTTCAGACAATGGAGCTTAGTTCCGTGGAAAGAGAATTATCGAGTGGTGCAAAGAGATGAAGATCTTACAAGTATTCACTGCAGTAGCTCATCCTCAAGCAAACGGGCAAGTCGAAGTGGTGAACAGAATCATATTGGACGGACTGAAAAAGCGACTAGAATCAGAAAAATCCAATTGGGTTGACGAACTACCATCGGTATTATGGGCATATCGAACTACACCACGATGGACGACGGGAGAAAGCCCTTTCAGTTTGGCATTCGGAATGGAAGCTGTCGTGCCAGCGGAAATCCAAGGAGAAGCGCTGAGAATCATAAGTTTCGAGCCTCTGAAGAACGAGGAACTAATCAAGATTGATTCAGTATTCTTAGACGAGCTCCGGGATAAGGCCAGAGTTCGACATGAGTTTTACAAGAGGCGGATTCAAGCGGCATTTAACAAAAAAGTCCAGAAAAGGGAGTTCCAGATCGGCGATATGGTCCTAAGGCAATCAGATGCCTTGGTCAATATTGGAAAATTAGATGCTACTTGGGAAGGACCGTACACCATATCCAAGATTCTTTCAGGAGGATCTTACGAACTGATTGATGGAGAAGGAAAATTACTACCAAGACCTTGGCATATGAGCTATCTGAAGAAATTTTATGCGTAGTACGCTACTCTTGTATGATTACTTTTTTAAATTTTTGTCAACTTAATAAAATAAGTCGGTATCCGACTCGTGGATGTAGGCTGATTTGGCCGAACCACGTTAAAATGGCTGTGTATGATTCTGATTCAAAAGGTTGTATTATATTTTGAAAGACAAACTGAATGAATTCTCCTTGGAAGGGTTGATCGATGGAACTGATCAACTGAACCTTCCTTGGATCGAACTGAATGAATTCTCCTTGGAAGGGTTGATCGATGGAACTGATCAACTGAACCTTCTTTGGATCGAACTGAATGAATTCTCCTTGGAAGGGTTGATCGATGGAATCGATCAACTGAACCTTCCTTGGATCGAACTGAATGAATTCTCCTTGGAAGGGTTGATCGATGGAATCGATCAACTGAACCTTCCTTGGATCGAACTGAATGAATTCTCCTTGGAAGGGTTGATCGATGGAATTGATCAACTGAACCTTCCTTGGATCGAACTGAATGAATTCTCCTTGGAAGGGTTGATCGATGGAATCGATCAACTGAACCTTCCTTGGATCGAACTGAATGAATTCTCCTTGGAAGGGTTGATCGATGGAATCGATCAACTGAACCTTCCGTGGATCGAACTGAATGAATTCTCCTTGGAAGGGTTGATCGATGGAATCGATCAACTGAACCTTCCGTGGATCGAACTGAATGAATTCTCCTTGGAAGGGTTGATCGATGGAATCGATCAACTGAACCTTCCTTGGATCGAACTGAATGAATTCTCCTTAGAAGGGTTGATCGATGGAACTGATCAACTGAACCTTCCTTGGATCGAACTGAATGATTTCTCCTTGGAAGGGATTAAAACCAGTGGAAGTCTGAAAAGTATTTAAAAGAGACTTGAGAAGAAACACTAAAATGATATCCGATAGTATTTAAAAAATGATTCCATTACAGAAGTCTGAAAAATTAAAGCATTACAAATTCCTGGGAAAAAGATAAAAATCTAAGAGTCAGCAGGATCTTCGGAAGGAACTGCAGAAGGAGGAGGCTCGCTGGTCGAAGGCAGAACAGGCAAAGGGACAAGCATCTCTTCGGGCAGGTCGGCAATCTGGCTCGGAGTTGCCTCTCCGGACTGAAGGATAGCCGAACCAACACTTGGAGGAGTGGAAAGAACTTCCTTGATGGACTGCTCCAAGTACCTGGCCCACCATTCCGCGGCTGGGTCTTCGTTCAGATCCCCTTGCCAGCCGGGAGGAATAGGAAAAGTCTGAGTTAACTTTCTGAACAAGGAGGAAACACGGTATCGAAGGACGGACTCCGGCAATGTCTGCCCAGTCTCCTCCTGGAAACCCCGAACAATCTCCGTTACCTCCTCTTGGCGCAAGCGGATTCCCTCCTTAAAGTAGGCCTCTGCCATCGGAGCTGTCTTGGAGAGAAAGAGCGTAGAATTCCAAAGTTGGTGAAAAAGCCGGTCCCGATACTCAGAAATTATCAACTCCATTTCTGGGCTTTTGGCGAACTGATAATAGCCCGCCACAGTCCCAGCTTGAAAACCCTCAGCTCGCATCTCCTCTCCGAAGCGAGTCCGATCATTTCTTTCCTTTTCCAGTTCCTCCTTCAGCTTGCGGTTTTCGGCCTCCATCTGGAGAAAGGCGTCTTGTCTCTCCATGGCATATTTTTCCTTCGCCAACAGCAACTCCTCCTTCCTGATAGCATCCGAGCGAGCCACAGCTAGATCGACCTCAACCTGTTCCAGCATAGCTGACAGCTTTTCGGACTTCTCGGAGCGAAGTGAAAGATCACTCTCCAGAGTTTTCTTCTCCTCGGTCACTTCCTCCAATCGCACGAGACTCTCCTTCAGCTCGTCCCTCCGACGAAGAGCCTGCCTCGCATAACCCACAAAATACTTTTGGATGTTCGCCAGGCGAGTCAGGTTCCTCCTCAGCTCTTTCTCTTCAGTATCTTCTTCTTCTTCTTCCTCGGCTTTCGACGAACCCCCCGCCGCGGCCTCATCTGTTCGCACCTTTTTCGGCCGGAAGGCTCTCGAACTGGAAGGTGTTTTCCTTTTGGAAGAAGGGGTTCGAGCTGGATGCGCTTCGCCAGTCTCCTCAGTCAGGTCGATTGGTTGAGAGGGCGGAGCTGTGATGAGAAGCGAACCGCGAGGAGTGAGGGTCGCAGTGACAGCTGGAGCAGAGGATTCTGGGGTAGGATCTGGAACAGAAGGGAGGACGCTTTCCTCTTGAATCAAGGCGACCGAGGGGCCAAGTGCCCTACCAGCCAGCTCGGCCAGACGAGTTTCCTCGATCTGTTTGAAAGCAGCAGCCAGAGCAGGATCCACCCCGTGCTGAGCAGGTGAGATCGGGGTTCGCTCCTCATCAGACACATCTTCCGCAATGGAGAAAAATCGATTCATTGTGAGATCTGCAGAAGAGAACAAACAAGGTCAGACGACAAAACAATCAGTTCGACCTATAGGGGAATGCAGTAATAATGACCTAGGTCAAAGCGAGGAGGGATCTGGCTGTTCGGATAGAACCCCCAAAAAGATAACAGCTCGGTACAGGAACTCAGCTTGGCAATGTCGAACCAACCCTTTGTAAAAATTTCGTTCAGGGTGGTGATTTGGTGATCTGGGGCAGGAGCGGGGTCGGTTTGACCCGAATGCTGGGCCCAAGGAAGCGAACGAAAAGGCCGACCTATCGGCGCTTTCACAAAAAAATAATATTTCTCCCAAGAACTGATCTTATCATCCCCGGGAGATAGGAAATAATCTCGCCTCGCACCACTCCGAGGACTCAAATAGAAACGAAAAGGATTGGAATTTTTTAACACGAAGCAAGATCGAAAACGGGTCACAGAGGGCTCGACCCCCATCCATTTACAAACCATGTAAAAAGAAACTATGTAACTAATGGAGTTCGGGTGGAGTTGGCTCGGACATATCCCGAACTCCGCACTAATGTCTAAGAAAAAGGGATGAATGGGATGAACTAAACCTAGGGTGACCTGTTTTAGAAACCAGGACTGATGCCCAGGTGGTGCGCGATGAGGTCGATCCTCAGGACCCGGGATCACCACCGTATAGCCCCCCGCCATCAGTGAGCTTAAAAACACAGTGTGGGTCGGAGTGACCTTGGTAGAAGAAAAGGCATCTTCTACAGATTTCTTCCTTCTAGATTTTTCCGAAGTAGAAGATGTCATTGATACAATAAAGATTAGGAAAGAGAGGAAGGGGTACCTGAGATTGAGAGAAGAAACTTAAATCAAGGAGAAGATCGGAGAAGATGAACGTCTACAGTGGAGGAGCACGAAAGTGTTTTAAAGATGATGATAATGACATATATATAGAGAGAAAGATCTTGATTTTGGGGGGAAAAACCGAAGAGGCGCGACCTGTCCGCCGTTGGATGGAGTGAAATCTAACGGCGGAAAACAAAAGGGCCTTGGGCGGGAACAATTTTTTTCGTCACGTGTCGTGCGAACAGAGCGATGGAAGCTGAAAAGACATGGAAAAGACATCTCGCCTCGGGAAGAGGCGTCAGTTCAGTTCGATCACCGCCTTAGCGAACTACCACCGTCTTAGCGAACCTCCCCAGTGTATTACATACACTGCGAAAAGGGGGGGAGTACTGATGTGATCGAACTAAATGCCTCAAACCGAACCGAACTGAACACAACCGAATTTATCCAGGCCAGATTTCTTACTTAGTTTAGGTCGAACTACGCCTGTTCTGGCGGACTACATTAGCTCGGATGAGAATCTACGAGCTGAATGACGTGAAAGCGAAATGATCTTAACTGCCCGCTATTTTCACGGGTTTGTTACCCATATCCCTGATTTTTAGGCTGATATCGAGCTAACCCTTGATTTTCAGAGGACTCCCACGCCCAGCACAATCAGGACTCCTATTTCTACTGCAACAAGTATCAGGGAGTATATATATCCTTGTTCTTTTACACTTTACACACACAATATACAAAATTATACACATCATACTACTTGAGAGATTTTCAGAGCTTTTCGACTGACTTGAGCGTCGGAGTCCCTTCGCCGGGAACCCCTCCCGGTGTTTGTCTTGCAGGTTTGTTGGATTCGACCGTTCGAGATTTCGAGTTTTTGGTTCCGAGAAGACGCACGTTAAACCGGAGCAATATCAGTAATAATATAACTTTTATGTTGTAATAGAATAACCTTTATGTATAGATTTGATAACATTTTTCGTGAATAATTTATATTTTTTTCACTATAAAAATTCATGTAATATAGCCGAAACATTTATGTTGTAATGATATAACATTTATGTTGTAATAATATAACATTTATGTACAAATTTCATAATATTTTCAGTAAATAACTTATATTTTTTTCACTACAAAAATTCATATAGTATAGCTGAAACCTTTATACTATAATATTTTTACCTTTATATTATATTAGTATAACATTTATGTACAAATATCATAACTTTTATGTACTTAAAGAATATCATAAGGTTATATTATTACAACAAATGTTATATTATTACAACATAAAAGTTATGTTATTATAACATAAAGGTTTTGAAAGGTATTATAAATCTGTCATGCACTACAAAGGCTATGTGTATATAACTAAAAGGTTATATGGACAGAACTAAAAAGTTAAGTTCGATAAACTAAAAGGTTATGCGAATATAACTGCAGAACTAGGGTTTGGGCTAGGGTTGAGCTAAGGTATGGGCGCGTGTAAGCGCATGAGACACGAGTGAAATGCGTGAAATACACTCTCGGATCTGATCGACCTAGTTAGATCCGTGCACTTGGTGTATAGAAATAATTGTATACTGAAATATAATGTAAGAGTATTACTAATATCATGTGAATGAATTGACCACATAATGCAAATGTGTGACTCCATTAACTTAAAAAGATAATTATCTTATTTTACCTGTTTTATAATCTTATTGAAATATATTAATTGTATCGCATAAAGGTATTAGTTGTAGTATATAAATGTATTAATTATATTATATAAACATGTACCTCATTTAATTAAAATATACTTAAGGATTTTACTTGTAGCATGTAAATGTATAAAATAGATAATGTAAAGATATTTGTGCATTTATTTAAAAAATTATTACCTTATTTTATTTAAAAAATGATTTTATTATTTTAGTGAAATATATTTGTATTATATAAATGTGTCGGTTATATAAAATAAATGTATTACTTTGATCATTTACATTAATGTATTACCACAGTTTGCTAACATATAGTTAAGGTTGTGTTTGGATAAAGTGATTTAACTTAGGATTTGAAATGAACGTATTTCAAGTCCAATCAATCAAATTCATCATCCAAACACAACCTAAAAATATTACTCCAAAAAAAAAAAAAAAAAAAAACTCAAATCTCTTCATCCAAACACAATATAACTTGCATGAAAAAAAATCACTTATATAAGTAAAGTATATCAATGTATGACCAATTGTACACTCATTACTCATACACTAGTTTCATAGAAGTCGTTATAAGAATATAGTATGAAAAGAAATTCGGTCATTTGACACAAAAAAAAATTATAAATCAAAGGAATTATTGTCACTTAAAATAAACATATATATTTATTATCAATTCTAGAGAAAAAAAAAGTCACCTAGAAATATTCAAATTTGATTAATCAATATTTGCCTTCATCTGGTAAGCAGTGATTGATTTACATAATAGGGGCATTCTCAGTCGCATCAAACCAAAATATTGACATGGAATTTGATTTTTTTTTATTTTTTTTGTTTTTAAAGTCCGAGGACTGAGGAATAGTAAATGAATATGAGAATATTTCCTAAAAATGAAAAAGAGTTCGTAAAGTCCTAAAATGTTGTTATGCAGTCGATACGCGCAGGCCATAGTATCGTCATCCCACCTAAATTCTTTCCTTTGTCCGCGCCGCCTAGGATTTTTCACCACTCCCATTATTTCTTTCTCTTCTTCTAAGAGACATTTTAACAAACACTTCTCCTCACGAAATAATTTATCCAGTGATTCTCGCTTTGTGTCTCGTTCTTTGCCCACAGCTCCGAGAATGGGATCGCTCTCCGCCTTCGACGAGATTCTGCAGTACCCAGTCCCTCGAAGAGATGAATCTGTGGTTGATAATTATCACGGCGTTATGGTCCCCGATCCTTACCGATGGTAATGAAATGGCGCTGTTCAAAGTTTCCACTGTAAACACTTCTTTTTACTTTTCGTAGTAGCTAATTGGACCCTCTAATTCTTAGTTTAAAATCAAATAAGTCAATGGTTAGTTAATGAATACTTTCTGCGTTTTCTATAGCCTTGTAATGTTGAACTTCGGTTTATATGTTTTTTAAATAATTTCTACATAATTTTAGAGATTTTCTGTTGTGGAAATTGTTATTGGGTTATATATGATGAATTTGAATTAATGTGGGCAGGCTTGAGGACCCTGATTCAGAGGAGACAAGAGAGTTTGTGGAAAAGCAGATGAAATTGACGGATTCTGTGCTTAAAACTTGCGAAACAAGGGAAAAGCTTCGTGAAAGGCTTACGAAGTTATACGATTTTCCCAAGTACAATGCTCCATTTAGGACTGGTGATAAGTACTTTCACTTCCACAACACTGGTTTACAGCCACAAACTGTCCTTTACGTTCAGGTTCACTGTCAAGATTGTAGCTTTGTAATGTTTAAAGTGTGTTTAAATAAGCTAATAAACTGTTGATGTTCAGGATAATTTGGATGGGGAACCTGAGGTTTTACTTGATCCAAACACATTAAGTGATGATGGAACTGTGGCTTTGAGCACATATGCTGTTAGTGAGGATGCAAAATACTTGGCCTATGCCACCAGTTCAAGTGGAAGCGATTGGGTTACCATCAATGTTATACGAATTGATGATAAGATCACTGAGCCTGATACCATTTCATGGGTAAACTTTTTCAATGTTGTGATATTTTCTAAGTATTTTTTCAGTTAAAGATATATCCAGAACCGAGTTGTTTTAGAGATATGATAATAGAGTTACTACTTCCAGTTCATTTATTAGCAATATCTGATGCATGTTTTATACCAGGTTAAGTTTTCAAGCATTAGTTGGACTCATGATAGCAAGGGGTTTTTCTACAGCCGTTATCCAGCTCCTGAGTAAGTAATAATTCTAACGTAAAAACATTTTCCTTCAATTGTTGCATGTGCTGAGTTTATCTAATTAAAGATAACATTGTTTGTCATAGAAGATTGGCCTCTCTACCTTTTACATTTGGAGTCGCTCCTTTAAAAATTCACTTGTGTAGGGAATATATAGTTTGAGATCCTATTAAGCCATTGACTTAGAACTCTTGTTGATAAATTATGTATATAAATGTTCGCTTGCATTTTTTCAGCACTAGATTTATGATCTTCATGTTGGATGGTTTGTTTTAAAGGGATGGAGACAATATGGATGCAGGCACAGAAACCCATGCCAATCTAAACCATGAAATATATTATCATTTTTTGGGTACTCATCAGTCTGAAGATATCTTATGTTGGAGTGATCCAGACAATCCTAAACATACACGTTCAGCTGCAGTCACGGAAGACGGAAAGGTGCCAAGACTTTACCAGACATTATTCAGGAGGAATGCAACTATGCAAGTCAATAATTATTAATCTGTTAAAAAAACTGCAGCAATGTTTTTATGCACTTCATACCATGATGCACAAAAAAAAAAATCTGTCGTTGCCCCAAAAGGCTGATGGATCAGTACTTTATTCAAAGAAAGAAGGAAAGTAAAATGACGAATTGTTTTATAACTTTTGAATAATGATGTGACCAAGTCAAAAGTAATAGCTTTTGACAAAGTTATGGTTTGAATCATAGATTTGACCATAGATTACATATTAGGAATCTTGTGTTATCGCACCAAAATGTTATTATGAGATTCTTCATTCAAATTGATTATCTGATGTCAGAGAGAAATGTATTAACTGTTTGTGCAATACTGCTAAATACAAATTGATTCTGACTATTGATCATGGTTCTGGTGTAGAATATGTTCGCAATTAACATGATGGATTAAGATCATCACACTGAAATTAGCCTAAATAAAGTCTATTGATCTTTTCCTCTAGTACTCCAGCATGATGTATTCTTGTAACAAAAGAGAGTTTCCATGTAATATTATGCAAAAAAAAATATATGTTCTTATTATGTGCATTGATAATATTGTTTAGATGCCATTTTTTCCTTAGATTTTAGAACTTCTGATATCTGATTTACTTTTCAGCTAACTAGTTTTCCTATACTTTTGGAATTTGCAGTATGTTCTTTTGTATATCGATGAAAATTGTGATCCTGTCAACAAGGTTTATTACTGTGACCTGTCATTACTCCCTAAAGGACTTGAAGGTTATAGAGGGACAAAGGAATTGCTTCCTTTTGTAAAGCTTGTCGATAAGTTTGATGCTTCCTATCACTATGTTGCGAATGATGAGACAATTTTCACTTTCCTCACTAATAAAGATGCTCCAAGAAACAAACTTGTACGTGTTGATCTAAAAGAACCTAGTTCCTGGATTGAAGTACTTCAAGAAGATAAAAAGGATGTGCTTGAATCAGCTGCGGCCGTAAATGGCAATCAAATTGTCGTGAATTATCTGAGTGATGTGAAAAATGTTCTGCAAATAAGGGACTTGAGAACTGGTGACCTTCTGCACCATTTACCTCTTGATATTGGAGCAGTATCTGAGATTTCTTCTCGACGTAAAGACAGCATAATCTTTATTGGATTTACAAGCTTCCTTGTCCCGGGCATTATATATATGTGCAATTTGGAAGGTGAAGTGCCAGACATGAAAATTTTCAGAGAAATAGTGGTTCCTGGCTGTGACAGAACTGAATTTGAAGCCAGACAGGTAAATTCTAGTTTATTGAAAAAAATGCAGTTAAGCAGAGGGATGCATAATGTAGAGATTACTTGTTTCTGATAATCTGGGGCCAATGTTCCAAATTTTCAATAAAAAGAAAGTTATTTTCCCTCCTTTCCTTTAGATTCTGATCATTATGTTTATCAATCCACAGCTTATACCTCTTAGCCAACAGTTGTACACATTGTCCTTAGAGTCTAATAGTTGATCAGTGTTGTGGTGAGTAATGAAGTGGGCATTTGACTTCTGGGAGTAAACTAGTAACGTTTGTAGTTCATATGGATAAAGTCTTTTGTAACAGTGCTTGTAGTTTCTTATAGAACAAGTGGTAAGAAATCTGGATTTAGGTTTTCTTACATAAATTTCATTATGCTCTTGTATGAATTTGGTGGTTTTATGTTTCTCCAAAAGAAAAAAAGGAGGGTATTGAGTAGAAGGAAGTTTAATTTTTTTGTTCTATATTCTTTTTTATCCCAGTAACTTCCTTGATCAGTGTATTCCTTTTTCAGGTTTTTGTTCCCAGTAAGGATGGCACTAAAATCCCAATCTTTATAGTGGCTAGAAAGGGTCTTCACCTTGATGGTTCACATCCCTGTTTACTTTATGGATATGGTGGATTTAATATCAGTATTACCCCATATTTTACTGCCAGCCGTATTTTGATTGCAAAGCATTTAGATGTTGTCTTCTGCATTGCAAACATACGTGGAGGAGGAGAGTATGGAAAAGAATGGCATAAAGCTGGAGCCCTTGCTAAGAAGCAGAATTGCTTTGATGACTTCATATCAGCTGGTGAGTATCTTGTGTCTGCTGGCTACACCCAGCCTAGCAAGTTGTGTATTGAAGGTGGAAGCAATGGAGGGCTACTTGTTGGGGCTTGTATTAATCAGGTAGCACTTCCTTCAATCTTTTCATATTTTTTAATGTATACTTTTATGTCTAATGCAATAAACAAGTTAACTATTTAGAAATCTTTTATCTAATCTTCCCATACTTTTTTCTGTAAATTTTTATGCCTATTGCCTAAAGCGATCAACAAGTTTAGAAATATTGTGATTGCAGAGACCTGATCTTTTTTGCTGTGCTCTTGCTCATGTTGGTGTTATGGACATGCTAAGGTTTCACAAGTTTACCATTGGTGAGGAAACATTTTTCAAGGGAGGCTTTTCATTCTAGTAGATCTGTTCACACGTTTTGACATTTTCTTATTTTCCACCCTGCAAACTAGGCCATGCATGGACCTCAGACTATGGCTGTTCTGATAAAGAGGAAGAATTCCACTGGCAAATCAAGTGAGCTAATCTACCTCCTTCAGAGTGATGAATCAAATTGCATTCCAAATTAAATTGTACATATGCACTTTCTATTTGTGTTGCTATCTTCTTCTTATTAATAATAATAATAATAATTTGACATTTTCTCTTCTGAACTATTATTTGGGTTAGGTAGAACTTTTTTTTATTTCTTTTGAGGTCCTCATGGTTGCTAAGCTTAAATGAATTAACACGTTTTTATATTTGGGGTATTCTTTTTGTTCTTTGATCTGGCAGTAATTAGGAGTTAAATCTATTGCTCACTATCATTGTAACTCTTGAACCCAATGGCTCAAAATTTTTAGAATGTATACACTAATGGTTATTCTGTTTTTGGTTTTATTGGGAGAAAATCTGAGTGTGAGCCAGGAAGGCTTGGTGTTCACTGTTCAATGTTTCTGTATATATATGTAATTTTACTTTTTGTGATTTTTCAACGCGAGGTTGTATGTCCTGTGTTTATTTTGATGACAAAATCAAAGAATTTTGATTTAGCTCTCATGATTTCATTGCATTAGTGGAATCCATGGATGCAGTATTGCTTTACCCATAACTTGGAGTGCTTCAATGTATTTAATGTTCTGTCTTTACTTTATGCTCGTGTTAAACTTATTTGTTATTATCTTTTCGGATAGGTACTCGCCCCTGCATAATGTTAGGAGACCTTGGGATACACCATCTGAAAAGGTCATTCAGTATCCATCTACTATGTTATTGACGGCTGACCATGATGATCGTGTTGTCCCACTGCACTCGCTGAAGTTATTGGCGGTGAGTATTTTATTAGATTTAGAATTCTATTTTGTGCTAAATTACACATCAATCCTGATAGTTGTGGCATATCTTCTTTCTCTATGTTCGGGTGCCAAAAAGCAGTTAAATGATACTAAATGACAAAAACTGCATGCCAATAAATTAAAATGATACTAAATGACAAAAACTGCATGCCAATAAATTTGAGGAACTTTAATAACTGAGTTATGTATTGAAACTTCTATTAACTTTTGAAGACTTTAAAACTTAAGTTTTATGTTGAAACTTTTATGGTGCTTGATATTTGTTGTCAACCTCTGAATGGATGGATATGTCGGTTTTAATTTTCTATTATAAACTCTATTCTCAAATTAAGGGAACCTGCATGGGGGATATACTTGGAGAATACATGAGTGCTAGAGCATGTTCAAAGTTCCATACAGTTTCACAAATCTCTACTCATTGTGAACAAAAACTTCCAGAGATTTCTGAAGATGTTCAACTCTTGAAAATTTTAGGATTTCTGAACAATCATCACTGGAATGTTAGCTTAAATCATTTTTTCCTTACACAGACCCTACAATATGTACTATGCACAAGCATGGAGAAGAGTACTCAAACAAACCCAATCATTGGACGCATAGAACAGAAAGCTGGACACGGTGCTGGCATGCCTACACAAAAAATTGTATGCACATTAACGTATTACATTTCCGTTTCTATCAAGGTTGATGGACTTTTAATCTCTCTAATTAAGTTCAAAATCTGTATTTCAGATTGATGAAGCTGCAGATAGATACGCTTTCATGGCAAAGGCAGTCGGTGCATCGTGGATCGAGTAGATGATTCCGATCTTGTGGTAAGTTGCAGAATTACATTCAGTTGGATGTATCTACTTCATTTGTCTCAGGCTGTTGTTTTAGATTAGAGAAAGATGCTTCTGAGTTCCACCTTTGCCTGGGGTGAGAGTATTGGTACTTTGTAGGGGTGAATGATGATCAGTTATCTCTCTTTTAAATTGTTCTATTTTCCCCTATCACCATTTCTTTCATTAATGTAATTATCAGATCTATTTATAAATGTTCATTTTCTTTGGGATATAGATTGATACATGATCTGTAGAAAGTGTTTAATTAATATATAATGTGGTTTTTTCTTTTAAGTTATCATAATATATACTAAACCTGAATGATTAATTGAGGGTACAAATTAAAAGGACTCAAATTGTGTTTGGTTGGATGGATTTGAGCTTTGGGTGTCATATTCATAGTAACAAATTTCTTACTATTTGAATCTTAGAAAAAGTTATCGATTATTGTTTGGATAGGATGATTGCTTGCGAACGAATATTATACATGTAGCAGCATTTACTGTATGCATATTTTCTTCATTTCAGTTATTCTATTTCAATTTCAAAACAATAAAATTAGTTACATATTCGTATTTTGAGTAACACATGGAATTATGGGTGGTCGTTATTGCAATAACAAATCAATAATCTCATATTGTTTACCATATCAAAACTTTCGGTATGCAAAAATCCATATTATTATTAATTGAAATTTCGGTATTACTAGTAGTCATAACTAATAATGAGACACGGTTTAATATATCATAATAATTAATAAAGATCTTGTAGACATAATTATAAATGGTGTTGAACTACATGATAATTTGCATGTCTCTTTCGAAATATAGCTTGAATATATTTTTTATAATATATATTTTTACCTGTAACTAGATTATTTGGTGTTGTGTCCATTATATTTTATCATCATAAGAAATTAAACAACCATACACAAAAATATTTATAAATAAAAACTAATATGTAACTACATATAAAATAATACACATTTATTTTTCATTTCCAATGTATTGTTTAACACCACAAATGACTCTTTAATAAATACTCAATTGAAATCAATTACTTACACAAGTATTTTCTAATTTTAATGGAAGGATCTTTTCTTAAATTTTTAGGAACCCCAAAAATTATGTTGCAAATCTCAAGAACAACATCATCAAATATGTTAGAAACTCATTAAACAAATCATTTTGTAGTCTTTCTGCTTCAACATTTAGAAAACTTGGAATTTCATCTCACTTATCACTTGTTTCTTCAACTACATTTTTTTTTTATATGTGAAGGTGCTTGCTATCATCATCATTGTTTTGGCGGCTTCTTTTTCCTCTTGTGTGTAGAGTTAATACACAAACCAAGATCACATGGTGACATATAAAAAAAATGTAAAATTAAATTACAAAATTAATTCAAGATGATATAAGATAATGAACTAGAATTACTTATGTAAATTGATTCTATCAAGGAATTTCGGCACTCATAAATTTCAAGTCCTTCACTTTACAAGAGTAGAGAATGAAAGTCATCACCTCGATAAATGATCGAAATTGCCTAGCGCGATGATAATAAAATTGAAAAAAATAGGCAAACATTCTTAGATAACTATTTGAATAAATTTAAAATAAGACATTCTATGCACGTCGAAGATCGATGAATGATAAAGTTTATTTTTTTATGTGTAAAATGTAGTAGGAAATGAGGAAAATTACCTTGTCTTCTTTGTCATTGTCTCGTTTCCTCTTCTCTATAGTCCATCCTTTAAGACACTCTTCTAATGACAACTCAAACTTCTTTCGAAAGATGGGTTGGATAGGGTCTTCTAGCACTGGTACCACAACATGGTCACTTGATGCAAGATCGCTACCCATAACTTTCCATCCTTCGTTGTTTTCATGCAAAGACACACGACATCGGTCAATACTACTCGTTTTGACCTAACACATAATTAAAAGTTAGAACAAATCATATTTTCATGGAATAGCATGTGTTAAATATTTACTAAAATACCTCATAGATCTCAAGGAGATATTGTTCCACGGCATTTGGAAATTTGAAAAGTTTATAAAATAACTCCTCATTTCCTTTAGTTTTTCGCTTTTTGCCAGATTCACCCTTAACACAACTTGGTACTTTCGGCTATAAAATAAAGAAATAGCATGAACATCAAACAACCAATTAGTGTAGACACCAATCGAAAATAAATAAAATCTCATATACTTAATTTTTTAGTTTGAAGATTGTTTAAGTTTATATAATTTCCTCACTAGTTTGAAAATGAAGATACATTTTGTCTTAATATGTTGTATCTACATTCTCTTTGTACATTTATTTGCGTGTGTTCTAAGTTTGTTTCCCCATTCAATCAGATATGAGAAAATACATGCAAAATATTCTTGTTGTCTAAAATATTTTTCGAAGGTACAATGAATTAAACACTGAAGCACTTCTGGCCACTAACATGGATTACATTCAAATTGTTACAAAAATGAGAATCTTGTGAGTTAATTAACAAGTAGCTTATAAACATATAAAATGGTAAAAGATAGTCAAGTAAAAAAAGTAACAATCTTCATCATCATTTAATTTAGCGAATTACCTCAAAAGAAGAAGACTTTTCTGTATTCTGAAAAACCTCTAGATTATTAGTTTCAGTACCATTCATGTTCTCTTTAGGAGATGGTATATTGATGTTAGAATGGGCAAATGAACCAAATCGATTTTCTAGATTGAGATACATAATACTCATATACACAAATTGCAAGATATATGAATTTATTGGGGTATATGATTGGTATGAAGAACCATTATATAGATTTCAATGAGGAAATATGAAATAAATTTTAGAATTTAATACTCTTGTCATAAATTTGAGGGCTAACAAATTTTTACCCTAATTTGGCTATGAGACCAAAGGTAATTAATGCATTCAAATTACCATGATTTAGAAAATGGTATGTGGGTGTAAAAGCACTTTAATTATTGTATATATTTTTCTATTATCTATTTATTAAGAAAATAAGGTAATTAGCATTTGAAAACTAAGCTATTAAAGTCTACTAATATTTTACTATTTATGAAATGTAATGGAAAAATAAAGAATTAATAGAGTCAAACATTTCAGATTTATGTGATCAAATGTCAGTAAGGATTGTACGGGTCTTTTATTTCGTATTTCTTTCATTAATTAATGTTGATTGAATTTTTATTTTAAATATCATTATATTAACTTGTTTCTCGTAAGATTCGGCTTCTATTGAAAAAAAATTCAAAAATTTTAGTTGCAATTTTTACTTATTATAATTTTTAGGAGATGATCCTTTATTGTAGCCTTTAGTTAAAATGTAATGAGAGACTGAATTCAAATGATCATTAAATTGATCAAAACAGGTGAAAATTAGAAACAAAGTGTGATCTCCCCTGATACTCTCTGTTAGCTTAGATGCCACCCGATCTGCTTCAGCAAACAAAATAGTAACCAAACAACACAATTGTTGCGTAGAACTTAACGATCGATATCTTTGAAAATCGATTGACTATGAAGACATAAATTAGAATTTTTTTTTATTATGGAAGATACATAAATGAAAATCTATATTTCAGATACATTATTGAAATAAAAAAAATTCATTTAAGCTGGATTTATTCATCAAAACCTACTTTTTCATCACCTCGGGCATCCACAAGCCTGTCATTTTAAATGTTTTAAATTAGTTTTTTACCGTATTTAGTCTATGCAAATATTTTTTAGTTAGGTAGCAAATATGAATGCAATCTTTAAGAAATAATTGTGTAATGTCGCAAACCTAGTTATCTACGCCGATTATGCTACTTCAAGTCACTTGCTATTAAATGATTTTATATATATTGGATATACTCGTAGTTTGGTAAATTTATTTTGAACTTCGTAATTAGATTGCTTAACTCAAGAAACTAAACATTGCATAGTAAATACATATATGTATATTAAATAAATGGGAATGCACAATGATTATGTGTCTCATCATCATGTGGCTCATGTCAAATAATGGATATTATATAAGTGAGAGAGGGGTAGAGAGATCTTCTTAACAGTATGACTAAGCATTACATCTACAATACAAGTCTGTTGACCACAACATATAACTCTATGTGGTTTAATGTATCATAATAATTAATAATAATCTTGTAGACATAATTACAAATAGTATTGAACTACATGATTATTTGCATATCTCTTTCGAAATATAGCTTGAATATATTCTTTATAATATATACTTTTATCTATAACTAGATTATTTGGTGTTGTGTCCATTTTATTTTATCATCATAAGAAGTTAAACAGCCATACACAAAAATATTTATAAATAAAAATTAATATGTAACTACATATAAAATAACACGCATTTATTTGTCATTCAAATATATTGTTTAACACCACAAATGACTCTTTAATAAATTCTCGATTGAAATCAATTACTTACACAAGTATTTCTAGTTTTAATTGAAGTATCTTTTCTTAAATTTTTAGGATCTCCAAAAATTATGATGCAAATCTCAAAACATCATCAAATATGTTAGAAACTTATTAAACGGATCATTTTGTAGTCTTTCTGCTTCAACATTTAGACAATTTGGAATTTCATATCACTTCTCAATTGTTTCTTCAAATACATTTTTCTTTATATGTGAAGATGCTTGCTATCATCATCATTGTTTTGACGGCTTCTTGTTCCTCCTGTGTGTAGAATTAAAACACAACCCAATTTCACATGGTGACATAGTAAAACATGGAAAATTGAATTACAAAATTAATTCAAGATGATATAAGACAATGAACTAGAATTACTTGCATAAATTGGTCCTATAATGGAATTTCGGCACTCATAAATTTCAGGTCCTTCACTGTACGAGAGTAGAGAATGAAAGTCATCATCTCGATAAATGATCGACATTGCCTAGCCCGATGATAATAAAACTGAAAAATGGGCAAACATGCTTAGATAACTATTTGAATATATTTAAAATAAGACATTCTATGCACGTCGAAGATTGACGAATGATAAAGTTTACTTTTTATGTGTAAAATGTAGTTGGAAATGAGGAAAATTACCTTGTCTTCTTTACCATTGTCTCGTTTCCTCTTCTCTGTAGCGCATCTTTTAAGACGCCCTTCTAATTACAATTCAAACTTCTTTCAAAAGATGGGTTGGCTAGGGTCTTCCAGCACTGGTACCACAACATGGTCACTTTGTGCAAGATCACTATCCATAACTTTCCATCCTTCATTGTTTTCATGTAGAGACACGCATCGGTCAATACTACTCATTTTGACCTGATATGTATAATTAAAAGTGAGAACAAAACATATTTTCATGGAATAGCATGTGTTAAATATTTACTAAAATACCTCATGGATCTCAAAGAGATATTATTCTCCGGCATTTTGAAATTTGAAAAGTTTATAAAATAACTCCTCATTTCCTCTAGGTTTTCACATTTTTCTAGATTCACCCTTGACAGAAGTGGGTACTTTCGGCTATAAAATAAAGAAATAGCATGAACATCAAACAACCAATTAATGCATACATTGATTGAAAAAAATAAATAAATAAAATTTCATATACTTAATTTTTCAGTTTGAAGATTATTTAAGTTTATATTAATTTCCTCACTAGTTTGAAAATGAAGATACATTTTGTCTTAATATGTTGTATCTACATTCTCTTTGTACATTTATTTGCGTGTGTTCTAAGTTTTTTTCCTCATTCAATCAGATATGAGAAAGTACATGCAAAACATTCTCGTTGTCTAAAATATTTTTTAAAGGTACAATGAATTAAACACTGAAGCGTTTCTGGCCACTGATATAGATTAGAATCAATTTGTTATAAAAATGAGAATCTTGTGAGTTAATTAACAAGTAGCATATAAACATATAAAATGGTAAAAAATAGTCAAGTAAAAAAGTAACAATCTTCACCATCATTTAATTTTGCGAATTACCTCAAAAGAATAAGACTCTTCTGTGTTCTGAAAAACCTCTAGATTATTAGTTTTAGTACAATTCATGTTCTCTTTGGGAGATGTCATATTGGTGTTAGAATGGGCAGATGAACCAAATCGATATTCTAGATTGAGATACTAAATACTCGTATATACAAATTGCAAGATGTATGAATTTAAGAGAATGGGGTATATGATTGGTATGTATGACCCTTATGTAGATTTCAATGAGGAAATATGAAATAAATTATAGAATTTAATATTCATGTCATAAATTTGAGGGCTAACAAATTTTTACCCTAATTTGGCTATGAGTCCAAAAGTAATTAATGCATTCAAATTACCATGATTTAGAAAATGGTATGTGGGTGTAAAAGCACTTTAATTATTGTATTTATTTTTCTATTATCTATTTATTAAAAAAAAATAAGGTAATTAGCATTTGAAAACTAAGCTATTAAAGTCTACTAATATTTTACCTATATATGAAATGTAATGGAAAAATAAAGAATTAATAGTCAAACATTTCACATTTATGTGATCAAATGTCAGTAGGGATTGTACGGGTCTTTTATTTTGTACTTCTTTCATTAATTAATGTTGATTGAATTTTTATTTTAAATATCATTATAAGAGCATCAACATTAGTGAATTATTAGCACATCATTTTAGTGTGGGGCCTACATGCCACCACACTAATTAGAAACATCTACTTTTTTAAAACACACATCTACATTAATTTAACATAAATTTCAATCAATTTAACACAAATACAATCATTACATGTGGGTCCCATGATTCATTAATTTTTATTCTTTATTTTTATTTATATCAATTTAAAGTAATTATTTATTGTTTGTATGTTGGATTAATTAATTATGATATTAATAATTTTCAATTCACATTAAAATATAATTAATAATATTTAAATATTATTTTAAAAAATTAATTATCTAAAAAAAGACATAGATATAGCTAGCAATTAATTGAAAATAAGCAATTGACATTACAATACATTGAACATACAATTAATATAAATGAACAATTAAATTTATATCTACCAAATTCAAAGAAAGGGTGGTTACTATCTACCATTCTTATTCTATTATTTATATCAATTCAAATTAATTCTTTATTTGTTGTATTAATTTTAGTGTAAATAGTATAGAGAATTTTTTAATTATTACATTAAAAAATTTCAACTCACATTAAAATATATAAATAATACAAAAATGATAAATTGTTTGTATAGGAAAGAAAAGAAAATAATTTATTTGTATAGAAAAAGTAAAGAAAATAAATATATTGAGATGAGATGAGGAAAAAAAAAAGCAAAAGACATTAATTGATGATGTGTCATTATATTAATCATTGGCCAATTATTAAAGTAGGGAACAGAAATGCATTCTTCAAACTTAACACACACACTAACTACACAAAAACACACACTTAAAAACACATCTACATTAATTAATACACCTTTTATTTTAATTAATAACACACTAAAATGAATTGATGCACATGCCCTAATAACTTGTTCTTCGTAAGATTCTGCTTCTACTGAAAAGAAATTCAAAATTTTTAGTTGCACTATTTACTTATTATAATTTTTGGGGATGATTCCTTATTGTAGTCTTTAGTTAAAACCTAATGAAAGGCTAAATTCAAACGATCATTAAATAGATCAAATTAGGTGAAAATTCGAAACAAAAGTGTGCTCTCCCTTGGTACTCTCCCATAGCTTAGATGCCACCCGATCTGCTTCAACCAGACAAAATAATGACCAAATAGTACAATTATTGCGTAGAACTTAACGATCGATATCTTTAAAAATCGAATGACTATGAAGACATAAAGTAGAAACTTTTTTTATTAGGAAAGATACATAAATGGAAATCTATATTTCAGATACATTATTGAAATATAGAAAAATTCATTTAAGCTGGATTTATCCATCAAAACCTACCATTTCATCAACTTAGACATCAACAAGCCCGTCATTTTTAAATGTTTTAAATAAGATTTTTACCGTATTTAATCTGTACAAATATTGGTTAGTTAGGTAGGAAATATGAATACAATCTTTAAGAAATAATTGTGTAATATCGCAAACCTAGTTATCTACGCCAATTATGCTACTTCAAGTCACTTGCTATTAAATGCTTTTATATATATTGGATATTCACGTAGCTTGGTAAATTTATTTTGAACTTCGTAATTAGATTGCTTAACTCAAGAAACTAAACATTGCATAGTAAATACATATATGTATATTAAATAAATGGGAACACACAATGATTATGTGTCTCATCATCATGTGGCTGATGTCAAATAAAGGATATTATATAAGTGAGAGAGAGGGGAGAGAAATCTTTTTAACAGTATGACTAAGCGTTACATCTATAATAAAGGTCTGTTGACCACAACATATGATCCTATGTGGTTTAATGTATCATAATAATTAATAATGATCTAGTAGACATAATTACAAATAGTGTTGAACTACATGATTATTTGCATATCTCTTTCGAAATATTGCTTGAATATATTCTTTATAATATATACTTTTATCTGTAATTAGATTATTTGGTGTTGTGTTCATTTTATTTTATCATCATAAAAAGTTAAACAACCATACAAAAAAATATTTATAAATAAAAACTAATATGTAACTACAAATAAAATAACACACATTTATTTGTCATTTCCAATATATTGTTTAACACCACAAACGACTATTTAATAAATACTCAATTGAAATCAATTACTTACACAAGTATTTCTAGTTTTAATTGAAGAGTCTTTTTCTTAAATTTTTAGGATCTCCAAAAATTATGTTGCAAATCTCAAGAACATCATCAAATATGTTCGAAACTCATTAAACGGATCATTTTGTAGTCTTTATGCTTCAACATTTAGACAATTTGGAATTTATCTCACTTCTCACTTGTTTCTTCAAATACATTTTTCTTTACATGTGAAGATGCTTGCTATCATCATCATCATCATTGTTTAGGCGGCTTCTTGTTCCTCCTGTGTGTAGAATTAAAACACAACCCATGTTCACATGGTGATATAGTATAACATGTAAAATTAAATTACAAAATTAATTTAAGATGATATAAGACAATGAACTAGAATTACTTACATAAATTGATCCTATAATGGAATTTTGGCACTCATAAATTTTAGGTCTTTCACTTTACAAGAGTAGAGAATGAAAGTCATCACCTCAATAAATGATCGAAATTGTCTAGCCCGATGATAATGAAGCTGAAAAAAATGGGCAAACATGCTTAGTGTTGGTCCCAGAGGTATAAGGTTAAGAGGGGGGGTGAATTAACCTTATCAAATTTTCCACTTTTGCTCCAAAGATTGTTATGTCCCTGATGAACAGGTAACTAGTAAGCTTACTGCTCGATAGGTTCCTGTTCAGGCAGTGACCTCAGGACTTAGATAGAGAGTGTAATGCACAGCGGAAATACTTATATTTTTCGAAACACGCTTTTAATGCAGTATGCTCAGATGCAGATAGATGTATAGAAAGCTATAAAAGACACAAGCAAGCTTATAGAGGTTCAAGGGTGGAGTAATCCTTCTACGTCCTCTCTACTCCTTCACAAGAAGGAACTTTGTTAAAGTTAGTTTGATTTACAATAGACTCAGCTAACACAAACTAAACTCTAAACAAACTGTCAGCTCTATCCACACGGGTAGCTGCACAGTGACCAACTATCGACCCACACAGGATCTCCACACAGGTTAATCCGACCGACACAGGATCCTTTCTTTTCTTCAGAGAGATTACAACTTAGCAGTATCAATTCCTGCCTAAGCGACTCCTATCAGACTTAGATTAAAAAGAAAGATTAAAACACAATCAAATGCAGCAAGCTCCTTGAACTTCAGAAGATCACAAAGGTAGCTGGCTTGCTGCTTGCTCAGTCTGATTAACTCGAGAGTATAAGCTTGTGCGTCTATTTGCTTCTCAGTTCTCTCTTGGTTGTATATGATCGTTGTATGTTCTCTTGTGTGTGTTTCTTTTTCCCTTTGTAAATCAGACTCCTATATATAGGCATCAGATAGTTTTCTACTCGTTGGGAAGGCAGTCCTTTGCATGATGAGGTGTCTCTTCCTGATTGGTTCTGCCGATCTTCTGACACCTGTTCTGAAATGCCTTCATTCTGTTCTGCAACTGCTTTGTCCTTTGTCTGCGCAACTTCATTCTGCAGACTGCTTGTACTGTATCCTTACTGCTTTTTCACACATGGCAGATTCTGATTCGTTAGAACTGGAGTGACTCTACTGGCTAGTCAGGTTGCATTGACTCTGATGTATCAGGTAGTATCCTCTTTGAGTCAGCCAGCTTCCTCGACTATCTCCAGGTTCCTTGTAGCATCCTTTTCGAGGTTTGCTTGCTGGTTGCTTGATACAGTATGCAGGTAGCAGGGACTTCGGCTTCCTGGCTGCTTGGCAGAATCTTCAAGTCTTTCCAGCATCCTTGCCTTAGCATATTTACATGTAAAACTTATCCAGATAGCTAAAGATCTAGACTATTACATGTTTTGTCTCATCAAAATCTATTACATTTCATCCTATCAATTTTCCCCTTTTTGATGATGACAAAACTCCTTAACAGGATCAAAGAACCATATATTATTAACTTGGAACAAGGATGCAGAGAGATATAATCATTTATACACATGCATCAAGTTCACAAGATGTGAACTTTTATCAACCAGAAGAATCAAATTTTTCATTGATCAGAGATAAGTACAAGGCATATACAGATAGCAGAACAAACAGAATAACAGAATAAACATAAGCAAAGAGCAAAAACATCAAGTCTTCAACCAACTGACCTTCTTCTTTCTTTCAAACTTTGTGCATTTCCACCAGTTGGCTATTGAATCTTGATAGCTAGGTTCCATCCTTTTCACCATCTCTTCAGACTCCTCAAACCTGAGCCAGAAGTCTTCACTATATGGTATGGGCTCCTTTCCAAGTTTCTGCTTTAGCTTCACTTGAATTGGAAGTCCACCTTTCTTTGTTAGCTCCAGGAACCTCTGCAAAGCTTCCTTGTTTGTCTTGAATCCTCTGAAAAAAGAGCAGATTCCTTGCAGAGGGTGGTGAAGTACTTCATCAGCTCCTTTCTTTTGAAAGCTTCTATTTGGAAAAAGGATGGGTTGACCTCAGTAGAAAGAGTGACCTCCGGGACTTCTGGCGCTAGGAATCTGTCACTCCTGGGATCCGGGCTTGCTTCCAGGAAGCTTCTGAGAGTGGCACTTGCTGCGACATCCGGACTTTACAAATTTTTCTCCATTTCGACCATGTCAGGCAGCTTGTGCGGAGGGAAAATCTTGTCAAGGACAACCCTGGGATCTGATGAGAATACAGCATCCAGGTTGCTTTTCAGCTCTGCTTCTGTCCTCCTCATTTTCTCTTCTCTCATATCAGCACCCTTCCTGAAGCCTGGATGTACAGACCCAGAAACAGCATCTGATTTTCTTTTAGCGCTGCTGTCTGTAGGGCCCCTAGATCCAGCTCCCTTGTGTCCGCCTTCTCCAGAGTCATCTCTCCTCCTACTGCTCACTACCATCTATCTGCAGGCAGCAGGGTCCTGTCCAGCCTTCTGTCTGCCTTCAATCCTTCATTCCCCCTTTTTTGTCATCATCAGCACGCCCAACCGCAAAACTGACCATGGAGTGAATATCAGACAAGGTGCCTGAGTGATCCCGCAGGGTCTGTGATTGGTTGAACTGCTCCCTGTCCATTCGGTCTACTGCAGTGACTAGAGCTTTCTGACTGGCCTCAAGAGAGATAATCTTCTCCTCCAGCCTGTTTAGCTTTTCCATCACACTCTTGATGACTTCAACTGCAGTATCCTCCTTAGGGGGTCGGTAGGCGGCTATCATCTGAGTGAGCTTTGACAATGTCACGTTGAGGGAGTCCATAAAAGAATAGGTCTTCACAGAGTGGGAGCGGGTATCCTTACGGATCTTCCTGCTCGCCTTCACCAAGGACTTCCCCATTTGTTCAATTGCTGTCAGCACCTCTTCATTTGATCTGGCAGGTTCCTGGCGTTCTCCTGCTTGTGCCTGTTCATCAGAGACAGATATTAGCGCTTTGGATTTTTCGGCTCCGGTATCACCCTGTTCACTGGGTGACCCTTCATCGCTGCTGGTAGGGCTACTGGATCCTCCATCTCCTGATCCAGTATTCTTAGAGAGAGTTTCTTCTTCAGCATCCTCCTCAAGTACTCCCAGCTTCTTGTCCTGTTCAGCTACCTTACCCTTGCTGAACACCATTTCGGCCTCCTTCTCCTTCTCTATCTCCTCTACTACCTCATGTACTTCAGCCTTCTTCTGCACAACAGGTTCCTTTTCTCCACTTTTGTCTCCTCCTGCCTCCTGCACTTCCACCACCTTTTCACCCGCAGCTACTTCCCCCTCAGCGACCGTCTTTCTCTGGTCCACAGATTCGGCAGGTGTTGTCTCCTCCACCTTCATTGGAATAGCTGCATCAGGTTGCTCCTTCTCCATGGGGGCAGGTTCCTCCACTGCTTCAGCTTGAACAGGTGCCTCCTGCTGCACATGTTCCCCCTCAGTCTCTACCTCCATTGGTGTGGGAATGGTGGTCTCCGTGGTGTCATCGGCGGCTGCTACTGTGGTTGGAACTATCAGCTCGAAAGATGCCACAGCAGCGAAGGTTTCCAACTCCTTGGCCTTGGGAAAGTTAGTTGGCGTCGAGCTCCTCTCCTTCATCGGCGTCTGTACAGGTACTTCAGGAAGAATGATCAGGTCAGTAAGGTATGAGAATTCCTCACCGTTTTTCTCCGTTGGTGAAGGTGACCGCCTGCTGATAGGTTCCACCATCAAAGCTGAGCAGGAGGATCCTTCACCTATCTGGGGTTCCCTTATTGGCCTTTTCATTCTGGTATCTGCCAGGCTGATATCAGCAGCCTGCTTCAGCATCTTCTACATGGCTTCCTGCTCCCCGTACTTTGCTATCTGGGCCTCAGCAAAGCCCACATCATCGACTGCTCTGACCTGGTCAGCAGCAGCATCCAGTATCACCTCCTCCCTATAGAAGTCTGGCTGGATGACAGCTTCTTTCCCCTTCAGGCTCCTGGGGCCAGGCAGCTGTGCGGCAGCTTCCTTCTGCTTCCTGGCCTCCAACTCAGCGGCTATCTTCGCGTTTTCAAGAAATTCCGGCCATTTCATCTTCCTGAGATCCTTCAGAAATTTCTTTTGAAGGATCTCCTCCAAATCATCCATGGCGACCCAGTTCAGCGCCCATTCCTCCTCAGTTTTCCAGTCTGCCCACTGGATAAGTTCCTCCCTGGGCAGGTGCCTGAACTGCCACCAGGTGGTGAATCTTTCCACCAATTTACCGAACTTTGCCTCCAGCTTCGGTATGCTGATGACGAACTCAGCTACATCCTCCTCATCTACTTCCTCCACATCATCATCAACAGTTGCATTCCCTTCATGTTCCTCCCTTGGAAAATCAATCTCCACTTCCACTGCAGGCTTCTTAACAGCCCGAGTGGTGACGATCTCTGGTTCATCATCAGAGATGACCAGTCTCCTCTGCACATCTTTCTTGTGCTTGATCTTCTTTGGTACAGCAGGAGCTGGTGAGGGCTCTGCAGGCTCCTCCATCCTCGAGCTGCTTTCAGACGAAGGAGAGGCATTGTTGCGGAATGTCTTCCTTGTCCTTGGAGCCCCCTTGAGGTCCTCAGAGACCTCTCTGGTCACTGGGATGACCGAGCAGTGGTCTTCTTGACAAAGACCCTACCCGCACCGATGAATTTTCCTTTTTGGATGGGCTTCCCCTGGGACAAATCCACCTTCAAGTGACCCAGGAGGGTGTTGATAATAAGCCCATAGGTGGGCTTACCTACCTTCTTCTCCACCTCCTCCACCAGCCTGGAAAGCAGGTAGCTGGCCCAGTTCACCTTCTCCTTCTTCACTATGGCCATCATCATCCTGTACCGGAAGTTGGTACACTTATCAAAGGAACCAGAGCGGTTCTCTATGATATGGCAGCAGATATCATGCAGCAACTCAAACTCCAGAAGGAAGACCTTCTTGTTGCAACTCCGGGACATCCCCGCCGTGTCCTCCTTCCCGGTGAACGTCGTCCAAAACTCCTCCACCTGGTCTTCTCCGTAGGTGGAGAGGTCACTGGCATTCATCCCTTCTGTAGGCAGAGCAAACACCTCTTCCAGAAGTCCGATGTCCACCACCACTGTTACTCCACCAACTTTTGATGTGATCTCCGACCCATCTGCAGAGACCTTCGCCCTCCGGTAGAATTTCTCCACCTGCTCCTCCGCGTACGGGGCCTTGTGATAAGAGCAGAGTCTGAGAAGTCCAGTCTCATAGAGGCATTGGAGGATATTCTTCATAACCTCCTTCGAGTTCCCTTCTTCCTCCACCATCTTGAGAAGGATCTTGCGGTCCACTAGCCTTCCATCAACAACTTGGGATGTTTTTGGTGCCATTTCTGAGAGAGAAATCTGAAAACTGGAAAGCTTGAGAGAGAGAGAGAGCACGAGAGATTAGGGTTTGCAAGAGAATGGAAATGTTTAAGTGTAAGAGATGAGTGAGAAGAAAGACTTCCTTATATTTGAATTTTGGTGAGAGATGATCTGACGGTTCTGATTGGTCTTGAATTTGAAAAGACCCTTAATCCAATGGTTGAGATTTTTGGCGCGGTGTACGTGTGCATAAGGACTTGATGTGATATTTTGTGGATATCGAGGAGTTTCCTGTAAAAACGGCTGCTAATCATGGGGTAACTGTTCCTCTTTTCACACGCTTCAGTTACTGGATCCTGCAGGTAGCTCAGAGCAGTAACATTGTATCCAGTAACTGTCCAGGAACCTTGAGTAGTAACCTTTAGATTGCTGCTCTTCCTTCGTCCTGCCTATGGTTCCCCCTGAATATTATAGCCATTTCAACTGGAAAACATAGGGTTATATAGAAAATATTATCACAAATTGATTATTCCCAGCTCATTTCTTAGAAATGAAAATCTTGATTCGCAGAGAGGCTTTGTGAATATGTCAGCTAGCTGTAGATCAGTATGCACTTTTTCCAAAGATATATCTTTCTTTTCAACGTGATCTCTGATGAAGTGGTGTCTGATATCAATGTGTTTGGTTCTTGAATGTAGAACTGGATTGTGGGTGATAGCTATTGCGCTTGAATTGTCACATAGGATAGGTGTTTCCTTCTCTTCAATTCCGTAGTCCTTTAGTTGCTGTTGAATCCATAGAATTTGTGCACAGCAGCTTCCTGCAGCAACATACTCGGCCTCGGCTGTTGAGGTTGCTATAGAGGTTTGCTTCCTGCAGAACCATGATACCAGCTTGTTTCCTAGTAGCTGGCAGGTACCACTGGTGCTTTTCCTGTCAATTTTGCAACCTGTAAAATCAGAGTCAGTATAACCAATAAGCTTGAGTCCTCCTTCTCTCGGGTACCATAGACCAGCTTTCTGGGTTCGTTTGAGGTATCTGATGATTCGTTTGGCTGCAATCATATATGATTCTTTTGGAGCTGCTTGATATCTTGCACACATTCCCACTGAGAACATGATATCTGGTCTGCTTGCTGTCAGGTAGAGCAGTGACCCAATTAGTCTTCTGTACTTTGTAACGTCTACTGCTTTTCCATCAATATCCTTGTCTAGGCTTCCTGATGTTATCATCGGTATGCTTACTGTGCTAGCATTTTCCAATCTAAATCTCTTTATCAATTCCTTAGTGTATTTTGCTTGATTGATGAAGATTCCATTGCTCAGTTGTTTGACTTGTAGACCGAGGAAGAAGCTTAGTTCTCCCATCATGCTCATTTCGAATTTGGATTGCATGAGACTTGAAAATTTTTGGCACAATTCTTTGTTTGTTGAACCGAAGATAATATCATCGACATAGATCTGAACGAGCAGTATGCTATCTCCATCTTGGATTCTGAAGAGTGTCTTATCCACCTTGCCTTTCTTGAAACCATTATCAAGTAGATACTTCGAGAGAGTATCATACCAGGCTCTAGGTGCCTGCTTTAGCCCATAGAGAGCTTTCTTCAACCTGAAGACCAAGGTCTCTGGATTTTCTTCGAATCCTGGAGGTTGCTCCACATATACTTCTTCAGCGAGCAGTCCATTGAGAAAAGCACTTTTGACATCCATCTGGTAGACTGTCAGATTGTTGTGAGCGGCATAGGCTAGGAAGATCCTGATTGCCTCTAGCCTAGCTACAGGTGCAAAAGTTTCTTCAAAATCTATTCCTTCCTCCTGGCAGTAACCTTTTCCACTAATCTTGCCTTGTTTCTGACTACTTGTCCTTCTTCATCGAGTTTGTTTTTAAATACCCATTTTGTGCCAATTACTCCTTGGTGAGTAGGTCTAGGAACTAGATGCCATACTTGGTTTCTTTCAAATCCATTAAGCTCTTCTTGCATTGCCTGTATCCAGTTGGTGTCTTCTAGAGCATCCTCTATGCAGCTTGATTCTGTTTGTGAAATAAAGCAAGCAAACATTGCTTCATGGGGGTTGCTTCTTCTTGTTCTAACTCCAGAGGTGGAATCTCCTATGATCTGATTCCTTGGATGATTCCTTAGCCATTTTCTTCTAATTTCTTCAACCTGTTGTTCATTTTGAGTTTCAGCAGGTTGCTCGTGATCATCCTGTTCAGCTTGCTGATTTGGATCGTGCTTGTTAGAGCAGTATTCTTCAATAAACTTGTTTGTAAACTCAGTACCTCTGTCTGTTCGGATTTTGATAATGTTCAGGCTCCTTTCGATCTGCAGCTTCTTCAGTAGCTCCGGTAACCTTCGCTGAGTGTCTGACTTCTTTGTCAAGAATAGTGTCCATGAGAATCTTGAATAGTCGTCCACTACTACAAGTGTGTACTTTCTTCCACTCATGCTTACTGGTTCTACTGGTCCGAATAGATCCATGTGTAGTAAGTCTAGCACTCTTTCAGTTGACCTTTGTATCTTGTTTTTGAATGACCTTTTAGTTTGCTTTCCCTTTTGGCATGCTTCACATAGACTTTCTTTCTTGTACACCATATCGGGTAGTCCTCTGACCAGTCCTTTCCTGGCTAACTTATTAATCATTTTGAAGTTCAGATGGCTCATTTGTTTATTCCATAACCAGCTAGCTTCTGATGATCCTTTTGCAATGAAGCAGGTAGCTGTGGTTGCTGAGCTCCAGTCAGCTACATAGATGTTTCCTTTTCTAGTTCCAGATAGCTTCACTTCCTTGGATTGGCTGTCCTTTATCAGGCATTTGTTGTGATTGAACTCCACTGAGTAACCTTTGTCACAAAATTGGCTTATGCTTAGCAAGTTGTATTTTAGGCCTTTGACATACGATACTTCCTTAATGTGAGTGTTTCCTTTGATGAGCGTTCCAATTCCTCTAGTGCTTCCCTTGGAGTTGTCTCCGAAGATTACTTTGGGTCATTTGCACTGTTGAAAGTTTTCAAGGATTTCTTTGTCTCCTGTCATGTGTCTCGAACACCCGCTATCAATGTACCACACTTCCTTGCTGGTTCCTACTGTAGGTACCTGTAAAATAGAGATTACAGGTTCTTAGGTACCCATACATGTACGGGTCCTTCTTTGTTAGTACCTTTTGGAATCCAAACTTGGCTCACAACAATTGTTTTGTTGTAGACTTGGTGGTTTCGTCTATAAGAGGTATCCTTTGGATACTGAAATGTGTGTGCAATCTGTGTATACCCGTCACTTTTGAAGTGAGGTCCTCCACCATACTTCCCTTGAGCATGAGCTCGTTTAGGTTTAGACATTCTGGTCTTAGTATTGGTGGGATAGAGGTTTCTGTTCAGCATCCTTATCGGTTGCTGTTTTCTCTTGTTTCTATCAGCAGATTGATTCTGCTGTAGCCAGCTTTTGAAAACAGGCTTATCCCCTAAGGATGTGTACATGGGTCTCTTGCCCTTGTCTATTGTGTTCTCCAAGCTTGCTGTTGAGTTATTGGATAACTCCTTTTCTCTTGGGGTTCCAGCTCGAATGAAAACAATAGTTTTAGATGATCTTGATGTTCCTTAAGAGGTTCCTGCATAGTATCCTAGGCTTGTCCTATCAAATGGACTTTTGCCCGAGTTCATGCATTCATTTGCTTCTTTAGCTGACTTGCTAAAGGATCCTATAACCGCTTGAAGTTCACTCTTCTCATTCTCAAGTTTGGCGATTCTCAGATTGAGCTTAGATGCCTGCTCTTGGAGGTCACTGCACTTTGAGCTATCAAGCTCATATGCAGATAGCTTTTCAGCTAGCTGTTTGTTTTCCCTCCTGAGCATCTCATTTTCGAGTTTTAGCTCCTCATGAATTGAGTTTATCTGTTCGAATTCGCTCATGATTTGTTTAAGGGAGAGGCTTGTGTTAGACTTTTCCTCTTCCAATATGGGCTGGTTAGAATATATTACCTCATCATCCTCGCTGTCCTCAGCTTCCTGTGCCATCAGGCAGATAAGTGCTTCATCTTCCAAGGATGAGGAATCACTATCATCATCAGAGGAGTCCGCATCTTGCTGAACCTCCTTGGAAGGTTCCTTGCCCTTTTCCATCTCACTTAGGAAGGCTTTAATTCTCCTCCGTTTCTCTCTACGTTTTTCCCTTTTCTGGGATGACTCTCCATTGGGGTACCTGTTGACTTTAGGATGAGGACACTCTTTGGCATAGTGTCCTGGTTTTCGGCAGTTGTAGCAGAGATCGGACATATCCTGGTTTGATTGCTGAGTAGTGGGTTGTTGGGGAGGTGCCTGATATTTCTTAAAGTCATCTTTTCTGTTGTATCTGATGAATTTCTTGAAATTTCTTAGAAGAAGGGCCATTTCTTCATCAGTACCCTCGGCAGGTGGCTCTCCCTGCTTACTGCAGATAGCTCAAGTATCTTTTGCGTTTCTGGCTGTCAGGGCAGTTACCTTTGTGCTTGATTCTTCAGCTTCCTTCTTCCTTCTGTTGATATCATATTCGAAGGCTTTTAAGTCAGAGAAGAGGTCAAAGGTACTCATTGACTTTAGATCCATTGACACCCTCATTACAGTAGTCTTGCTATCCCACTCTGCAGGTAGTGCTCTTAGCACTTTCATATTTTTCTCCTTCTGGGTGTAGAATTTGTCCAGGGATTCAAGCTCATTTACAATGTTTGTAAACCTCAAATCCATCTGCTACAAGGTCTCTTCAGGGAGCATCTCGAACAGCTTTAATTTCTGGGTTGCTGTAGACACCTTGTTCTCCTTAGTCAGCTATGTTCCTTCGCAGATTTGTTCAAGTTTGTTCCATGTATCCATTGCTGTCTTGCATGTCTTGACCTTGCTAAAGGTTCCTTTATCCAGAGTAACGAATAAGGCGTTCTTGGCTACATTGTCCAGGTTAGCTCATCTTCTATCATCAGCCGACCATTCTTCCATCGGTTTGTCAATCACAGCTTGATGGGGAATGGCTCCTGCATCGCCAGCTTCGGTAGCTCTCGCAAATATTGGATTAGGTTTGGTGATCCTTGGAGGTCCATCCGTGATAACCATCCACATTTCATCATGCATGGCTGAGAGATGTGCCTGCATTCTAATCTTCCAATCGTCATACTCTTCAATAGAAAACATAGGAAGCTTGTGCGTGTCCATGATATGATGAAAGCGATGTATGCAGATATTCGAAAAACAGGGATCGGGGATTTGACCAGACAAGTTGGGTTTTTAATCCAACCTGCTCTGATACCACTTGTTGGTCCCAGAGGTATAAGGTTAAGAGGGGGGGTGAATTAACCTTATCAAATTTTCAACTTTTGCTCCAAAGATTGTTAAGTCCCTGATGAACAGGTAGCTAGTAAGCTTACTGCTCGATAGGTTCCTGCTCAGGCAGCGACCTCAGGACTTTAGATAGAGAGTGTAATGCACAGCGGAAATACTTATGTTTTTCGAAACACGCTTTTAATGCAGTATGCTCAGATGCAGATAGATGTATAGAAAGCTATAAAAGACACAAGCAAGCTTATAGAGGTTCAAGGGTGGAGTAATCCCTCTATGTCCTCTCTACTCCTTCACAAGGAGGAACTTTGTTAAAGCTAGTTTGATTTACAATAGACTCAGCTAACACAAACTAAACTCTAAACAAACTGTCAGCTCTATCCACACAGGTAGCTGCACAGTGACCAACTATCGACCCACACAGGATCTCCACACAGGTTAATCCGACCCACACAGGATCCTTTCTCTTCTTCAGAGAGATTACAACTTAGCAGTATCAATTCCTGCCTAAGCGACTCCTATCAGACTTAGATTAAAAAGAAAGATTAAAACACAATCAAATGCAGCAAGCTCCTTGAACTTCAGAAGATCACAAAGGTAGCTGGCTTGCTGCTTGCTCAGTCTGATTAACTCGAGAGTATAAGCTTGTACGTCTATTTGCTTCTCAGTTCTCTCTTGGTTGTATATGATCGTTGTATGTTCTCTTGTGTGTGTTTCTTTTTCCCTTTGTAAATCAGACTCCTATATATAGGCATCAGATAGTTTTCTACCCGTTGGGAAGGCAGTCCTTTGCATGATGAGGTGTCTCTTCCTGATTGGTTCTGCCGATCTTCTGACACCTGTTCTGAAATGCCTTCATTCTGTTCTGCAACTGTTTTGTCCTTTGTCTGCGCAACTTCATTCTGCAGACTGCTTGTACTGTGTCCTTGCTGTTTTTTCACACATGGCAGATTCTGATTCGTTAGAACTGGAGTGACTCTACTGGCTAGTCAGGTTGCATTGACTCTGATGTATCAGGTAATATCCTCTTTGAGTCAGCCAGCTTCCTCGACTATCTCCAGGTTCCTTGTAGCATCCTTTTCGAGGTTTGCTTGCTGGTTGCTTGATACAGTATGCAGGTAGCAGGGACTTCGGCTTCCTGGCTGCTTGGCAGAATCTTCAAGTCTTTCCAGCATCCTTGCCTTAGCATATTTACATGTAAAACTTATCCAGATAACTAAAGATCTAGACTATTACATGTTTTGTCTCATCAAAATCTATTACATTTCATCCTATCACTTAGATAACTTTTTGAATAAATTTAAAAGAAGACATTCTATGCACGTCGAAGATCGACGAATGATAAAGTTTATTTTTTTGTGTAAAATGTAGTTGCAAATGAGGAAAAATTACCTTGTCTTCTTTACAATTGTCTCGTTTCCTCTTCTCTGTAGTCCATCCTTTGAGATGTTCTTCTAATGACAACTCAAACTTCTTTCAAATGATGGGTTGGCTAGGGTCTTCTAGCATTGGTACCACAAAATGGTCACCTGGTGCAAGATCGCTATCCATAACTTTCCATCCTACATTGTTTTCATGCAGAGACACACGACATCGGTCAATACTACTTGTTTTGACCTGACACGTATAATTAAAAGTAAGAACAAATCATATTTTCATGGAATAACATGTGTTAAGTATTTATTAAAATACCTTATGGATTAGATAGAGTGATTTGAAATTCAGGATTTGAAATGAATGGATTTCAAATCCAGTCAAGTTGGAGTGGATTTCAAATCCATCAAACTAATTCCAAAATTAGTTCAAAATGAGAGTGGTGGATCCATCCAAACACCAACGATGGATTTGCTACCATGAATTTTAAATCCCTCCTCAAATCCACTCATCCAAATAGACCCTAAATATATAATACTTTAAAGATAAATATGTATCAGTCTAAAAAAAAGCTTCTGAAGCGGTTGCTCACGCTCAAGAGGTTTTCCATGTTGTTCATTCTCCTTTCCATTCCATGGAATGAAATCGGTATAGAGCGGAGTATGTTCTTTGTACACGGATGGAAGAGGATTTTTAGCGTCAAAAATCGGCTGTTAGATGGATTGTCGAGGATGAACGTAATACAAGATTCTTTCACAGTTTTGTTAAGCAAAAACGTATCAGGTCTCGAATCCACTCCATTCTCGATGATGATCGAACCATCACTGATGAGAATGCTCTTCGAGGTTCTGAGGTGGCCTTCTTCCAGAACCTCTAATCATCTGATATTGATACTCTTGCTACGGCTCACCCGAATTATTTTTCACACATCCCGACTTCTGTGGATATCTCTACTTTGTGTGATTTACCTTCTGGACAAGAGATTAAGGATACGGTTTTTGACATCGATCCTAGTAGTGTTTCTGGACCTGACGGGTTTTCATCCTTATTTTTCCAATATTGTTGGGAAATTGTTGAATCTGATGTTCAAGACGCGGTGTGGGATTTCTTTTCTGGGCACGCCATGCCTCGAAGCTTCACTGCTACCACCATCATCTTATTGCCCAAGAAGCCTCTTCCTATATCCTAGGCTGACTTTCGTCCTATCAATCTCTGTAATGTGACTAATAAAATCATCTCCAAGATCATGAACAACAGGTTAGCTCCCATCCTTCTTTCTATTGTTGCTCAGAATCAGAGTGGCTTCACTCATGGTCAGGTCATTGGTGACAATATCCTCTTGGCTCAAGAAATGATTCATGATCTCAATATACTGGGTGATTCTCCGAATTTGACTATTAAGCATGATATGGCAAAAGATTATGATCTGGTGCAATGGCCTTTTCTGAGATTGGTCCTTACACGTCTGGGCTTCCCTACGAGATGGATTGATCTTGTTAGTAATTGTGTCGAACACAGTTGGTTCTCTGTCCTGGTTAATGGCTGCCCATTCGGGTTCTTTCCTTCTTCGAGGGGACTGAGACAGAGTGATCCTCTCTCTCCATCCCTTTTTGTTTTAGTGGCTAACTATCTTTCCAGGAGGCTCGATTCTCTATTCGGTGAATACCCAGATATGACCTTTCGAACCCATGGAGGCTTCCCTATCTCGCACCTATCTTATGCTAATGATATCTTGATCTTCACCCATGTTTGCAAAGATAGCTTAATCCGTTTGATGCATTTTCTCGATCATTACTCCCGAGCTACAGGACAGATGGTGAATTATCAGAAGAGTGATTTCTTCATTCATCACCATTTTGTTGAGGAATGGGCCCTCCCTTATTCAGCAGCTTTCGGGTTTTCAGTTGGGTCTCTTCCTATCACTTATCTGGGGATTCCTCTCTACAAGGGATTTCTTAAGGGCATTTTATTTACAGTCCTTAAACAGCGTTTGTTGGATGCGGCGAATGGATGGGGACACAGATATCTCTCTCATGGAAGACGCCTTCAGCTTATTCGGTCCACTCTCATGACCCTTCATCTCCATTATTTGCAGGTTATGGAACTGCCGAAGTTTATTTTACTTGAGATTGAGCAGATCTTGGCCCATTTCTTCTGGGGTACTTTTGTTACCCAAAATAAGATCCATTGGGTCAGTTGGGAGGATATTTGTCTCCCACCAACTGAAGGTGGTTTGGGCCTTCGACGGTTTGGCGATCTTTCTCAGGCCTTTAACCTCAAACTTTGATGGAGATTTCGAGCACAGAGATCTTTATGGGCTCAGTTCATGTGGGCTAAATATGGTCCCCTTTTTCCTACTCGTATAAGTATGACGCGGTTTGCAAGCCATCATTGGTGTAGACTTGTAAAGGTTGGCTCCCTTGCACAATAGCACATTTTTTTGGCTCTCGAGCGAGTGCAGTTTTTGGGATGATATTTGGTTGGGAAACAGCCCTCTTTCTGCTTTGTTTCCAGATAGACAGTTGGGTCATCAGTGTGTAAGTTTTTTCTGACAGGGTCGACAGTGGGACTTAGATTGGTGGAGACAGATCATGTCTCAGAATATGGGGCTCTCTGGTGAGTCTATTGAGGAGATGAGTCATGTGCCGATTAGGCCTGAGAGTGAAGATATTATGAGGTGGCGGCTGACTTATCACGGTGACTTCTCATTGGCCTCTGCTTGGGAGGTTGTCCGAGCGAGATGACCTATTCGGGCCTTTTATGGAGTTATCTGGGCTAACCTTCTTAACCCCACCATTTCGATCTTTCTATGACGCCTCTTTCGTAATAGGTTACCTCTTGATTCTAAACTTCAATCCCACGGTGTTTATCTCGCTTCGAGATGTCATTGTTGCCCTCTCTCCTCATCTCTCTTCGAATCTATCCCTCATCTTTTTCTTTTAAGTGATTTCGTGCGATCTGTTTGGGTCTTTTTTACCTCTTGGTTTCTCTGCACACTACCTAACACCACTAACATCACACATGTCTTAAGCTTCTAGAGACATGCGGTTCCACAAGCACACACGTCACATATCTACTTTATTATTCCTTGTTTGATTCTATGGTTTACCTGGATGGAGAGGAATAGCCACAAGCATCGTGGTGTTCCTTTTCGCCCCTCTCATGTTATTTGGCAAGTTAATCATCATCTTTTCTTGCTTGTGAAATTGGAGAGGCTCTCATTCGACGGTTGATTTTATGTCGGTACTGATGTCTGTTCCCCATCCGATTGCTCCCCAACTGGTCCGATAGTTGCTTCCTCCAGAACTTTGGATCAAGTTGAATACGGATGGATCCTTTGATCGAGTATCAGGCATTGTTAGTGGAGGTGGCATCTCTCGAGATCATCATGGTGATTTCCTTATTGCATTTCAAACTCTCTTTCAGGCATCTTCTAACTTCGATGTCGAGATCCAGGCTCTTCTTCATGGTCTTAGGCTGGCTTTTCAGTTTGAGACCCCTCTTTGCGTTGAGTTGGATGCCGAGGTTGTCGTTTCCCTTCTCCGTTCAGGCTGTCTTGGTCCATGACAGGTTCAACACTCTCTCATCCAGATTCAGAACCTCCTTTCACAGATGCAGACTCAGATCTCCCACATCTTCCATGAGGGCAACCGCCCTGCAGACTTCCTTGCTCTCTTGGGCAGACGATCCCACGACCTTTAGATCCTCCATTCGCATTGTTGGGATTTCATTGTTTAGATTTTGATGAGACAAACCAATCATGTAATAGGAAGTTTTGAGTATCTCATTTTCACATTGTTTAAGTGAATAAATAGACTAGAATTGAGTCTTGTGTCAAATATTGAAATGGAGGATAAACAAGGATAAAGCTGCATCTAAGCTTTATTATCGCTACAAGAAGGCAGGATACAGTATCGCTGTAAGAAGACAGGATACAGCATAGCTGATAGAAGGAAGATATAGCACTACTGTAATAAATCAAAAATTCTATACAGCAATGTAAGAAAGAACGGCGTGCAGCAACGCTGTAAGAAAAGATACAGGAGTACTGATAGAACGAAGTTACAGCAGCACTGCCAGATGATACTGCAATCAAGTCTGAAATACAGCAGCACTGAAAGAAAGCATCAGCTGCACAAGGACCTAGGATACAGCGCAGACATACAAGTCAGTTAAGTAATGCAGCGCCAACTACAAGACGAAGTATCCTACAAATCCTAGGAAGGATAAATGCAGTACGAGGAACAGAGATCCAAGCAGGGACAATAGAGCCGTTCAAGAAAAAGTCAAAGTAGCAGACACGGAGCCAATAAGAAGATGCCACATGGACTGACGCACCGCAAAAAGCTGCGAGTCACAACTGCCGCATTAAATACTTTGAAAGGAAAAGTCAAATCGCATTAAATGCGAACCATACTTTGGCCAGGCTACTTCAAATTCAAAAGAGGGATGTCTTCTTCAACGGACATCTTCTCCTACAAGTATAAATAGAGGTCGAGGAGCACTGAAGCTGGTTACTGTTACTGTAACTGAAACATCTACGCTAAATTCACAAAGCTTACAAGATCCAAGTATTCAAGTCCACAATCAGTTTCAGTCACTCAACCTATTGAAGTGAAGCAAGTTCAAAGCTAAAGGATTCCTTACGGATTCAGAAGCTCACTTCGAAGCACAAGTTGAAGAAAACCTTTTTATCCTTTTAACCTTGTTGCTGTGTGCTTAGGTTGTTTTAGTGGTGTCAAGCAGTTGATAGGAGAAATCCTTGCTGTTTGTTTAGTTGTCTAAGTGTTAGGCAGCTTCCCTGTGTGGGAGTATAGAACCCTGTGTGGGTTAGCCTTTGAAGTTTGCAGTTGCTGTGTGTACTCTGGACTTCAGTAGGTGGTTTGCTTTGTAAAGTTGATAGATTGTTAGGAGTGTCCTGTAAATCAATCTTGCTTAACAAAGTTCCTGCTCGAGGAGCAGTAGAGTGGACGTAGAAGGATTACACCACCTTCGAACCACTATAAGCCATAAGTGTTTTTATCGCTTTATTTATCTGTGCTTATTTTCTGCATATCCATCTATCTCTCATCATAAAACGTTTTGAAAGAAGCATTTTTGAGAAAAACAGCCTTGTGTTTAACAGTTTATTTCCGCTGCGTACAAAACTCCAGGTTACAGCGTGCAGCACTGTATCCTAGCGCTGCAAGCAGTAACCATCTATCGCTGCAAGCTTAAGTAACTTGCAGTGCAGAACGGTTGTTTTAAAGATTCTGAAAAATCGACCAAGGTTCATTCACCCCCCCTCTGAACCTCGAACACCACTTGGGACCAACAAGTGATATCAGAGCAGTAGGGTTAAAAGCCAACTCATCTGGACACCTACCCAGATCCACATTTGTCTCGCTGTTTTCTTTGTATAAAAATCATTTTTAAAAGCATATCATGGATTCCTCCAATCATAAGCTACCTATGTTTTCCATAGAGGAATATGATGACTGGAAGATAAGAATGCAGGCGCACCTTTCTTCCATGAATGATGAGATGTGGACGGTCATAACTGAAGGATCGATAATCCCCATGAAGGTAAATCCAATGTATGGAAGAGACCATGCAGAAGGAGAGCAGCCACCACCAAACTTCCTGACTAAACCACGTCAAGAGTGGGGTAACGAAGACAGAAAGAGAGCCAACCTGGATAATGTAGCAAAGAACGCTCTATTTATTACTTTGGATAAAGGCACTTTTAGCAAAGTCAAAACTTGCTCAACATCCAAAGAAATATGGGAAAAGCTGGAGCAAATTTGTGAAGGAACTGAGCTCACCAAGGATAATAAAATCTCCAATGCTACCCAATTATTCGAGCTCTTCGAAATGAAGAATGAAGAGACTCTTGAGCAACTAGATTTGAGATTCACATCCATAGTGAATGAACTAGAAGCTCTGGGCAAACACTACACACAAAAGGAAAAGAACATGAAGGTGTTGAGAGCCCTACCAGCGGAGTGGGATAGCAAGACCACTGCCATGAGAGTGTCTATGGACCTGAAGTCTATGAGCACATTTGACTTATTCTCTGACTTGAAAGCATTCGAGTATGACATCAATAGAAGGAGAAAGGAGTCAGAGGAGTCGATCTCCAAAGTTACAGCGCTAACCGCCAGAGGAACAAAGGATACAGCAACCACCAGTTGCAGTAAGCAGAGTGAGGATACAGCAGAAGTTGCTGAAGAGGATATGGCGCTCCTCCTAAAGAAATTCAGGAGATTCATCAAGAGCAACAACAATAGCAGCAACACCAACCTCAACAAAAAGAATGACTTCAGAAGAAGTCATCCAACCCCTCAGGTATCTTCTTCTCCACAGTCAAATACAGGAAATATTGACTTGTGCTATAATTGCAGGAAGCCTGGACACTACGCAAGGAACTGTCCTTATCCAACCGTGCACAAGTATCCTGAAGAAGAAAGAGAACAGAGGAGAGATAAACGAAGAGAGGAAAGGCACAAGCTTCGAGCTCTCATAGGAGAGATGGAGAAATCCAAGGATGCAGTAGTTCCAAAGGAAGTGCTGAAAGCTGCAGAATCCTCTGACAGCGACACTGAAACCTCATCCTCTGATGAAGAAGCGCTGATATGCCTGATGGCTAGAGATGGCGAGGACAGCGAAGAAGATGAGGTAATCTACCAACCGTTGTCCATACAAGTTGATGAGGAGCTGAACATGATCCACTCCTTGAAAAGAATCATGAGTGATTTCGAGCAGATCAACTCAATTCATGAGGAGCTTAAGGTTGAGAATGAGAACCTTAGAATCGATAATGAGATCCTCAAGAGCAAAAACATCGACATTGCCAAAATGCTCGCTGCACGAGAGTCTGATAACTCAAAGTGTAGTAAGCTGCAACAAGAGGTCTCTAGATTGAATCTGCTGATCACTGAGCTAAAATCTGAGAAGGAAATCTTGCAGTCCAAGATGAGTACGTTCACCAAATCCTCAAAGGACGCAAGAGATTGCATAAACCGTGTCAGAGATCCTTTTGAGATTTCAGGCATAGGTTACAGCAATCAAGGCTCTCAGAATACAGCAAGTACATCCAAAGCTGTAAATTTTGTTCAAGCTAAAACTCCAATGGAGAAAGAGTTACTCTGTAACTCTGAAAAGATCGTAAACAAAACAGCAATGACGGATAAGGGGAAGATACCCCAATGCTCAACTGCAGGGAGTAAGCCTGCATCTAAAAATTGGCTGCAGCAGAAGCCATCTGCTGCATGTAGCAGGAGGATGCAGCAACCAACAAAGTTGCAGCATAGAAGAAACTTTCCCACCTATACTAGGACTTACATGTCTAAACCTCAAGGAAGATATACTCCAGGGAAGTATGGTGGAAGACCACACTACAAGGGTGTTGGTAATACACATGATGGTTATGCACACACTTTTAACAAGCAGTCTGACAAAACAACTACATACAGCATGAGAACCAACAAATCTTACAGTAAAGCAGTTACTGTTAAGAAAGTTTGGGTTCCCAAAGCAACTAACCCCAAAGGACCCGTATGGATATGGGTACCTAAATCTGTTTGAATTTGTTACAGGTTACAGTGCCAGGATGCAGCAGTGATGTATGGTATATCGACAACGGCTGCTCAAGGCACATGACAGGCAATAAAGAAACGTTGAAAGACTTCCAAGAATGTAAAGGACCTAAGGTCATATTTGGAGATGATTCCAAATGAAGCACAAAAGGAAGCGGATGCCTAGTCAAGGGAAACATAAAGATTAAGGATGTATCCTACGTAAAGGGGCTTAGATACAATCTTCTAAGCATCAGTCAATTTTGTGACAAAGGATATATAGTGGAATTCAACCTCAACAAGTGCTTAATCAAGGACAGCACCACAAATGAAGTAAAGCTTACAGGAACAAGAAGAGGAAATATCTACCTAGCAGATTGGAATTCCTCCTCTCAATCAACATGCTTCATAGTGAAAAGTCCACCAGAGCTGAGCTGGTTATGGCACAAACGATTAAGCCACCTGAACTTCAAGACCATCAACAAGCTAGCAAGAAAAGGCCTCGTGAGAGGATTACCAGATGTAGCTTACAAAAAGGAGAATGTCTGTGGAGCATGTCAAAAAGGAAAGCAAGTTAAGAGCTCTTTCAAGGATAAGATTCAGAAATCATCTCACAGGATTCTAGACCTTCTACACATGGACCTTTTTGGACCAGTAGAACCAGTAAGCTTGAGTGGAAAGAAGTACTCCCTAGTAGTAGTGGATGACTACTCTAGATACACATGGACGATCTTTCTAGCAAAGAAGTCGGAAACTCAAGAAAAGCTACCTGATCTCATGAAGAAAATTCAGAATGAAAAGAGCTTAAGCATAGTGAAGATAAAATCAGATAGAGGAACCGAGTTCACGAACAAGTTTATAGAGAAATTCTGTTCTGACAATGGTATTCGTCATGAATACTCTACTGCAAGAACACCGCAACAAAACGGGGTTGCTGAAAGAAGGAATAGAACCCTCAAAGAGGCAGCAAGGACCATGATAGCAGAAGCAGAAATACCCAAGAGGTTTTGGGCTGAGGCAACCAACACTGCATGCTACACGCAGAACAGATGTCTAATCATCAAGGATCTTGACAAGACACCTTATGAAATATGGAACGGTCATACACCAAACATCTCTTATCTGCATATCTTTGGATGCAGGTGTTATGTTCTCAACGATGGAAAGGAACATTTGAAAACTTTCGATGTTAAATCAGATGAAGGAGTATTTCTAGGATACTCTGCTGTAAGTAGAGCCTTCAAAGTGTTTAATAAGAGAACCCTGGTGGTAGAAAAATCTGTACATGTGGTGTTTGATGAACCACATTGTGACACGAAGAAGCTGGAAAAACCACCTGAAGAGACCACTCCTAGAAAAGAGAATGTTGTACCATACATAGAAGGAGTTCTGCCTACAATAGAAGAAAAAGAAGAGGAAGCTGCAATCTTGGATGCAGCAGACATTCTTACAGCAGCAGAACCTCCTGCATTACAGCAACATGATGAGCAAGATACACCAACTCATCTCTTTGAGCCTGATAGGACATGGCTTAGAAATCATCCAAGAATTCTCATTATAGGAGATCCATCCATCGGTGTAAGAACAAGAAGATCCATACCACACGAAGCAATGTTCGCATGCTTCATATCACAATCAGAGCCTAAGAATATTGAAGAGGCATTGCAAGATAGCAACTGGGTACAGGCCATGCAAGAAGAATTGAATGGATTTGAAAGAAATCAAGTATGGCAAATAGTCGCAAGACCAACCCATCAAGGTGTAATTGGAACAAAATGGGTGTTCAAGAACAAGCTAGATGAATCAGGAGTCGTTGTAAGAAACAAAGCAAGATTAGTTGCTAAAGGATACTGTCAGGAAGAAGGAATTGATTTTGATGAGACTTTTGCACCAGTGGCAAGGCTAGAAGCAATAAGAATTTTCTTAGCCTATGCAGCACATATGAACTTCAACGTCTATCAAATGGATGTTAAAAGCGCATTCCTGAATGGTCTCCTTACCGAGGAAGTATATGTTGAACAACCCCCTGGTTTCGAGGATCAAGCAGAAGAGAAGGTGTTTCGATTACAAAAGGCCCTATATGGACTGAAACAAGCACCAAGAGCTTGGTATGACACCTTATCTCTCTATCTTCTGGAAAATGGTTTTCAGAAAGGAACGATCGACAAAACGCTGTTTAGGATACAGGACGGAGAAAGTGTACTTCTTGTACAAATCTATGTAGATGATATTATCTTTGGATCCGCAAACAAAGAGCTATGTGAGAAATTCTCCAACCTGATGCAGTCAAAGTTCGAGATGAGTATGATGGGAGAATTAAGTTTCTTTCTCGGACTGCAAGTAAAACAGCTACCTACAGGAACCTTCATCAACCAAGTCAAGTATACGAAGGAGCTTATCAAGAAATTTGGCATGGAGAATGGAGCAGCAACATCTGTTCCCATGTCCACATCCATAAGTCTTGACAAAGATGAAGATGGTAAAGATATAGACATTACCAAGTACAGACGCCTCATTGGATCGTTGCTGTATCTCACAGCAAGCAGGCCAGACATTATGTTTGCAGTAGGAGTCTGTGCTAGATTCCAAGCAGCACCAAAGGAATCTCACCTTTTAGCAGTAAAAAGAGTGATTAAGTATCTGAAAGGAACTCAGGAAGTCGGCCTATGGTATCCTAAGGAATGAGGATTCAAGCTTAAAGGCTACTCCGACTCAGATTATGCAGGCTGCAAGATTGATAGAAAGAGTACAAGTGGGACATGTCAATTTCTGGGAAATAGACTTGTCTCATGGTTCTGCAGGAAGTAGACCTCAATTGCAACCTCTACAGCAGAAGCAGAGTATGTTGCAGCAGGAAGTTGATGTGCGCAGATTCTCTGGATACAGCAGCAACTTAGAGATTATGGAATAGAAGAAAAAGAGACTCCAATTCTCTGTGACAATACGAGCGCTATTGCAATTACCCATAATCCTGTCTTTCACTCTAGAACAAAGCACATTGACATTCGTCATCACTTTATAAGAGATCATGTTGAGAAGAAAGACATCGTGCTAGAAAAAGTTCACATGGATCTACAGCTTGCAGATATTCTTACAAAACCTTTGAGTGAATCGAGGTTTTCCATGCTCCAAAACGAGTTGGGAATCCTTAAGTTGTGAAGAAAAAGAAGATGCAAGAATGCAGGGGGAACCTCTGCATGCTTGAGGAAAGCAGTAAGAACAGTACTGTAAATTACGTGTCAATACAGCACTGGGTTCAGACAGCGCTGCAACCTACATTCTTACAGTACAACATTTATCGAGAATTCAAGCAGCACCAGGTTACAACATTTATTTCAAAGGAGTATTGATTGTTCTGCAACCTCGTACTAGAGATGCTGCAACCTTAAAAAGGCATTTACTTAGGCGGCAAAGGGCATGTCTTTCAGCATTAAATGCATGACTGCGGGTGTCAGTAAGTGGAAAGAGCGCTGACAGAGCCCACGCGCCAAGCAATTATTAGCGTCGATTTGACATCTCCGTTTTTTCCTGAGCCACTAGATCATTTCCGTGATTTATCTCAACCGTCAATCTCGCACGTCTCTTGAGAACCACCATAAAGACCAAAACGTGCCATTTGAATTCACTTATTCACCATCTTCAGAGAGAGAAACACTTTGATCGCAGAAAATTTTCTAAGTGCAAAACCCTTGTCTCTTCTCTCTCTATCTCACAAAGATTTCATCAATGGCTGCCAGAAGAACCATCGTTCTTGATGGAAGGATGATCAACAGGGAACACATCCTAGAGTCAGGGCTATATGATAATACCCTGATCAAGAGAATTTTTGATGCTCTTCAACAGACCCAAGTCTTAGGACTGTTGACCACCGTGTACGCTGGCTTCTCCACGGAGTCAGTACAGAGATTCTACGCCTACGCTAGGCAGGTGGAGGAAAGGAACTGCATCCTATTCCGGATGGATGCAGATGGAAAAGAACGGTCGCTGACCGTTAGGGACATCGCCACCACCTTCAGCATCTCGGCTGCAAGTTTAACCCCCAGCCAGTTGGCGACGTATGGGGAAGCATCGGCTCAAGAGATGTGGGATCTCTTTCGAGCAAGGGATGCAGGGGCTGAAATCAAGAGAAGCGCCCCCAAGAAGCTCTTCAAACCGGAGTTTGAACTTCTCCACGACATCTGTGCATACTCCATCGAAGGGAGGACAGGGAGTTACGACAAATGCACAGATCTCCGGTTCCAGATCATATCTGCAATCATGGCCGGAGAGAAGGTGAACTGGGCGAGGTTCATCATGAAGAGGCTGTAGGAGGAAGTAGAGAAGATAACGGAGCGTTGGAGCTACGGTATCACCATCTGCTCTCTGCTCTGCAAGCTTGGCCTTCAACTTGCAGCACCCGTCCCCATTCATCCTGGAAAGTATCTCGGGGAGAAGAAGGGCAAGACCCAGCCGAAGGCTGCAGGGGCAGGAATTGCGAGGAAGAAAACCAAAGACAAAAAGAATGCAACTCTTGCTCTGCAAGATGAAGCTGTAGGCAGCGGGGAAGATGCTGAAGAAGAGGATCCTTCGAGTCTTCTTCCTGTTATCAAGAGGAGTTCAGGGAAGGCTGTAGCTGAACTTGAATCCTCTTCCCCAGATGATGATGCACCCTTGGTGAGAAGGGCTCCACGCAGCAAGAGAGCTGCTGCTGCTGTTGGGGATGTGTCACATCAGCCTAGGGATAAAGGTGACTCTCTTGATTCCCAACTCTCTACACCTAATATGGTTGTAGTTGACCTTGGGGATGGGTCACATCAGCTTTGGGAGCCACATCAGCATCGGGTCGAGCCCACTGAAGAAGAAGCTCGTCTACAAACAGAAGCTTCAGTGCTCGATCCAACCTTTCCAGCGGCTAGAAATATGGCTGCAGATTACTCTCTTTGGAGAGAGATGCGGCTGTCTAAGGGGGAAATCCTATTGAAGTGGAAGGATTTCCTGACAGTCGAGCAAGCTGTCCTGGAGTGGGCCAAATCAGAGGACATTCTGGCACTCCTGCAACCTGACTTTGCAGCAAGAGTTCAAGAGCTTGATGGCTGCAGTGCTGCACAGGGAGCACAGGACAAGGGAAAGGGCAAAGCTCTTGCAGAATCTGACTCTGCAGAGCTGCCGATGAGAACAGCAGTGGAAGATGTGCAGGTCTTCCTCGTCCCGGCTGTGGAGGCTGTAAGAAGGGGCGATGATGTCGCATTTGCTCAAGAGCAAATCGACACCTTGGGAGTGGAGCAGGCTGAAGAAGCTATGCTGCATCTTGCGCTGCAGCAAAGTTTGAAGGAAACCAGGATGCAGCACACTCCAAGGAGGATGCGGGGAGAAGGCAGTTCAAGTTCACATCAGATGAACTCCCCTGCATACGAGCAAATGGTTGAGGGCCTCTCCAACATTGTCACGCTGGATCGCTTTGAGGAGGAGGAAGCCCAACTACTGGATTATGGTGATTCCCCGGTTCGTGAAGATGAAGATGCTGCTGCTGTAGATTCTGAGGGGGAACCATCAGCCATAATCAAGGATGTCATCTCAGACATCTCCAAAATTACCGATGAAGCATCTACGGAGGAAGTTGTAGAGGCGGTACTCCCTGCACTGGACGCGACAGCAGTGCAGCCGGCAACTACCCTTCAACAAGAAGAAGGAGCTGCAGAGAAAAGCAGTGTGGAAGCTGAGATCCTTGCAGCAATGGAGGATACAGTGATGAAAACTGTGATCGCTGCAGGAAACCAAACAGAGCTGCAAGAACCCATTCTTGCAGCAGAGGCTGTCGAAGTGGTTACAGGACCGACCGAGGAGACGGGGTCCGTTGAGAAGACCTCTGTGGAGGATGTTGTTCTGACAACACTCCCTGAGGGTAAGAAGACCTCAGGTGGGGAGGTTGTTCAGACAGTACCCACTGAGGATGCTGGAGCTGAAGCCGAGGTAACCCCAGTGCAGCTAGAGACACCTCGAGAGGAGGTTGATGCTGCAGCTGCTGCATACTCTCAAGAACCTTCAAAGGTTACAGCAGCAGAGGTTACTGTGGACGCGAACATGTCGCATGTCGAATTCGCAAGGATACTCAAGGCACGGAACATAGCTGTTCATGGGCCAAAATCTGGCGGAGCAATTCCTGTTCCAGTCTTATCCAGCAAAGAGGAGGCAGAAGAGGAGGAGGAAGAAGAAGAAGAAGAAGAAGAAGAAGAAGAAGAAGAAGAAGAAGAAGAAGAAGAAGAAGAAGAAGAAGAAGGAGAAGAGCACCCATCCTCCAGCTCTACAAGCTCTCATGCCAGCAAGGATGAGGATGAGGTTGCTTCTGACATTCCGAGGCAGGATGCAGCACCAGTATGTCAAGATGTTATTCCATTTGCTGCATCCGCTGCTGCCTCGACGAGAAGGAATTTAAGGCTGACTCCTGATGAATCCATCAACAGAGTCGAGACCACTGTTAGACATCTGCTGCATGCTCTCCAGGAGCATGAGTCTATCATGCGCAACAGTCTCAGGGTCAGTGCCCAATTCCATGCTGAAACCATGACAGGTTTCAAGAAGGATCTCGAAGTGCTGCCTGATATGATAAAATCAACTCTCACTGATCATTCAAACAGGCTGTACTACGATCGGGTCAGGATGGAGAAGGAGTTGAAGGTCGAAGCTGCTCTGACGCGCCAAGAGGTCAGGCAATGCAAGCAGCATGCCGAGAATGCCTCAACCAGACTCAACTCTCACTCCAAAGTCCTGGAAACACTTCTGGATCGTGTCTTCGATCAATCTCAGAGAACCAGAAGTGTGGACGACCGGTTGGGGAATCTGGAGCTGATTGTAGGAGAATTGAGGGATATCATGCTTCGAGCTTTCCCTCAGCATGTTGACGCTCCGGAGCCCACCCCTGAACCGACCCGACGCCCGCGATCAAGGGCGGTCCCAGCTGCCCCTGCTCAGCCCCCGGCTTTTGATGATGCCAAAAAGGGGGAAGGTTTTGAAGATAGATACAGGAGCAAAGGGGCTGCTGAATCGGAAGAAGAAGAAGATGATGACTAGCAACCTCTCAGCAGGAAGAGAAGAAGGTCTGGATCATCTGTTGCTGCTGATATCCCTTCTCCGAAGAGATGGAGAAGAGATGATGATGGAGCTGATGGAGCCGGTGCAGCTGCTGGAAGAAGATCGGCTGCAGGTTCTACACACAGCAGAGCTGCAAGTAAGGATGCAGCACCGCCCAGCTATCATCATAAGAGAAGGGATGATAGTCAGCAGCAAGGCTCAAGGAAGAGGATGAGCGGGGACGAGTCTGAGAATCAAAGACGCCAGTATGAAGAAGCTACAGATCCTAATGCCTGGATTCAAAGACTCGGAGTAATTGGTGATAGAAAAATCTTTCCAAATAACTTCTACAAATTCCCTCCTCAAGAAATCCCTCGCCTTGACACAGAAAATATCTCTGCTGAAGTGTCCGTGTTGATGGATCAAAGGCCTGAAGAAGAGAACATGGCTTGGAGATTCGACATCTTCAAAGAAGTCAGACTGCCTTTTGATCGGAATCCAACATTTGAGGTGATCACCATTTTCAAACGATCAGAGTACCTCAAACACTTCAGAGAACTATGCAGGCAAGGCAAATTCAGCAAATATCATACTTGCAAGACTACATTGAGAAGGTATGAACAGCTCGTTCGGAAAGGAAGCCTTGATATTCAACAGCTATACATTGACCGAGTGAAGGAAGGGCTGATTGTACCATTCTGCGAGGACTTCTGGCTGAGATGGATTCAGATTCCTGTGATCAGACACAAGGTGGAAGAGTCATACCAAGAGTCCATCAGGGACTGGTGGAAAGGATCAAGAGGAAGGGAAGACCTTGAAAGGCTTGCAGGAAGAAGATCAAACGAACCAGCAAGCAAAAGGTCTTTGTATTATTAAGCTGTATTCATATACCCTCTTGTGATCCTTATTGTATTTTTGATGTTGTAAAAATTTCTCTCTCAATGAAGAAATTTTTCTTTCTGCTCTGACCAAGTTCAACTCTTATGAACTCATGCATGTTGTTTATGTTTTCCTGTTGCTTTTGTTGAAAGGAATAGCATGATGCATCTCTGATGAATCCAGGATTAGATTTAATTGTTCAAAGCTGTGCAAGTATGTAATCTGGATAAATCATATGAGTTAATGTAAAAAGAAACTTCTTCATGAACGAAATATTGTAAAGGTTTTGTCATCATCAAAAATGGGGAAATTGTTGGGATTTCATTGTTTAGATTTTGATGAGACAAACCAATCATGTAATAGGAAATTTTGAGTACCCCATTTTCACATTGTTTAAGTGAATAAATAGACTAGAATTGAGTCTTATGTCAAATATTGAAATGGAGGATAAACAAGGATAAAGCTGCATCTAAGCTTTATTATCGCTGCAAGAAGGCAGGATACAGTATCGCTGTAAGAAGACAGGATACAGCATAGCTGATAGAAGGAAGATACAGCACTGCTGTAATAAATTAAAAATTCTATACAGCAATGTAAGAAAGAACGACGTGCAGCAACGCTGCAAGAAAAGATACAGGAGTACTGCTAGAATGAAGTTACAGCAGCACTGCCAGATGATACTGCAATCAAGTCTGAAATACAGCAGCACTGAAAGAAAGCATTAGCTGCACAAGGACCTAGGATACAGCGCAGACATACAAGTCAGTTAAGTAATGCAGCGCCAACTACAAGACGAAATATCCTACAAATCCTAGGAAGGATAAATGCAGTACGAGGAACAGAGATCCAAGCAGGAACAATAGAGCCGTTCAAGAAAAAGTCAAAGTAGCAGACACGGAGCCAATAAGAAGATGCCACATGGACTGACGCGCTGCAGAAAGCTGCGAGCCGCAACTGCCGCATTAAATGCTTTGAAAGGAAAAGTCAAGTCGCATTAAATGCGAACCATACTTTGGCCAGGCTACTTCAAATTCAAAAGAGGGATGTCTCCTTCAACGGACATCTTCTCCTACAAGTATAAATAGAGGTCGAGGAGCACTGAAGCTGGTTACTGTTACTGTAACTGAAACATCTACGCTAAATTCACAAAGCTTACAAGATCCAAGTATTCAAGTCCACAATCAGTTTCAGTCACTCAACCTATCGAAGTGAAGCAAGTTCAAAGCTAAAGGATTCCTTACGGATTCAGAAGCTCACTTCGAAGCACAAGTTGAAAAAAACCTTTTTATCCTTTTAACCTTGTTGTTGTGTGCTTAGGTTGTTTTAGTGGTGTCAAGCAGTTGATAGGAGAAATACTTGCTGTTTGTTTAGTTGTCTAAGTGTTAGGCAGCTTCCCTGTGTGGGAGTATAGAACCCTGTGTGGGTTAGCCTTTGAAGTTTGCAGTTGCTGTGTGTACTCTGGACTTCAGTAGGTGGTTTGCTTTGTAAAGTTGATAGATTGTTAGGAGTGTCCTGTAAATCAATCTTGCTTAATAAAGTTCCTGCTCGAGGAGCAGTAGAGTGGACGTAGAAGGATTACACCACCTTCGAACCACTATAAGCCATAAGTGTTTTTATTGCTTTATTTATCTGCGCTTATTTTCTGCATATCCATCTATCTCTCATCATAAAACATTTTGAAAGAAGCATTCTTGAGAAAAACAGCCTTATGTTTAAAAGTTTATTTCCGCTGCGTACAAAACTCCAGGTTACAGCGTGCAGCACTGTATCCTAGCCCTGCAAGCAGTAACCATCTATTGCTGCAAGCTCAAGTAACTTGCAGTGTAGAACGGTTGTTTTAAAGATTCTGAAAAATCGACCAACGTTCATTCACCCCCCCTCTGAACCTCGGACACCACTTGGGACCAACACGCATGATGCCCCACGTATTTTGCTTTTCTTGGTGCGTATGGACCAGCTTGGGTACCCAAACTTCAGATTCAGATAGTTTGGGTTCCCAAACTAGGATTTCTGATTGGCTTTTGCTTTTGTTGTTGGTTTTCCCTTTTTTTCTTATTATGGCCTTATGTACATGGCCCTAGTATAGTTTGTTTGGTTTTGTATAAACTCTCATTCTTTTTTATATACAGGCTGGGGATGGTGCCTTAATCCCCCACCCGTGATGGGTGCTTTCTATTAAAATATATATATATATGTAAACCTTAAATTATAAACATTAATTTCTTAAAGGTAAATATGTAATACCTTAAATATGCATATATAATACCTTATAGCATAAGCATTAATACCTTAAAGGTAAATATGTGATACCCTTAAATATGCACTTATGTAATACCTTATACTATAAATATTAATATCTTAAAAATAAGTATGTAATACCTTAAAGATGCGTATGTAATACCTTATAATATAATCATTACTACCTTGATGGTAAATACGTAATACCTAATACCTAAAAAATGCATATGTAATACCTTATAGTATAAGCATTAATATGTTAAAGGTAAATATATATTACTTTAAAGTTGCATATGTAGTACCTTAAACTATAAACATTAATACCTTAAAGGTAAATATGTAATATCTTAAAGGTGCATATGTAATATATTATACTATAAGCATTAATATCTTAAAGGTAAATATGTAATACCTTAAACATGCACTTATATAACACCTTATACTATAAGCATTAATATCTTAAAAATAAATATGTAATACCTTAAAGGTGCATATGTAATACGTTATACTATAATCAATAATACTTAGAAGGTAAGTATCAAATACCTTAGAGATTCATATGTAATACCTTATAGTATAAGTATAATACCTTAAAGGTAAATTATGTAATAACTTAAAGGTGCATATGTAATACCTTATATATCACCATTGGTAGATTTGTAGTTAGATTATTCTTTTATACTTTATTATTACTAGTTTGTCTACAATTGTTTCTTTTTTTTTGTACAAAATATAATGTCTACATAATCTCATGTAAATAGCATTTACATGAGATTTGTTTGAAAGTTTTTTTATTTTTTTAGATTGAAAAGGAAAACTAGGAAGAAGATAAAAAGGATAAGTAACTAGAATTAAAAGAAGAATAAGTTAAGAAAAGAGTGATGTAGACTTTTATTTGGTCAATGAAGACATTAAAAGATAGTTGAAAATTGAATGTAACATATAAACCCTTGAAACAATAAGGTACCCACCACATCCCACCATGGCGTCGTAGTCTTCGTCGTCAAAGAAATCTTTGAAAATAAGTATAGTTAGATTTGAGCCATTTGCACAATTCTTGGTAAAAACCATGATTAGACAAGGTCATTCTCTCACTTGGGTATCTCTTTCTTTAAGTACATACATATGCAAATGCTATATCATTCTATTCTATAATACGACATTTCATAAAGATTGGTTAAAATTATGATTTGGAATAAATAACCCTAAATTAATGGAATAGGGATACAATTGCATTTGCTGAATCCCAAGAGGAGTCTTGCTTAGCGGCTTGTTGGTTATCGGCAGCACCGTTGTTGTGGATGGTAGATTGACGATGTTAAAAAGCCGGAAAATTCAAGTGAAGATGATTAGGATAAGGGCGGCAAAGATAAACAAGAGATTGAGACGGAGAAGAGGAGGAGGAAGAGCGTGAATTTTGCGAGAGAAAATGAAAATAAAATAAAAAATATATATTTATGGTGGTCAGGTAGGGGGATGGGTGGGTCAGGCTGGGGCACGGATCAGGGGCACAAAAGTTTTTGCGTATTATTTTTGGTGATTTTCATTCTTCATGGAAGGCTAAATTCTAGTTCTTCCCAATAGAAAATTAAGACTTTGGACCTTAATCATTGTGAGATCTAGTTTAATTTTTTCGTTCTTTCTATCTTCATAATTTGAATATTTTTTGTGCATGTTGTTTATTATTTTTGGTGAATTTTCCAAAAAAAGATCATTTGTCAATTTATCAAGATAATATATTTCCAATTGATTAAATTCATAATTGTTCAATTGTTCTGATTTTTGTCGCACTTAGCATATTTGATTACAAAAAAAGATTTTCATTTCTCTATTATGAAGATATATATGATCTAGTTTAAACGACCACATGTACGTTTGTTGACTACAAATAGATCTTTCTATATTTTACTACACTATGTAAATTAAATTTTAAGATTGTATCTAGATTTATTTACTAATTAGTGAAGTCAATCAAAGATCATATCTTAATTATCAAGCAAGAAGGAAATATTTGGTGGTTAGGTCTTACCAACGACTATAACAAATTTAACGTTATATGGAAGATATAATTTTTGCATCTATGATCAATACTCAGAATCATTTTTAAATTTATTTCTTGGTTAGATATTTTATATCATTGAATTCTTCTTAGTTAATTATTGTTGTTTTAATTTTATCAACTACAAAATTCTCAAAATCCCTTAGAATCATTTATTTTGAACAAGTTTGTAAAATAAAAACTCTAATCAATATCTATGGATTCAAATATTATTCATCTCAAATTTATATTTTTCAATTAAGTGTTATTTGTTGGATTGACACTCATCACCCTATCAGCCCATTCCAACCCGACGACTTAAGTGTTGTAGTCAGATGCAGCTGATATGTGCTCCTCCTCTCACTGGCCTAAAAAATTGCAACCCAAACTACTTGCTAGCTTTTCAATTAAAAAAATACTAATTAGGGCATCTTCAGCAATGCACAAACAAATACTTTAACTTTTATATTATTTGTATATAAAAACTAACACTCGTCTCTAGCAGTATGCTAATTTTTCACACTAAAAGAGAATATTTCATAAAAACAATAGAAAAAATTCTAACACAAAATTTGATTTGCTTTGAATTCAACGCAAGGTTGATGGTCGAGATAATTTAACGTGAATTTTTAAAGTACGATTGAAGTGAAAATCTTAAAATCTTAATAATCCAACGCATGGAGATGCTCTAAACTAACACAAATTCTCATGTGTACCAGGTGCATGGATCCAGCCGATCCGACCCGGATCAATGACTTTTACCTTTTTTTTTTTTTAAATATGTTGACCTTACAAATTATGTGACCTTTATGTATTGCAACTTAGAAAAAAAAGAAAAAATTTCAGCAAAATTTGTGCATAAATACATTTATGTAACATTCATATGACCTATTATATAAAGGTATAGATATGTGTACATAAAGATCACATAAATATACATGAGTGTTACATGAATATCACATAAAGGTATCTATATACAAATTTTGCTAAAATTCTTTTTTTTTTAAGTTATTGTACATAAAGGTCACAAAATTTATACATAAAGATCATAATAATGCAACATAAAGATCATACCAATACAATATAAAGGTTTTAACCTGAAATAAAAAAAATACACAGATCCGGATCGATCCTAATCAACCCCAATTACATATGCACCTATTGTACAGTAAACACACTCCTTAACTAAAGGTTGGGGTGTGAAAGTCTCATCACCCCATCTTTAACTAAATTGTGAGATCATAATATATATATATATGATTATACATACAGATAACTACTTAACAATTACTCACAATTAATACTTACTACAAAAGTTCAAAATCATTAGTACTCATCGTAAATGAATTACGACTTTGGGCTATTTGGCTAATGATTTTATATTTTAATGATTTAATGGATTCATTAATGAACTTGCATTTTTATTGTTGAAGAAAAAAGTATTAAAAAAAACGCAAAATTCATGTGCAATTGTTACATTGTGCGGCGGTTGAGAAAACACAAATGTATTCAATTGCACAATTTGATGTGATGTAAAGAAACACTTCAAGCTTCCTAAATTACAATGTATGTATAATCTCGCTTTAAAGCAAACACTTTCTCTCTGAGTGGGTTGCAACTTGCAACATAATCACTTGGTGCGACAATCTCTGTTCTACTTATGATCAAAAGAAACATTTCATTACAATGTTGGCAAAAGCTCAGAATTTGTTCCACCAATCACAAGAATTATTCATCACTTTTCTCAGACCATCAACACGAATATCTCATTTCCCTGTTACAATCATGCGACGACACCTTTCATACTGCTCAAATTCATGGTTTAATGCTCAAAACTGGTCTTGATCGAATCCCATTCCCACTTAGCAAATTTCTTGCGCGTGTTTGTATGCAAGATGTCGATTATGCAGCCTCTGTCTTCAAACAGATAAAATGCCCAAATCTTTTCATGTTCAGTACCATGCTCAGGGGTTATTCCGTCAGCGATGATCCGCGAGAGGCTCTTGTTTTGTTCAATTGCATGAGGACTCGAAATTACGGACAAGATTTTTCTCTTGATCAGTTTGCTTTTGTTTCAGTTCTGAAATCTTGCTCCCGTTTATTGGAGATTTGTACGGGGCTAGCAATTCATGCGATTGTCGTCAAATTTGGGTTTGATTTGTTTTTGAATGTTCAGAATGCCCTTCTGCACCTGTATTGTGTTTGTAGCAGAATTCCAGATGCTCACCATCTGTTTGATGAAATGGGTGCAAGAAAAGACTTGGTCTCATGGAATACTTTACTGGGAGGGTATCTTTCCGTGGCTCAATATGCTTTGGTTGTAGATTTGTTCAATGAATTAAATAAGGATGGTATTGCTATCAATGCAACTACCATTTTGAATGTTTTATCAGCTTCTGGGGGAATGCGAAATGTAAACTATGGAGAGTCTCTGCATACACTTTGCTCAAAGATTGGGTTTTTATCGTATATAAATGTGACTACTGCTTTAGTTTCCATGTATGGGAAACACGGTGACATTTATTCTGCTCGTCGAATATTTGATGAAACAGATACCAAGAAAGATGTTATCTTGTGGAACTGTTTAATTGATGGATATGCTAAAGCTGGTCTTCTTGAAGAAGCATTGGAATTGCTAAAACTAATGAAGCATCATAATTTAAAGCCCAACTCATCTACCTTAGCAGGGTTGCTTTGTGCGTGCTCTGCTTCTAGGGCTCTAACAATAGGCCAATACGTGCATGATTATGTCGAGCAGCAGCAGTTGGTACTGGATGTAGTTCTTGGCACCGCGATTGTAGATATGTATGCTAAAAGCGGGTTGTTTGGGAAGGCAATCGATGTTTTTGATCGAATGGAGACCAAAGATGTGAAGAGTTGGACTGCAATGATTTCGGGTTGTGGGGTACACGGCCAAGCAAATCGGGCTGTCACACTTTTTGATAGAATGGAGGTGGAGGGCTTTGCACCTAATGAAGTGACCTTTTTGGCTGTTCTGAATTCTTGTAGCCATGGAGGTTTAGTGCAAGAAGGGTTGAGCTATTTCAAGAGAATGGTGGAAGTGTATAAATTGATGCCAAAGATCGAGCATTATGGATGCTTGATTGATCTCTTGGGCCGTGCAGGGCTTCTGGAGGAAGCGTACGAGGTGATTAAGGGATTGCCAGTCGAGAGAGACGCCACTGCTTGGCGTGCATTGCTTGGGGCATGTAGGGTTTATGGTGATGTCAATTTGGCAGAGCGTGTGAGAGAAGAACTCGAACGAACCCATGAAAATCATCCGGCTGACTTGATCACTCTTGCTAGTACTTATGTTGTTGCTGGGATGGTACCACATCATGAATATTTATCAAACAAAATGGTGAAAGAAACTGATTATGAGAGTTCTGCTAAGAAGGAAGCTGGATGTAGTACGATTGAGTTGGTAAATTCTACAATGTTTGATCACCATATTTTTAACAACTAGGACACACAACAAGTATTTCATTATATTTTGTATTTCTAAGAACCCAGCTAAAACCCATGCAGTTTATTTATTAATATATTATATTTGTTCACAGAGGGGTGTGATATGATTAGTGTTAGTCTAGATATAAGATTATTGTATCAATATGAAACATAAAGACAAGGAAAATGTCATCTTCTTTGCCTTTAAAAAAAAAAATATATGCATTCCAGTGTAAAATTTTTATCTAATCAAATCTATCACACCATATCAGATGCTATTATGAAACAAAAATCTGCTAATTATTTGATAGTTTTCACAGCGCACAATTCAGCAATTGAGCCAACTACAAGAATATAAAGTGCTAAAAGTACAAGTGGAGTAGAGGTTCATAATCCATAAGCAAGGGCACTTTGCAATATGAGATATCAGAGAGATGAGGTAAAGCGGCTAAGAGTTATGGCACCAGAAAGTACCGCCCTATTTCGTTCTTTGACCTTCACCTGATAAACCACTCTGCACATTTCGCCCACTTGTAAGCTCAAGCGGTTCAAGAAACAATCTCGTGTATTTAGCAAGCAAAGGTTAATCAAGCGTACCTCAAGCCTTCAATCCACATTTCCGTTATTAAAGTTTCACCTGGATAGACATGTAACAAAAATCTCCCTGTTATGTTCTGGATCATATTTTGTTCTCCTCGACAAATGTTCTTGATGATGGCCCTAACTGCAAAGCCGAGTGTGCAAAGTCCATGCAATATTGGACGAGAAAATCTACACAAAGCAAATTAGAAAAAGCTTAAATTGAATTTAACAAGAAGAGAATGATACACTTTATAACCATGTCAGATGGTGTGAGAGAACAAAATGCAAGCAACTTAAAGTTCAATATCACAATTTCTCTTGATATACACATGCATTCAATATTTGGCTCCAAAATAGTCCCGTGCCTGTGATTTAGAATAAAGTTGAGAATACTACTGTAGACCTTAAAACAAGAGAGAAAGCAGAGAATTTTGGGGGTATGTGGGATTTTTCAGTTTAAGAACAGATTACCCAGCAATTTGTGCAATCGAAGGATCTGAGTGCAATGGATTGTAATCACCGGAGAGCCTGTAGAGCAGTGCCTGCAACATTGAATGGAAAATAATTCAACAAAAATACACATGCTACAAAAGCAGTTCAGCAGTTGGAAGGGAGTAAACTGATTAAATACTGTACAGATTTCACCTGAGTTATTTAAACCATATGAAAGCCAATAATCAACAGTTTTGAATTTCAGAGCTTAGAGAAAACCTAGTTTTAGGTGCAAGTACCTAGAAGGATTAAAGAAAGGCAATATTCCAAAGAGTTAATTTCAATTTGCTACCTGAACTATTGCACTTTTTTCCAGTGAGTGTCTAAACTCATAAAAAATTTTGATCACCAGCCAATCTCCTCAAAATTTTCCGTTTGCCACCCAAGCACATATTTTCCGGCCAAAATTCACCAGAAAACTTGGAAAAATGCAATTTACTACCAAATATCAATCAAAAATGCATGATTCATACGCCAAAATGACCCTTATTTGAAGCCAAATTATAACCCATGTTAATTTCATAATTCTCATTGGATCCGATCACGAATCAAACAAAAATCATTCTAGGGTTTTAAACATTATTTGTTCAATTCAAGTTTAAATCAAGCGAAAATCATTAAATTAATTTAGGTTATAATTTGACTTCAAAAGAGGATCATTTTGGCATATGAATCTTAAATTTTTGAGTTTTCCGGCAAATTTTCGCCTAAAAAAACATGTGTTTGGGTAGCAACGGGAAAATTTTGAAGAGATTGGCTAGTGATTGGAAAAAATTTGAGTTTATACACCTTTTGAAAAAAGTGCAATAGTATAGGTAGCAAATTGAAATTAACCCTATTCCAAATTCTTATTGATAATATTTGAGAAGTATCAGAGCAAATTCCTCAAAATTTACCTTATACATCTCTAAAATCACAGAAGATTAAGATAAAAATAGTTGATTCTTTCACTTTCATTTATAATTGAAAGTAAATATCTATTGAAAGCAAGCCCCAAATGCATCAATTGAGTAGCAAACCGTGAAGAGAATGATGTGTCTCAGATTAAAAAATGAGACAATATACTCTGATGGCACATTATGGTGTCTAATTTTACAATCCTCACTTTGAATACATGTACATAATTCATCATCTACAATTTAAGGAAATTTGAGAGGAATGCCTAAATTGGTATGGTTTCAGAAACACATTAACTAGAAGTTCATTTTTTGCACCACATCCCATATTGACAAAGTAGAGAAACTGATGACACAACTTGAAAACACTAGCTGCAAGAAAAATTAATGGATTTCTGAGGTAAAACTGACTACATGAAGGTTCAGATATAATTCAGTCCATCAATCTAAACTAACTTTCGCCAGAATTTGCAGTTGAATGCCCAATCCTGATTCCATTAAGTTGCATAGAGATGAGAACATTCAAGTTTTTCACAAGAATATAATCATAAAATATTATGTTGTCTATAAGCATTAGTCAGCCACTCTCATCATTTGTGAAACTTAACTTAAAATTTAAAACTACAGAAATTATGTTTTCATTTATCAAATTATCATGCCCTTTACTTCCTTTTCATTCTTGTGCTTCTGCCCCCGAAATTTCCATAAACAAAACTGCACATACCTGGGATGGTTGTGTACATTCTTCATATACAGAAAATGGTTGACTTTTAGGAATTTTATAAGTCAACATCTGATTGGACTGATATTTGGTATAAGAGTACGGCTGGGATGATTTTGAGAAGCCACCAGCCCCCCTCAGATATACAGCCATCCTGTATGATCATATAAAGATTTATCAACTTAAGGAATGTAATAAAAGAGATAGTAAAAAGGGAGAAAACTCTGCATAATGGATGTGGTTGGGTTGCATGAATAAGACGTTACCGGTTCATGCAAAGCAATGCACCAGACTCTTTTTCATAGCTCAAAATTTCAACCTCGAGAACTGCTGCCTTACCTGAAAGGAAAGCCAAATATTCATTTTTATTTTAAGGTAAATACAAGATTCAACCATGCCTCAGAAAGTCAAATCCCTGTGGAACTCAAAAGCATAACATTTTAATTTCAGAAATGGCATTATACACAGAGAACTTTGGCCAAATATAATAGATAAGAGTTCCTACTTTTACCACCTGACGGTATTTATATTATGCATATTAAGCATAATTTTTTTCCCTCACTTTAGATGTCCATTAAACATTTACTTTCGGTTTTTTTATCAAGTTTTGTAGGGAAGGATAAGGATTTATCTGAAGTTGGAGGCATTTTAGATTGATTTGGAAGAAATTTGGGGAAGTTCAAGACTTGCAAACTCAAAGACAGTTTTAGCATTAGGCGTCGCACGCCTAAGCATTCGAGTTCAACTCTCAAAGTTTTAAAGGAGTATAAACAATGGGTATGGGCACGTTTAACACCCGAATAATGCAAAGAATAGAAAACATGGACAAAAAACTCACGCGGACTAGGAGAAGTTATATTTTAAATTTCTAATTAGTATCACATTAGAAGTAGTTATTAGAGACGGGTGTATAAGGAACTTCTTATTCATCTTCTAAACCATCATTCTACGCTTTAAACTCTAGAAACTTTTATCTTTTGTTATTTTCAATCTCCATGAAAGGCTAATCTACTTATAGCCAAGAGATAATCAAGATTTGGTCCCTCCATCATTGTGAGACCTAATTTAATTTCATCATTCATTTTTTCTTCATTATTCGAATATTTTAAGTGGTTTTTGATTACTATTATGTTGGTGAATTGTTCACAAAGGATCTTTGGTCAAGATAATATACCGTCAATTGGAACGCTAAATCCATAATTGTTTGATTGTTCTCATATTAGTTATACTTAGCATATTTGATTACAAAAAGATTTTGAATTCCTTGCTATAAAAATAATACGATCTAGTCTAAATAAACTTACATGTGTGTTTGTTGGCTAGAATTGGGTTTTTTTAGATTTTAATGCAATTAATAAATTAAGTTTTAAATTGTATCTAGGATTGTTTACTAATTAGGGAAGAATTAGTGATTGTATCCTGATTACTGAACTTTAAGGAAAGATTAGGTTGTTAGGTCGTACCAACGACTATAGCCAATTTTATATATGTGTATGCATAATTTTTCCTATATTAATACTTTATCTTATACATGTTACATATATATATATATACATACATTAAATAACTTTAAATAGTTATAAATATATATATATACACACACATAAATGATATATACTTTATGAATAGACAAATATATGATATTCCTTTATAATTAATAATTAATGATGTGATTTAATAAGATTTTGTTAAAAACAAAAATTCAATATTGGATTCGAAAAGGAATAATCAAATCAACTCGAATATGTTTGAATACTTCTTTTGAATCCAGTTCAAAATCAATCTTTATATTTGAATGATATTCGAAGACGAACAAATATTCTAATAATTTTTCAAATTCAAATCAATTATCTAGATATCGGATTCAATTCAGTTCATTTTACAACCCTACTAGAGGAGGTTAGATTTTGGAAGAGGATTAAAAAGTAAAATGATTTTCATTACTGCAAGTACTTCAAGTTCAAATAACTTCTAATGGTTGTCACCATTGCACAAAGGCACTATAAATTATCAATTTTTCTTTCAAACATGTTTTTAGCCTAGTTTCCTTTACTAAAGAAAGAGCTCTGATTGGGAGGAGGGAGAAGGTAAATATTAGAAACAAACCTTTATCATGCAAGCCAGCAACACTTGCCTTGTTTAGTAACTGCAACAATAAGATTGACATTAGAAATTCAAATGAAACAGGGACAAAACAAAAGGACTGGTGATGGATTACAACCTCAGAGTAAGAAACTTACACAACCATTAGAAGGGAGAGGTTTGTAGATCTCGATATATTGTTGTCCATGTAATAGAAGACGTGGGTCAAATCTGGCAATTAATGATGGCAGAAACTGCTTAGCCAGTAGATTAGCCAACCAAGATCAATTCACCAAATAGTATGCATAATGTAAAAGCATCCAAAATGAACCAAAAAATCAACAGATGTACTCACTCCAAGCCCGGTAACTGTGCAATCCGTGACTGAAGTCCAACAGAAAATAAAGTAGAGAATGTGGGTAAGACCTGTGGATTTATGAACATAAATTTAGATGTTCTTGGAATAGTTCATAACATATCCAAACTATTATGTGCAGGCAAATAAACTTTCTTCCCCAAACTTTAATCTCATCTTGGAGAGGTAAGTGGTAAGATCAAAAAACAACAGAATTTTTTAACAGCTGAACAAAGCGAAGCTCAAATTCAGCCTCGAACTGGAGTATAATCGCAGACATCACCTTCCAACTTTCAAAAGTTGTTCATTTATCATCAAAGTCGGTAACTAAATAGGGTAATAGAAAATTAACAATAAACAATTCAGATACTACCAGATAGCAGCTAATTCTTAAACTTGCATAAAACACACACACACACACACACACACACACATAACTACTAAAAATCTTTCAAGAACCTCAATAGATTGTTGTCCATCCTGATGGTAGACATATTTGAGCTCCTTATCATCCACCGCATCTCTAGAACAAGCTCCAATACCTAGTGCATACAGCGCAGCATCCCTGATCATCGACCATTACAGTTATTTTCCACTACAAATATTAATTAAAACAATACATATCAAAAACCATCAGATTGCATTTTTTTAGAACATAACAAAATTTCATTTCTCTAACCTTTCAGTGTAAGTGTATGTCGTCTGATGCGCGAAATTCACCACCAAGAAAAAGGGAAGAAAATTAAAATTAAAAACAAAAGATGAATTACGAGGAAAACTCGAGCAGAAATGAGAAAGGATTACCGCGGGAAATTCGTGAGAAATGATAAGCTGAGGATCAAACTCTGGTTTTGCAGCCATGGATGAATTTGAGTGAGGAAAATTCAAAAGCCAAAGTTGAATTGGGAAAAATGGGTTGGGGCAAATTATTAAATGATATGTATGTTTAGACTGTAGAGGCAACTAGAGACGATGTTAACTCTCAACTCTCAATTCCTATCCATTTTATATTTATGAAATATTTATGAGGCCCCATTTTTTATTCAATAAAATATTACTAATTTGAGTGATAAGTGATAAAATCATTCAATTTTCAGTCACCAATATATTATATTAGATTTATGATTGCTAAATTTTGATTAGAAAGTTTGAATTTATTAAATTCAATATGTCCTACCGCTTCTTAGTCATTTCCTTTTCTTTTTCTTTTTCTTTTTTTTATACATGTATATTTTTTAAATTAAATTAACAAAAATTATATAATTAATTATGAGCATCACAAAGATGCAACTCCTGGCGCAGGCTAAACAAAATGAGAGGGCGGAACCTTGACTACTTCTTTTTTTCCTTTCGTATGTTGGGTTGGTCATACTTTTATATATAAATAAGAAATATCTTGATTTATTAAGATCTTGAAAATTACATTAATCTTATAATATGAAGCTTATTTAAAAAAAAATTATTTAAGTATATTTCAATTTGAACAATATTTTTTAAATGAGTTGGATGGAGTGGAAGAAAGTGAGACAACAAAGATTAGAAAACATACGTGATCTAGTCATCCAAATTTGAAAGTCGTCACAATCCCGGTGCAACTTGAGTTATAAGCTCGTGATAACTTGAACAAATATTAGATTTGAGTTGGATATTTCTATAATATTTAATCTTGATTTATTTAATATTTCTAACTTGTCATTATTTGGTTATTCACATAAATTACTTAATCTTAATTTGTTGAAATTGTAAAGGCATTTTAATTTTGATTTGTTGAATTTTATTTTTTTTGGTCATTATTTTTAACTACAAAAATACACATTCACATTACCACACATCTTAATATGATACAATTAAAAATCCTCAACACTACCTCCACATATATAATACATGAGATTAAAAAAAAAAATTAGACTTAGTAAAATCAGTAAATTTAAATATTATTTATATAAAAATATATACTTAAGGTTTTGAGTAAGACAAAGTAATTAATTTAACATTAGATATAAAATACTCTAATTAATATATTATTTGATTGAAGTATCCGTTGCATTTGCAAGGGAACATAAATATTTTTTATTTATTATTTAAAAATATATATACTGTTATTTCTATTATGTTATTTAACTCTCCCATTAATTTTTTTTTTATTTGATTTCATTGTTAAAGTTTAGAAAAACCCTCAAATTTTCCTTTTAATTAAATGATAAAAAAAATAAAAGTCAAACTTTCACAAATAAATTTCATAATTTATTTCAAAACACGATTGTAAAAATATTCAATTTCATTAATTAATAAATTTGAAAAGTTTTAATAATCATTTTGAATCAACTCACATTTATTTTAGGTTTTCTATTCTTATTTATTTATATTTTTTTCTTAAAATTTTAAATTAAACAAATTTCCAATTTATAAATGACTTCAATATTCAAAGCCTATCTTGTGTTATTTTAACAAATTAAGTTAAATTCTATTATTTACTAATGTTTATCAATTTTACAATTGATATCATTAAATAGTCATATTAATTATCTTAAAAATTCTGTTTATTATATAATTAATTTGAAAAAAAATAGTATATAATATGAAAAAATTGTAAGTTTGTCATGTCGTATATATAAAGATGTATACAAACACATTCTTTAAATTTTTATAATTTTTGTCGACGCTTTGAATTAGCTCGGAACCTAAGAGCCCACAACCATGCGTTATACACTGAATTAACTTTTGATATTATTAAGAATTCATATAAACTTACAGTTCAATTTAATTAATAATAAAAAACGTCTTCGTAAAGGGAATCCAGGGTGTTTAATTTTGCAATGTACTCCAAAAATATAAATAAATAAATAAATAAAATAGCCGACAAGAACCTCGAAACCAGCTAGTATTTATTTATTTATGTAATTATTCAAATAATACAGTAGTTGACATTTGACAGTTCATAATTACACCTCATCAGATTAGTCAACTGTAGTTCTTAAATCTGGCCCCCATTTTGGGGGTGGTAAAAGAAGAAAAGGTGTTCTTCACTGCTTCTTCGTTTTCCACTTGCTTTAGTGGGGATGGGGAATTGAATACATATGTAATACATTATTGTGCACATTGGCATTTGCTCATTCTACTTCTCGTCTTTACTTTTTGGTTTTGTAAGGAAGTTTTTATTTTCATCTACTGAGAATATCATATCTATTAAACATTTTAGGAAACGACAAATAAATGGGAATTATTTATTTAAAAAAAAAAACTTGAATCTACAGAGTTATAGTAATTACAAAAAAAAATTCCGTTTAACTTAAGATTTTTGAGGCCGTCTCATCACCTCTGTGTTGTCCATAGGAACACAAGACATAAACGATACGTTTGAACTAACATTCCATATTTAAAATTGAAAAAATAAGTATTGATAATTTGATACTGCATTACAAGTTATAACTAACTAAATATTAGAATTCCGTGCAAAGAAGAATAAGCAAAAATGCAAACCTTTGAAACCACTCACTGGTTACCTCATATAAATTAATCTGCAGCCAATATTAAAAAAAATATATGTCTCAACAAATCTTTTGTTTTAAATCATATGTAACTTATAAGCCATACTCTGAAGTTTGAAATTTGCCTTTGATTCCATCAGCACCCTCTATTCGAACAAACTGGATCGAATGTCAATTGCAATCATGAATCATGGCTTCACATATGGTCTTCTCTCCTTCGTGGGGTGCAGGTGATGATTTGATCGACTCTTAGAATCATCTCAGCAGCTTCAGTTGCTGAGAGCAAGACCCCCTGCTTTACTTTGAACGCCTCCGATATCCCTAACTCTGCCATATCTCCAACCTGCAGGGAAAAATTGGTTCCAAACCTCCAGTTATCAATGGCTCATGTGATTCATGGGCTCCGTGATTTGAATCGAGAGTTACTTACAGATCCAGAGATGACATCAATCCCAGCAGTGCTTCCCTCCTTATGGTGCTCTGCACGAAGTTGAGCAATCAATTCTGCACTGTCCAGACCAGCGTTGTCTGCAATGGTAGTTGGAATCGCCACAAGTGCGTGTGAAAATGCTTCAATGGCATGAGATTTTTTTCCCGGAGTCCTGCGGGCAAGTTCATCCACTGCCTTTGCCATCACCATCTCAGGCCATCCACCCCCAAGTAAAACCCTGCTGTCATTTACTGTCTGTGATAGCACACATAAAGCATCGTGCAAAGATCTTTCCGCTTCTTCCAGCATATGAGGGCTGACAAAAAAAACAAGCATATATATACATGAACTCAACATCCAAAGAGAAGACGATCTATCTATATTCACTAAATAGAACAGAAAACTGTCAAGTCAATTGTCTGAATAATAATATGCAATTGCCCAACTACACAGTCAGAGGAGGTATTCAGCAATAGAAGAGGATTGCTGGATTGGCACAAGTTCAAAGTTAAGAGCTTCGGTGCTGCTTGACTGGCAAATTACTGTCTTTAACAGTTAATCATGTTGATTATGTGTGACTAAACAGATGCCTAAGAAAGCAGACAAGTCTGATTATCATCTAGAAGAATAGTCCAAGAACACCTTTTCTCCAACAGAAAACAGTGAGAAAATTGAAAAGAGAAAAACAAGATTAGTCTCAAATCAAACCAAAAGATAGCACACACCTAAATTAGCCATGTCTAGCAATTAAATGAAAGATTTTAGAAGTAAATATCGATATATAGTTTCAGATGAAGGTGGATCACAGTGTTAACCCAAAAGGAGCCTCACAACTCAGTTTTTAGGATATCTCTTCTTATCAAAAAACTGTTGATGGCTGGAGAAATACAGTCTCCATCTCTCTTTTTTTTTTTTTGTTTTTTTTTTTTGTTCTTCATGAAGATCAGATTAACAAAACATAACTTTCATTGTCTCATGAATCTGACAATTATTCAAGATAACTTGTGCCAAGAAATGATCATGACAAATAACTGGCAGAAAATAAAATTTTAATTTAATGGCTTATTGCAAAGTTAAAGTACCTTGCACCTCTGAGTACTATAGTACATGCCTGACCCATGTCAACCCCAGAGAAGTGGATCAACTTGTCCTCCCCAATCATAATTTCTTCAATGAGTTTGCAGTGTCCAAGCTTAACAGACTCTGGACTGTCAAACGTGGATGCTATTTCACCACCAGTAACAAGAGCTAGCCGCTCAATACCATCAAAATCAGCATGCTCTATTGCAAGAACCCCAGCATCAGCAAACAGCTCTTCCGGGAAATTGTAAATTAATTGTCGGTTAACAAAGCAGTTGATCCCATGATTGATAATTTTTTGCACTTTTTCCCTCATCTTTTCCTTTTCAGCTACTTCAACCTCAGCAACCTTAGCCATTGAATCAACCCGAACACGTGCCCCATAAATTTTAACTTTATCTGTATCCATTGCAGTGTTTGCCACCAAAATCTTTGCATTCTCAATTCGTTTTGGTTGGCCAACACCAATTTTTTTGTCTAAGATAAAGCTGAAGCCCAAAAAATATCAAATATATTATGAAGCTGAAAACTTGAAACAATCAGCAGAGAACAATTTGCTAAAATTGCTGGACTGTCAAGATGAGAAAACAGAAACAAACATGATAATACAATATTTCAAATTAAAAGTAATTTGAGAATATGGCTAAAATCGTTTTATACATTAAACTGATAGTGATTAAAGTCATAAGCAATTAGATAAATAAAGCTACTCCAGAGACAAACATGAAAACAAATTATATATAATGAGGGAATTCATCAAGAAGCTAACATTATTCATGAAACACCTAAACACTACACCTTTTTTTATTGAAGGATCAGAAGCACACTGCAAAAAAGAGTGTTTGGAATCACAATTTCGCATTTTGCTTCAAAGCAGCTGAAAGAGTATTTTTGCAAGGAAATTTCAATCTGGCAGGTGAATTATTATGTGCTTTTCCTCAATCATGTCCAGTTGATATTGAGATATATCATGAAGGAATTCAAAAGTACAAATGCGATTTTTTTTTTTGGTAAGCGGGAGGAAAATGTATGAAGGCAAGCTGGGGATATATTAAAATATCTCCAAGAATAAAATATTTCTAGTTAAATGTTTTTAATTGCAGACTTGCACCATTTTTTGGAAGGGATCAAAAAACCTTGTAGGATGGAGAACATTGCAAATAAAATCGGATTGCTGTATATAAGTCGAGCACCCAAGTATTCAAAAAAAAAAAAAAAAATTCAGCAGGCTCACCCCTCATCTAAAAATGAATCTTTCAGTGAACCTCCAGGTTTTTTTATGATTTGAATGGCCTCCAAATTTGTGCTTCCCTGTCATTTCCAACACTTATTTAGATGAGACAGATATACAGATACTTTGAAAAGAAGGGGTATAACAATTTAACCAAAGAATTATAATTTGTAACAACTGAACTTTATTGTAGTTGTTTACAAAAATGATGACCTAAGAAGAGAAATTTTGGTATCCACTAACTGAATGTTATGCCACAATTTCTCATTGAACACACGTAAACAATATTTTGTAAACAAGGATGAGTGCACTTCATAAAACTCAATCCCACATCAATCAAGCAAAAAACACCGAGCTCACAGAGATTCACCATAATGAGAAAAATTCAAGGGGAAGGGAGAACTTAGAACCAAACTGAAAAAAATCCAAGTGCGTACCATATGTGTTTTACATTGTCATCTTTGATAATCACAAATGTACACTTTAGTGAATCAACTACATGCACAAAATAAATAACTAAATAGAGGTTATGAAAATTAAGCAATCAGATGTATGATGTTCCCAAAAAGACTCGAGCTATATCATCCTTGTAGTTGTACATAAATATTGATCATTTAAGACAGCCAAACACAATCACAAATTTTATACACCAACAATTAAGTTGCTACAGGAAGTGAACATTGAAAGGACTGTACTAACTTCTATATGCAAAACATCCCAAGGTCTGAAGTTCACAATACATCAAGTTAAACATGATTGTACCTTTAGCCTCATAACAGCATCAACAGCTAGTTTAGCAAAATGTTCTTTGTCCTGAGAGAGAATTTTGGAGCTCAAAGTAGTCATTGCAATCTTCATCAAGTCTGCTTTGAATTTCTCTGAGAAAAGAATCATACCCAGCAAATGCGGACCCAATCATATGTCTAGATTGAATGAAACTTTACATGATCCAACTCATAGACTTATTTTATTTAGACGATATCTACTTTATAAAACAATAGAAAAACATGATAAAATAAGCAGTTAATTTTGAAATACTATAGTAATCATGATATTTAACAAGTGCATATGTTTGGATTTCGGTTCCATGATATGCCAGTGGATAAATTGCCGGAAACTGTGCAACAAGATGATACTAATGCAGAAACAATGCCAATACAATGAGGTGTTTTATTTATGTAGCAGGACGATGGTATAATATAATAGGAGGTTGTATTTCGACAGAATGATTTCAAATGCATCAAATCACTTAAATTTTTCAATAAATAGCTCAAAGTGGAAGTTATGGATTTAATATCCATCTCACAATGAACTGCTTATGCATGAATAGAGTCAATACAATAAGATATTTTATTCATGTTGCAGGACATTGGTATATGATAGCATAAGGTTGCATTTCAATAGAATGATTTCAAATGCATCCAATCACATAAAAAAAAATCAATAAATGCTCAAAGTGGAAATATCCATCTTAAAATGAACATGCAAATATATATGTTATAATATATTTGAAATCTATGGTTCAAATCTATCAATTCAAATGGAATCTAGACAAAGAGCAACTGTTAAATCCTCAACGAGGAGGGCATTCAAAAGCAAGAACCAAAACACAATGAATATATCACCTGCATCCAGTTTGTTATCTATGACCTTCTCCAGCAACGCATTTTTAGCACACTCAGCCGCCATACGATACCCTGATGCATAGGCAAAAATGTATAATAATTATTATAAAAAATCATTACCAAATAGAGCTATCTTCACACGATTTGTCGAAGAAGGAAATCAATTGTATTTGTTTTCCCTAAATTTTATATTAATGTATGTAAACAACAATGTCTAAATCAACATATTTGAATTTAAAACTTACTATAAAAGTAACCTTTACAATATATAAGAAGACAATCAGGAGACAAATAAATAATCACAAATAAAAGACAAGAAAATTTAGAAAAATCAAACAAACCTGAAATGATAGTCATTGGATGAATTTTGGCGTTTACCAGCTTCTCAGCCTCCCTCAAAAGCTCTCCAGCTAAAACAACAACGGATGTTGTACCATCACCAACTTCATCATCTTGAACTTTTGAGATGTCTGAAAAAAATGAATTCAAGGATTGCCAAAGCATAAAATACAGTGGCCTAATTTTGTACCCATTATCATTATGAATTATACCTTTTGGAGATGAAGAAATTTTTGGATAATTCATCCTACACTGTCCAAAAATAACAGAATTGACAACAACAAAAAGTGAACTTCTACTGTCATATAAGTAAATTATTCAGACATTTCCTGATTGAAATATAGCCAGAGCCTGTTTAAGATGGAATCTTTATGACCATTGTATTCTGTACAAACTACAGAATTCAACACTCAAGCATTCAATCCACCATATAAGACAAAGCATAGAACACCTAGAAAGAATGAACCCAGAGCACAGTCCAGCAAACAGTAATGGAAGGCAATACAACAAACAACAATAACTCATCATCAAGGATACCAATAAGGACTTTGGCAGCAGGGTTGTCAATGTGCAGGGACTTTAAGATAGTTGCCCCATCATTTGTAACGGTCACAGCATTTCCTCTTCCAGTAGATTGCAAAATCTTGTCCTACAGATGGTAGTAATATATTCATGTAAGAATGATAAGGATTTTTTGAGGAACAAGCTGAAACAAATACAGAATATATGTGTTATACCATCCCTTTAGGTCCCAAGGTTGTCTTAACCAAGTCAGCAATTGCCATTGCTCCAATGAAGGAGGCCTAACAAAAATAAAAAGGCTATGAAATAAAAAACTAGCAACTTCATGGATAAATATAACAACACGAACTGAAAACATCACTGCAGGTGATAAAGGACTCACCATTCTGGCTCGTTCACCCTTTTCTTCAGAAGCATCATCCTTAAGAAGTTTCTCAACCTAGCAACTCAAAGAGACAGACCAATATTCAGAAAGTTAAGAGTTGGAAAATTACAAAGAAGTAAACTAAGCAAGAACTTGAACATACCGCCATGGGAGCAGAAGTTGAAAATGGAGATGGAAAAACGTATCCTCAGAGTAGATGATTCTCTGGAAACAAACAAACAACATAATCAGTTCATCAAAAATGAAGAAATGCGAAGAAGCTATGATCCATAATAACAATTTACGCATCAAAATACCTCAAATCTAATCTAATATTTCATTAAAACAATAAGAACATTGAGATTAAATAATCAACTGAAAACTAATTTATTAGTATAATTAAGCAACCTTCATGGAAGCAATGCAGTTTTGATTATATATTGGTTAAAGAGAAATACTAACTACAGATTTCAAAGTAATATACCATAAATGAAAATCAGTAGCAGGTTTTCTGGCGCACTCTGCCGGAAATCTAGCTTCTGGAAGTACAGTACAGACTTACCTTCTTCAAGTTCCTTCTCTCGCACTTCGACGTCGATTCTCGCCCTAATTTTCGTATATTGATTAATTGAAAAGGATTTGATAGGGCAAGTGGGCTTTATATGGAAAACTCTAGATCAAGCCCATAATTACAAGAAATTAAGCTCCTGAGTCGTGAGTTATATTATCCATCTACTTCAAATTAAATGTTTTTTAGGAGTAAGTTTTGTGCAAGTCCGTATTAAGAAATGAGTTTCGTGAGACAGGTTAATCTGATTCGATTAATAGTTAAAATTAAAAAAATCAATATTCAACGTTGATCAAGGATCAATGTCGGTCAACGATCGATCAACGTTTTTAGCTAAAAAATATTATATATTTTTATATATATCATGTTATATTTTTAAAAAGTATTACATAATGTAAATGAAGTATTACATAATGCATGTATATATAATGTGATACTTTTCAAAAAATATTACATGATATATATATATATATATATATATATATATATATCATATGTACCATATACTACTTTTATTTGTATGATGTGATACTTTCAACAAATATTACCTGATATATATATATATATATAAAAGTATTACATAGTGTTTTATTATCATAACATAATACTTTCATATATAATATGTAATATTTTTATATATATCATGTGACACTTTCAAAAAGTATTACATAATATAAGAAAGTATTGTCTTCGACTGACTTTGACCATTAATCGTTGACTTTGAACTGTTGATTTTTGATCTATTAATCGTGTCGAACCTAATTCATCTCACGAAATGAGATTTGTAAGACCATATTAAACAAGACATTGTCGTGTTTTAATGATGCTTAATTAAAAAATGGCTAAGTCGTTACCTACACATCCAAACATGCATGTCTTAAATATTGTATTCTTATATTTTTGTTTTTTAAATCGAATATGTTTAATAAAATTCTGGATATATATTCTTTCACTCCAAAATAATGGTTAGAAATATGTTGAGATTGAGTTATAAATAGTCTAGTATGAATGAAAAATCATTTTTTTTTATTAATGGTTTGAAACTATTTTTTTTAGTCAATAAATTACTTTTTGGACCATTATATTTTTTATGAAGTAAATCAAAAAATTTGATGCCAACAAACCCATATCACAATATAAATTCGTGTACCACTATATATTTCAGTCTATACCACCATACAAATGTTCACACCACCATATATTTCAAATAAATTCGTGTACCACTATATATTTCAGTCTATACCACCATACAAATGTTCACACCACCATATATTTCAATATATCATCATTCATGTAGCTTGTTTCACCATATACTATAATTTATACTATCGTCATTTATTTAATCATGTCTCACCAATATGTTGGAAAGGTATATTGAAAAAAACAAAATCTTACCTAAAAAGGAACAAAATTTAACAAATTATTAAAAAAAAAAGTAATGGTTATTAAAATAAAAGTAGTTAAGATTGAGGGTTCCTCACATGATGTGTCTTACATATTTATCTAATCTTCTATCTAATGTCATTTAACTAAAGACATCATGTTTCTTTATTAGAAAGAGCTTGAAAATCTCATCATACTAACAATCACATTTATCTAAATATTTACCATATAATCAAAAGCTCTGCAAAAATATGAACGTGTCATGATATTTTGTAATAGATTGAACCCAAAAAATGTGAAAAGAAGCCTCATCTCTCTGATACAACTCTCTCAAACCATTCCATTTATTATACTATAATCGTATAGAAACCGATTGATAAATGTAAAACAAAGATACAACATAGATGGAGTTCAAACTGAAAGAATATATGATGACCTTGAGCTAAGGTCATTAATTAACTTAAATTAAACACTTAAACAAGCACTGAAACTGCATGCTCCTAAATCTGCAAAGGTGCTGAATTAGCACCCTCAAGAATTCAAATCAAATTATACCTAATGAACCACCCTATTCTCACTCTCATTGACCAACCTTAGTAATAAACCTCTCTTCTCAACTTCTTCAACACTTGAAAAAATTTCGCGACTTGGTTGGCCGTGGTATTCCTCGTGTGGTAGTTCAAAGGGGACGCGTGTGTCTACCCTTCGCCCTACCACAGAGGAGTGCATTCTTTGGGATTGGATACTCATCTCTTAATGAGGTGGATGCTGTGTATACTCTAAGATACGTTTGTTGGCCCAGGTATTGTCGGGCCCAGAACTCCGATCTCAAGTTCCACATGCCCACATTGTCGAGTGCCAAGTAAATCGCGGTCCATGACTTGGGGTACACCTACATTCACCAACAAATTAAATGGGAGGCACTATTGAGCCATTTATTTCATTTCAAGAACTCCCCTTCTTATTGCCGAGCGTTTGAAAACATATTCTAATCTAAATTATAAGTGAATTGACACTTTTTTGTATAAATTTGAAAAGTTTTACTTTGTCGCATAAGCTTTAAATTTGATGCATTTTATAGTATCAAACAAATCGTAGTCATTGACTCGAACATGTGCATGACTATGATTTGTCAAATACTGAAAAATGCATCAAATTTAAAATCCATACGACGTCGAATTTTCAAAGTCCATACAAGAAAGTGTCAAATCACGTATAGTTCAGATAGGAAAATGTTTTTTAACATTATTATCCAATATCTTTGTACCTGTACTGTGCAACGAGAGACTGCGTCACGAAGATTGTACTGATCCCGACTAGCTGAAGTCCATTGGCCTCCATCCATTCTGATTAAAGCATCACACGATCACATGAGTATGTGTATTAAAGATGATGAGATAAGTATTTGAAGAATCTCATGCAAGATCAAGGATGTGTATGTTTATTGTGTTCTATAGTTAAGTCCTCACCCTACTACCCAAAATGAGTAGCCACTGAGATGATAACTCTGAACAATAACTTCAGGATTCTCGAACACAATTTCGATGAACGTCCTGTAGTCGGCCCCCAACACCGACGTGTCAGTGTATAATCCTCCGCCAGTGGGAGCACTAGAAATGCTCCCAAGACGATAAACTCCACTTATTTGGAAGTAATCGGCGAGCTTCATAGGTGTATCGGGCGCAACAAAAGACACACTGTTGAGTGCATATCTTTGCTTGCCATTGACTTGACCTGCAGCGCTAGCAAACCTAATAGTCTTTGTAGTGTTAATCATCCCATAATGATACGAGCCTTGTGGGTTCGGTCTTGGACCACTGGCAGTAAGATTGGTCCTGAACGAACGAGCCTGGTTCAGTGACCAATCGATCTGAGTGGTTGGCCCACCGGGTAGTGGGCCAGAGGCCGGGCGATTGGAGCCGGCATAACGAAGATAGCCCGTGGTTGTTAGGACCGAAGTGGTGAAACGCGTTGAGACAACAATGTAGTAGTCCTGAGGGGTCTGATCTGCCGTGATGAGAACAGAAATGCACTGTCCTAGGTGGACATCGAGGGACGAATAGCTGATCTGCATCGTGTGCGTGCCTTCTATCTCGACCACCTTCATCTTGTGGCCTTGAATACGGAAATTGAGCGAGTTCTGCAATCCGACATTGCAGATCCTGAGCCGGTACGTTTTACCTGTTCCAAATTAATGACCACATTAGCCTCACTCAATCTTCAAGTGTAATGTGTGGTCAATCTAAATTGAATGTAGAGAAGAAATAATACCTTGTTGAACAGAGAAAGAGGTACCATTTCCACCATGTCCATTGATAAGAACTCCATCTGGGAATGCCAATTTCTTACCCCTATCAAGAATTGCCTTCAAAGCCTACATAACACAACATCAATGCCACATGCTTCATTAATTTCTCATTCAAATTACATTAATCATGGACTTCTAATCAGCATCGGTCGGTTCGGTGATCGAACCGAAATTTTTAGAATTTTTAAAACTGAAACCAAATTTTGGTTTTAACCGAAACTTAAAGAGAATTTTTTATTTTATTTTTACTAAATTAGACAAAAAAAATCAAAAAAATTAGGCATATCAACAAAAATCAAACTATAAAATTTAAAAATCAACATTCTGTGGATCAAAATCATACAAAAACTCAATAAAATCAATTCAGATTTATCCAATCTTCCACATAATAAAGACATAGGTTAATAATAGAGTCTTAAAATCTTTTAATCCATACAATAACTATCAAATAAAATAAACCATAATTCGAAAGTAAAAAAAAAAAAATTTGAAATTGAACTAGGTTAATTTAGAATTTGGATAAATGATATATATATATATATATAATTTAAAATAAAGTTCACTTCAGTTTCGGCATTTTGGTTTTCAAATATGAAAACCGAATCAAAAACCAAAATCAAAACCGACCAATATTGTCTCGATTCGATTTTTCGATTTTTACCCAATGCTCACGCCTACTTCACACATAGCCACCACATAACATAATATTTATGTAGTAGGGAACAAACAAGAAAATAGTAGGCCCAGCACAAAACATGGACCTGGATCAGGCCCAAAAAGAAGAAAGCGATAGTTGGCACTATTCATTATCGATTAATTTGATGGGCCCACTTAAACGTTGCCGACACTGCATCTCATGTACTTTCATTTTGTTTTTATTTTATTTAAATTGAACAAATTAAATGAAAATAAAAAAAATGGAAAAAATAGAGGCTTACAGTGTGATTAGACTTGTACCAATCTCCAACGAGAAGGGTATAATCGTCAGTGGGAGTATCGAAAGGGACAGGGATTAAGGGCCTGCTCAAAATCCTAATGCCTCCAAAACCGCCTGCAGCTTTGTGGAAACCCAATGATGGGAAATAAAAGAAGCTCCCTATTTGATCCTTCATTTGAAGAATATATGTGAAATTTTTGCCTGGAGGAATTGGACATGTTGTCCCAAATACACCATCTTCAAATGAATTTCTTCTATTTTGGACCCCATTCCTGTTTTTTTGTTTTTTTAATAATTGAAATTTACAATATTAGCATGATAATTTGATGAGAACAATTTTTATTTTTTCTAACTTTTTTTAACAATTAATACAAATTAATACTCCATTTGTTCCAAAATAAATGTCATTATAACAAATATTTTTTAATAATGTACCAAAAATCATATCATGTACTCCTATCAAATTAAAGAAGATTATTAAGATGAAAGAGAAAAAGCTTCTACTACAAATATATTTAAATAGGACTAGATAAGTTTTTATATCATCTTTCTTAATCTGAATTAAAACAATATTTATTTTGGGTACAGAGTTATGTATCCTGGAAAAGCCAAATCATTTGTTGGGCAAGAGGTATAAGATATGTATCAAATCTAGCAAGATTAATTTGTCCTTGTGAGGTGTTTCTTCTTTTGCATATTTATAGAAATACAGATTGTGAGTTATGCATTGGAGAAATCCAGTAAAATAAAAAGTGATTGAAAGAGTGGAGAAAATGAGAAATAGTGCATACAGCTTTATAATGGCTGTAATGCAGCTCATGCTGCTGTCCATAAATAGCAAAACCTAATTCGATAAATGACAAACCTTGAATCGGTGCTACACCCACTACAACATTCTATAAACTTTAGCATATTTTATTTCAACCACTTATATATTATTAAGGCTCTAATCAGATCCTCTCATACATTTAATTTAATAAAAAATGGAGATTGATATTAAAATGAGTTTGGGTTATGATAAAATCTGAACCCTTAATACTTTTATATTTTTATTTTTATAACCCCCAATTCTTGATAATAATAATAATGATAAATGTATACTTGTTAAAAGAACTCTTTTTTGGAAGCAAGACTAGTGGAGGAAATTTCATGCTACCCCATATTACTAAATGTATCATAAGTGACAATTTGAAGACAATAAATTTTTTTAATTCTGTTATTTCATTAAATATATATACCACATATCTGACATCCAAATAACAAGATCACTATCAGAGGGTAGAATTAAATTTCCCCATTAGAGAAAGAGATATCCCATGTGGGATGGAAATTAAACCCTAGTTTAAGAAAAAAAAGGCTACCTGTTGACAAATTTATGACGTAACATCCCATGTGAATTCATTTATACTATTGGAAATCCATGTGGCTTTTATGCCATTATTTGCTTAGAAACATTTATAAATTTAACCATAGTTTAAATTTTAAACCTACTTTGGATCATACTATTTTTGACATAAAATGTGACAGGAAAAACTCTATCCAGCGGCAATTAAATAATTCTAGATCTAAGTCCTAGAGAAAATAAAAATAATGTAAATCAACTAGGGGATGCTGCAATTATTGAAAAGGCAGATATCTTTATGCAGATGAGAATTTATTGTGATAATTATAATCTTGTATTAATTAATCAGTTTCTCTCTCATACATACATACATATTAATTATTATATATATAAAAATAAATAAATACTAGTCGGTCCACCGCCCACGTTGTGTTAATTCGAGACTCAGTTGTTCGTGAAATACACATGTCAATTTTAAATAACAATGAATTAATGAGAATTTTTTTAGCAGATCAAGGTGAGTTTTACAGAGTTCAAGAAATCCTGTCAGAATGTTACAGATAAATGAGCTCAATCTAAACTCTAATCTACCAATCATGCATGCTAATCTTAAGAATAAAGCCACCCAGAAAAAATTATATATTTCTAATAATTAAAATGACCACAATTGGTATAAAAAACTATTGTAAACTATCACTGAGGGACTGAAAGATGGACTAATAATAAATAAATAAAGTTAAATAAAATAAATTAGTAGAAAAATGTTAATCATAATCACTCAAAAGGCAAAGCGAAGGCAAACAATTGTCATTTCTCTCAAGGTAGTGAAACATAAAGCTTGATCTAATGTGTAGACATGTTTAGAAAAAAACAGTAGGTTAATGCAAAGAATAGAATAAAATGAATTAAGGTTTAAAATTCTTACCAATGGATGAGGAAAGGCTCATTCAAGCTGTTGAACACATTGACAACGATGTTATCATTGGTGACAGAGTAAATCTCAGGCCCTGGAAACTGCCCATTTATCAAAATACCCTGAACCAGCCAAAACCACATTAGAAATCAAATCAAGAAATGTAGGGTTTTTTATATAAACACACACACAGACCCACGTGTATGTGTGTGTGTAGAAGAGACCTGTTGGGGGACACCAAGGGGGTAAATGGTGCCATAAGTGACATTCCAATTGAAGAATCTGTAGGGTGAATCTGCAGCAGCTATGGCAATATATAGAAACAGAAGAGCTACTCTTAGAGCCATTCTTACACCAAATACTGGACTTGTGTTTTGCTTATGTTTTTGTAAGAGAAAAGGGGTGGGTGCAAGAAATGGTGTTAAAGAGTAAAGTGGAATGATAAAGACTATGGCATATTTAAAGTGTGATACAGAGTGTTTTGCAGTTGCCCTTTGTGTTTGTCTATGGCTCACTAAATTCATTATTTGAAGTCAATGGTGATTTTAGACACTTTTTGTGGCTGTAAAAATCTTAGAGGGAAATATTTCAACTTGTTTTGGAGGTTTGGATTATAATTATGGGGTGGAAAGTCAAATATAGGAACATATGATATGATTAGAGATTACAATTATTTGGACATGGAAAAACAATGGCTCTTTCACATTTATTGGCTTCTAACTCTCTTTGATCTCGTTTAAATATTGTTTTCAAGTTTTAATCTTTTTTTATTTTTTATTTTTGTGTTTTAACTTTTATGCAAATTTATTATAAGATTATCCATAAAAATATGCTAGTTTTCTACAAACATATGAACTTTTAGCTGAAATTTGATAAGAACCTCCATCTTTTGGATCTAATGTGATTCTCTTTATTGATCAAAAGAAAAATGTGATTCTTTTTCGAATTTTGGATCATATACTCCTTATTAGTTAAGAGTATATTAATCAAGATTTTATACTATTTCTTAAGTTTCATATATATACTTTCTTTGATATGTAATTAAAATAAGAAATATTATATATTTGCTATCCTAGTTGGATGACAAATAAAGTGGTTACAAATTATAGTATAATTATTTTAGAATCTTGGGAGACGTAAAATAAAATTTTGCTCCTTTAAATTTAAAACAAGAGTTGAGTTGTTCTTCCTAAATTATATGTTTCAACTTTGTTGTCAAAACAAAAAAAAAAAAAAGAAAAAGAACCAAGGAAGAGTATAGCACATATTCAAATAGTGTGAAAAGGGTTTTAACCAAATCCTAATAAGAGATCTTGATGTAGCTAATTGTGTAACATTCATTAGAAAAGGTAATAATCAAATTTGAATAAGCATTTAGCAAATGGGGACCCTTATTAGTAAAACAAATTAGCATAATTGTTATTACCAACAACGCATGTGTCCAAAAACAAAAAAGATTTTTGCTTGTTAAAGAAAAAATTAAAAAATATATATTCAAAAAAAGGGGAAGAGGTGTCGGTGGTGGGGCCCAGGTACAAAATGGGAGCGATGGGTGAGTCACATGCCCATGTCTCTTTTCTACTTAGGTTTAAGGAGGGGAATATTAGAGAAGACTGCAGTTTATTCCAAATTATTATTATTATTATTATAAGAGATTAATTAGTGATATAAAAATGTCTACAATTTAACCCCTCTAAATTAAATATTCTTGTATGAAGTCAAATTTATTATTAAATAAACTTTTATTAATTGATAGGTTAATATTTATTTAAAATAATATTCCCTACTCACTATGGATATATCCACAACTAATGTGTAAAGTTCTCATTCATTTATTGTAATTTAAAATTGATGATTATATTGGATTTGTAACACATTATTTATAAACATATATTATGTATACAGTGAATAGGGTAATAAACTTGTGTATATTGAATAGAATAAATGTATAAAATATATTAAATCAACCAGATTCAAATAGTAGGATTCCAAACATGGTTTTCATTTAAGTAAATTAGATTAGAGAATTGATAATGAAATTCCTTGATTTAGGGAATTTAATAAATTCATTCAGAAAAGTTCTATTCTATAAAATCATCATCTGAAATCATATTTTAAATTTCTAAAACCATTGACTACACTTCACTTGTTGCAATATGAAAAATCAACCTCTACCAATCTGATTAGATTTACATTTCAAGAAAATCCAAGTTACAACGGAGATATACTTTAATAAAATATCGTTGTATATAATTTTATGTACAAATTTTATAGATCACTAATTTATGGCACCAATAGAATCATAAAGTTGTGTAAAGGTTTTTAAAAAAAATATTTTATTATTTTATCAGAATTATTGATTTGAGCTATTGTCTAAAATTGGTGTCGATGAATAAAGGTGGGAATAGGCTAAGCCAAGTTGGATTTTTTGTTGGTCTGTCTTAAATCTAAATCTAACCTATTACATATAAAAACTTTTTTTTTAAAGCTCGGTCTGACCTATTTTGTAAATAAATCTGATTTAAAGTTTATGAAAAACCTACAAAATTATTTAGTATGATTTTTTTAAATTTTTTTCAAAAACTAAACTTTTATTTAAACTTAAGGCTATGTTTGGAAGAGATTTGGCATGGAAGGATTTTGAACTTCAAAATTCCAATGTATGTTTGTTTCTATATTTAAATTTAGATTACAAAATCCGGACATAATCATTACTACCTATATTATAATCATCAATCATTATCAAATATACTTTTTCATAAAAATATATCACATCAACCCACTTTTTCACAATAAAATATTATATCAACCCACATTTTCCAATATTGATTTGACATCTACAATATAATCATACTCTACTAAATCCTCAAACAAACATACATTTTTACTATTTACCTTTATTACAAAATCCAGATTTCAAAGTCAGGATTTCCCCAAACCCACTAAAATCCGTTCCAAACATTATTTAAAGAATTATATTGAGAAACATGAAAACAATATAAAATATAAAACATAAATTAGACAATATATATACTAGTTATAAAAGATATCAAATATATCATACACCCTTATATAAATATTATTTTCCGATCTTTTAGACTTTTTTAAGTCTGTGTTTAACCTATATTCATAAATGAACTTGATATAAGTTTTAATTTTTGGCTCATTTACTAGAAAGGTTAGATTAAGCTGGGTCATATTATGGAGTAGAATGAATTATTCTCACCCCTATATATTTAAAGTAATTTATTAAGTGCTATTTTAAAGAGATTTAATTATGCTTCATCTTCTATTTTCAATCAATTGTTTATCTTAAGTATTAAAATTTATATACAACATAGAATTTGAATGTGTTGACGCCATCCACGGACTCTGCATGTGCTTCGTTAAATTGTACCACCGCGTCCTCAAGGGTCCCACCCACTGGGGTTGACCGTTGACCTCTTTGATTGATAAACCATATTATTAACTTAATCTTCTTTATAAGACCACTGTATTTATTAGTGTATCCACTTCATAATTCTGAACTCTTTAAATATTAAATAAATAAAGCCACGGAAAATTAACATAAGAAATTAATTCTTAATTATAGTGGGAAACTAAGACTTTTTAGTTAGGGGATCATATCAATTAATCCAAAAAATTAATAAATTCAAAACTCGCGTATAATAACAAATACTACTAAATAAATAGAAATTTTGAACATTATGTATTCGTATTATATATCCATCAATATAATATACACAAACACAGGCATAGTTGTTGCTAAAATTTGTTGACTTAACTGCTTAATATATAATTGTCATTAATTATAATCTAGTTTACTGCATTATGCACTATCTATCTTAATTGCTTAGATGGGTGGTTTATTTATTTATTTATATTTTCGAAAGGCAATGTTAAGAGTAAGAAGTATCTTAGATTGGTTGTTTATTTTTTTAGGTTACAAATTCTTGAATCTGCAGTTTAATGAAATGCAATAAATATGATTTTAAGAGAAAACATAAGGTCTTGTAATTCATTTCACGTGTGCACATGAAGGGACTTTGCCTTTTGGATCTTACTTTTAATTGGATATAAAGAGATGTCACTACACCACCACCAAATAGGACAAGTAAATCATAGCCAAACAATATTCTTTTTCTTCTTTCTATATGCATGCATTAAGTTATTTATTTCCATAATTTATTTATTCATTTTACTAATTTCAACCATTCAAAAACTCATTTTCACAAATTAATCTTTATTTTTTAAGTTGAATTTTATAAACTGACTCATCTTATAATTAGATTTGTGGGACAATCTCACTCAAACAATATTGTACGCGTACATTAATCAAATAAAATAGAATATGATTAAGTGTGTGATGTTAGAGGTTTTCTTGATTAAATATTTCACTTTTTTTTCTTTCTGAAAATGGGAAGATATAACTCCTTCTAGGAGACTTCCTTCTCACAGCATTCAAGAATGTTAGCCTGTCAATGGGGTGGCAAAGGGCATTTGGCCTATGGGCTATAGCATGCATTTAGTAATTAGTAATTATGCTAATTTATTGGTCAGATAAACATCTTTAAATCCCTAGATCCAAGTAGCTAGTTCATCCAAATTAGGGCAACTTGACAATTCAATGCCAACAACCAAAAGAGAAGATGAAGTTATAACACATTTCAAAACTAATCAACATGGGATGAAGTTTTGGCTTAGAAATAATCTTTTGCAACTTATACAATTAAATGTAAGGAAGTACCACACTGATATAATCTTTTACACCCTTTCATTTAATTTCCTTTTATTTTTTTCCTTCCATTATGAGTTAGGTTTCTCCCTTTAGTGGTAGTAGGTTTCCATGATCCCATTCTTTTATAGAATTTTAGGGAATATTCATTAATGTTATTTTCATATTACATAAAATGATTTTTTTTCTAATCCAATTTCCATCTAAAAGGCCAAGCTATCTCTAGAAAGTGGCTAAAAATGATGTTTTCTTATTTTTCTACAAAAGTAAAATTGAAGAGTATTTTGTTCAAAAAAAGAAAAATAGAAAGTGAATGAAAGACATATTTTCTTGTAATATTTGTGGGTGGATAACAAGTCTTTGCTCTATTTTGGATGGAAGCAAGGAACTCATGTGCTTTGAATAATTCCAAGCAACATCTACAGAACCTAAGACTATTTGTAATTTATTTTAATGATGCAAGAATTACAATTTCAGTAAAAAACTTTTGTCCTCAAAATTATTCCCTTGTTTTTTAGGGATGTAAAAGTTTTTAGTGACTATAAAGTTACCCAGTCATCAATAAAAAATACTATTTATTGTAATAAGAAAAAAAATTAAGAAATCATAGCATATAATTTGTACCACTGCTATAAAGTAGCATCCACTAAATTTGGAGCAATGTGGGACATGTAACACTTGAAATTGTGAAGACTTGAAGATTTGGCAAACATTTTGAAAAGTGTCACGCGCCGTGATTCCAGTTGCTCTTTATATAAATCCATTCAATAAAGTCGTACATTTTTGTTTTTCCAGTTTGGATTCAAACTGTAATCCAATTACTCTTTATCCATTTCATATTTTCTTTTGGGGTGTTTTTGGACTAGCTAATCTAGAAGAAGGGGCTCAAAATTCTGATATTTTGGAAGTTTTCACAAGTAAAAACTCCTAGTATTCTATTCTAGTTTATTGATGAAGTGATTATAGAATAGGATTAATTACCAGACAAATGATTTTCTTGAATTTTTTTTTTAATTATGATATGACTTTTACTTTAGAAGATCACCTTTAATTTTAATTTAATTCAAGATATGTTCGGGTCATTCAAGTTTAAATTGTTAATATGGAGTTAATTTGATAAATATTCTCATCATAGGTTAATGTGATCCTGCAACAAACGAAAACTCCTACATGTTACCATAAAACAAAATTATTTATTTTTTAATTTTTTAGGGAGGGGTTTAACGAAATTGATTGAAGACGAGGCTATTTGTTGGAGAAAATTAATTGTTGTTTCATTTGTTGGACAATTCGGAGTCACATTTATAAATGAAAGGATAAATTTTTCAAATTTTGGACTCCACATCAATAATTTAAATCTGCATCATGTACCAAATTATAACAAAATTGAATGTGGTGATCTGTGATGTTAGGATCAAAAAGTCATGTTGCAATTGAAAAAATACTAAAGGTGATGACTTTGTCATATAATTTACCCTGTAAAATAATAAGGTGTGGTTATTTTGATAATTATGAGAAGAGCTGGCATACCTTTGGGGTATAATGTACCCCTAACACAAATCCTAATACATTTAAGTAATACAATTAATGCATGCATTTACATGTAACAAGTAATATCTTTTATTAAAATATATATTTTAATTTTACAAGTAAATGCATAATAAGTAAACAACTAATATCTTATCAATATACAACCAATATATAAAACATATATTTCAGTTATCTATCTATATATAAAAAATAAAGATGTTTGACAAAAATTTGAAAAATCTCTTACATAATAAACTTCAAATATATTTTACATAATAAACTATCTTATAATTTATATATAGGAGTATAAATGAAATAAAGATTACATTTCAGTGATTGAGTTGTTGTTATTATTATTATCATTATCATTATTATTATTATTATTATTATTATTAATTTCAATTTATTACCTATTGCACTTTTTTTGGGTAGGTGTGTAAACTTGAAATTTGTTTCCATCACTAGCTATTCTCTTCGAAATTTTTCGATTGCTACTCCAAACTCAATTTTTAACACTTATTATTGTTGTTGTTGTTATTATTATTATCATCTTTTTAAAAAAAATTATTATTATCATTGTTATTAATATAGATAATAATTAATATATCCATATTTGCACCTAGTTATAAATTAATACATGTTTGGACTCAAAACATAAACTCAGTATATTATTACAAAATTATATTTTATCATGGTAATAATAAACTGCGTATCGCTCGGGTGTATTGCTAGTACAAGTAATATTTTATGAGTATGCAACTAATATCTTATGAGTATAGAACTAGCATTTTCAAGGGTACAATACTAATACCTTATGTGTATGCTATATAACTAATACCAAATTAATAATATCTTTGAGGTACATACATCGAGGGTATATAAGTTTTTGTCATAATTGGATGGTCAGAAAAAAAAGATCTAAGCAAATACTCCTGTGCAGCAGTTGCATAGATTTAGATCCAAGTCAACCGAATCCGAATCCGCTGACTTTTGCTTTTTAATTTCATGTCTTACCTTTATGTTATATTAGTATAATCTTTATGTACAAATATTGTAACTTTTATGTAATTTTGTAACTCTAGAGAAACCAATTTTCAGCGTATTTTTTAATCAACATAACTTTATATGATATTACTTATACCTTTATGTAATTCCTTTTTATACCTGTTAGTTATATTAGTTATACCGTTAGTTATGTATTCATCCCTTTTAGTTATGTTATTTGCATTTTTATATATTATATAAATGTATAACTATATTAATATAAACATATAAGTAATATCATATAAAAGTATATATATACAAATTCTACTATAATTTTTTTTTTTATGTTAAAATTTCACAAAAATATAAGGATATTTGTATATAAATATCATATTAATGTAATATAAAAGTAACACATGAATTAAAAAAAACATGAATCTGAATTGACACGATTGCACATAAAACTAACTCAAAGATCTAAAATCTCACTTAAAGTCCAGAAGTCTTCCAATTGAACTTTGAGAATAAGTTAATTCAAATATATCCTCAAATTGTTTGAGATTAAATTTTAAAATGAATTCAAGTTACCCTAATCACTGGGTCATGTTTGCTTCATGGGTTTGGATCGGTTCACACATGTTTGAAGAGCACACAGATTCAAGACTGAAGATTATTGTCCTAAATGGATCGAGACTTTCCATCCCATCGATTATCTCGGTAATCAACAACCATTTGGGTCGAGATTCAAGAAAATCAAACAAATTCAGTATTGCACATACTTTTTTTCCCCAATTTGTAACTAATCACCACTACATTACAAATGAGATTTCATCTTAATTTTTTGGTGAAATGGGAGGAAAGGGGATGATGGAGAAGAATCAAGTGTCTCCATTATTGGAAGAAGCTGATTTGCGTGCATTTTTGTTGCTGCGAGGAAGAATATCATTTTTTTTTTTTTTGCAAAATTGAATTGTTTGGATGAGTATTAAATTTTTTATTTTTTTTTACAAATAGGTGGAAGAGAATAATTGTCAATTGCAATGTTATCAATTTTAACCAATTTTATTTCTCAAACCCACTTTGGTAAAATCATAATCGTGTGAACCAAACACACGATGTATCTCAAACTTAATACACAACCTTTAAACCAAACACTAAAATAGCATCAAATCACCTTTTGGTAATCAATAAAAGCCCACCACACTTAACAATATTAACAAACCCATCACTCAAACCAAACCAGCCTTAGACAATTCAAAGTGAATGTAAAGTTTGAATCCATTTAAACTCAGATTGATTATGTAGGATAGATTATGGGATACAAATAAATTCCCAAAGACCATCCATCGTTTACTTTCTTTGATTTAAAGTCAGAATGTGATAACTTTTATCCCAATCCAACATTTACTCTGAGACATAAAACTCAAGATTAAACGATAAATACTTATATGCCCATGAAAATCATAAATACACAAATGTCAAAAAAGCAAAGGCAAAAAAACGTGGTCTACAAATAAAATGCAACTAACATCATAAATTTCTATTGCCTGGAGTACTTCCCCCACGGATCGACTCAAGTCTTTAAGATAACATGAAGATTCCATGAACTGATAGATTTCTCATTTCCTTTTTTTACTCTGTTAATATTTGGAAGAGGCCATACTTTATCACTTACTTTTTTCATTAGATTTGCATACTAGCAAATAGATTTTAGGATGCTTATCAATTTAACTTGTGAAGTTTACACATCCAAAAGTGAAGAACCAAGAAAAAGAACTTATATGATTGGCCAGATCAAATTAGCAGACAAATCTGGGAAGTGAGCAACAAAAGAATAAGCAGCAAGTAGAAGCAATTTCAAATTGATTAGCTGAAGGACCCAAACATAATAATTGATTTATACTTTCCACCACATTATCAACCTTTCACAGCTGCAAAAAGGTACAAGATTTCTTTCTACTGGTCGTATAAATCACACAAGCTAATGTAATGTTTCACCATTTGGTAATAAAACTGATTCCAGTGTTATCATTAATTATCCAAGTGGTATTTCTACATAATTACATAACATAAAACACAACAATATGATTATAGTATTCTGACAGTCAAGATAATATGGTGTTCTCAGTGTCCTATAAGTGAGAGCAAGTTAACTTAGGATGGATTGTACACAAGGGCAAATAGCACTTGTTCATTGCCTTTTTGCATACCTTGATCTGACCAGTTCATATCAACACTTCTACAAAAATAAACTCTATAGCTTAAGAACCTAAAAACAAATGTTTGTGACTAACCATAAAATCTGTTGTTGCTTTTCTTTGAGTGACTTATGATGACGTGAATTGACTAAACTCACTACAAGAAGCTTAGACCTTAGTACTCATTAGAAGGGCCCAAATCTCATTTAACTTAATCTTCTGCTTATTGATGTTCGCTACTTATGAACTCCTTATGTAGAGATTAGATGGGATGAGGGAAAAGGAAACCTAGAACTAAGGCAGCTACAATCAAGGAACACTGCCCCTAGTTTATTGTAACTTGATATTGGCATAAAATCACATACTGTCTAAGAATAAAAATGCCACAACTAAGGTAGATCCAGCTGAAAATTCTGGAAAAAAGCCCCAAAAATCAAGCTGTAATCAACCAAGCAAGGATCAACCGTGATTGTACTTTCCATATGCCTTGCCCAAATCCATCCATAACACAAACCAAACTAAGGATCAAAGCGAGCTCCAAAAAACAGCACCATCCCAGAAAGCGCAAAGCTAGAGATACATTTCTATAATGTAAAAGCTCTTGAGAAGAGTAGAGCAAATAAATAAGGATCAACTTGTCCTTCAGTTCAATCTAACAGGAATTGGAAATACTCTAATTTAGCAAGCATGTGATAACCATAAATTGATACACATAACGCAGAAAAATCAGCATACACATGTTCATCACTTCAGTGGGGAAGTAAAAGTGAATCAGACATTAACTTTTCAAATTCAATATGGCTTATCCAAGAAATGAAGATGTATAAAGAGAGAACACACACACACACACAAAAAAAAAAGGATTATACATTCTACTCTCTTATCCGGTTAAGATAAAATTAGCATTGTACAGGGAATAAACAAGGGATATAGATAGATTTGCAGCACTAGTTATTTCCACTACCAATAGCAAAAGGTCCACCTAGAAAAACAAAGTGATCTAGAATTATGAGGTAAGCTAGCTTCCTCAATCGTCAAGGGAGCCAGTAATGAAAACTTGAACCGAAGAAGTCCATATAATCACAATTGACACATGGGATAACAAACAAGAAGTATATTTCTTTCATTGGCCAAGACAGAAGAAACTGCTCAGAGAACAATTCAACTACCGTGGGCTAGAGACCTAATCTTTCATGGTGATTCAAGGGAAGCTTAAATAGTTACCATCAAGGTTTCTTTTAACCTCAAATTTTAACCAAATAATGTTAACAGTTGTAATGATTAAATACCAAAAGCTTAATTATATTGACTACATATGCATAGATGAGGGAAACAATGTATATGCAATTCAATAAAGTATCACCACAATTTGAAGGTGACGATTTATAGTATCACCTCATAACTGTCCAAATATAGTTGAATTCACCAATTTCACAATCCTTAAGCAAATTCGCCTCAATTTCACATCCTCATAACCTAATTTCCATAGACTTATCTCCCATAACAACAGAACATGCAATAAAGACATAATCTCACCTCAAAATTCTCAATGAAGCAACACATTTATAACAAGCAGTGGAAATTCAGAGAATACTATCCACCGACTCTTCCTAAATCTCTAGCTTATACTAAATTATTGGTAAAATTTTAGTTTAAAAGCATTCACCAACCGGAATCGTACTCCTGAACAGATGGATCGAGCTAAGCTTCACTCAATTAGTTTCATCCCCGAAAAGGATTCGAAGGCGAGCGGCGAAAGCTCCGGTCGGCTCGCGAGCGGCTTCGTCTAGGAGGCATTGCTTGATGCGAGTCATGCGAGAGGTGAGGCTTTCTTGTTCATCTCTGAGGGCGGCGGCGTCCTCGTTGAGGCTGTACATGCGGTACTTTTGACCGAGAGAGCGGAAGCTTAGGAACAGGATCCCAGTCATGGCGAAGAACTGTATGAAGCTTTGTTTGTGTTTCTTTGCATTAGCTAGTAGACCCAGAGGTCTTCCGAAGGCGTTAGGGTTTGGGACGCCGCTCGCAGACGGCGGTGCTGATGACATCTCTCTGCACCGGTTCCTCCAGAATTTCGGGATTTTCATCTATTCAAAATTAGGCAATTAATTCTTTTGAAAATAAATTCTAATCTTTTTAGAATGTACTTATTAAACTTTTCTTTTCACTAAAATTAATACTTCTTTTTTTAAATACTTTTAAATATTTTGAAAAAAAATAATTTTGGTTATTTATTTATTTTTTTATAACGAGTTTTGGGTGCAAGGAATGTGTAATCAAGATTTAAACTCTAATTACCATAATATGTATCTTTATATGAAATATTATTTAAACTATGAGACTCGCATTAAATATAATTCTGTTAGATATTTTTATTAGTTTGATAGACGAATGATTGTGCTAATTTAATAGATGAAAATCTCCAGGTAATTTTTCTTAAATGAGACAATCTTACACACTTAATTACTTATTATTATTACTCCTTCCGATTCAAAATAAGTGTCGTCCTCCAATTTTACATATAAATTAAGAATGATTTTATTTTTCTATTATACCCTTAATTTATTATTTTTGTCATTTAACCATTTCATTTTCATTCAACTATAATTAAATATTAACTAATGCATAATTTATTTCTCATTCAACTATAATTAAATACTAACATATGCAGTATGCAACGTTTCGATATATGAGACTCCCATATTCATCCTATATGAATTTGGTGATGATGAAAGTGATACGTCAGCAAGTTTAACACCAAAATTCTCAGAAGTAAAACACCAAAATTTCTCATTATTCATATTCAAAAAAGACTGTATCTTGTTCTTATGGTTCAAGACAAATTGCTAAACTTTTAAGATTAGATTTGCTATAGTTATAGTTATATACCATGACAAAGTGTTCATGCATGAGAGTTTAATTGGTTCTTCCCTGTTCAATTATTATTCAATTACTCAAAGTGCATGCATTTTTTCAAAACATGGGAATGTGCATACAATAAATAAATAATTAATTAAGTATATGAACAATTTTGGAAATAACCCTCAAAACGATACTTAAAAAGAATAAATCACAAAGTTCTAAAACGACACTTATTTTAAATCGGAAGGAGTATATGTTTATTGTGCATAAGTATGATTATTGGTGTACTTTAAGAGTAATTTATATTGTAGTTATGAAGCAGACTTTTATTTTCAGTAGAAAAACTTAATCAACTGTTATCTCTTCTAGTTTTCCTTGGGCTGGGTTTATCTGTTTGCAGGTCAAATTTGGCATTATCTATTTATTTATACTGAGTCGCTTGTTGTTGTATAACACGTGTTAAAGTGTAATTGAGAGTGTTTTGTTATGCATTTCCTTCCAATACTGTTCTAAGTTTTAGCAAAAAGGAAAGGCAAGATCCCCTTTCTCTAGCTGTCTTTGATGTATATTGTTAAGCAAAGCTCAGAATTATGGAATGAATCACCAAAGACAGCAACTCAATAACAGCACAAATGCAGCTCACAAATCGAACCCAAATCAGAAATTAGATGCAAGAAACACACAAAGATTTATAGTGGTTCGGTCATTAATGACCTACGTCCACTCTCGAGCAAGAACCAATCTATTTCACTCAGAAACAATGAAGAATTAATCGAATTACAAGAGCAGCGCAGTTTAGGGTTTTTCTTCTCAACTAGAACTCTAATCACTCTATGATCACTATCTAAGCTTGATGTTTTTCCCTGATTGATTACATCTGAGTAAGTCCCATTATATATGGAATAAAAGCCCTAAACTAATTACAAGAATCGGTTACAAACTGATTGTCAATTTCTCAACTGAATCGCGCGTGCCCTAACCCCCAATCTCATGAACCCTAACTAATTAACTGATTTTGTCCGGTTCGGAATTCCAATCCCAAGCTCCGGTTTCTGCCTTTAACTCCCGGTTCTCCAGCCAATTAATCCGGTTCCAGGATCAGAGAATTTTTCCCAGTTAATTCAACATCAAATCTCCACCTTCACTGGAAAAACTTCATGATTCCTGCTCAAGCTCAGCTTCATAAAACCTTAGCCTTTATCCTTGCAGCTGATCAAACTAACCAGCCTTTTGCAGTGATCGAATTTTAGCCAGGTAGAATCTTAGTCAGCATATCCGAAGGATTCTCATCAGTATGAACCTTTCTTACCTCCACCTCACCTTTTTCAATAAGATCTCTTACAAAATGAAACTTTATATCTATGTGCTTACATCGATTGTGGAAAGTCTGATGTTTAGAGAGGTGTAGTGCGCTCTGATTATCACAGAAAACCGTTACCTTGTAGAATGCCCTTGAGCCAAACTGCTTCCTTGATTGCTTCTGCCATAGCCAAGAATTCAGCCTCCGTAGTAGACAACGCCACCACACCTTGTTGCATTGCTTTCCAACATATAGCAGATCCAAAGAGTGTAAAAACGTATCCAGTCGTGGACCTTCTTGAATCAGGATTACCTGCAATGTCACTATCCACAAAACCTTGCAGCACATCTGTCTTATTTCCTTGTTTTCTGAACTAAAGTCCCAAATTTAAAGTCCCTTGTAAGTATCTCATCAACCACTTTACAGCCTCCCAATGGAATTTCCCAGGCTCTGACATGAACCGACTAACCTTGCTAACAGCAAATGCAATGTCCGGCCTGCTGCACACCATCAAATACATAATACTTCCAATGGCATTTGCATAAGGAACATTGGCCATGTACTCCTTCTCTTCCTTGGTTTGTGGCTTATGCTGATTACTGAGCTGAAACTGAGCTCCAAGGGGTGTTGAGACTGCCTTTGACTGATGCATTAAGAACCTTTTAAGAACCTTAGCAACATATTCAGACTGAGACAGGAATATCTGATTGCTACTTCTGTTTCTTACAATGTCCATACCCAACATTCTCTTAGCACAACCTAGATCTTTCATATCAAACTGAGTTGACAACTTCTTCTTCAGATTATTTACCCTTGCTAAACTCTTATTTGCTACTAACATATCATCAACATATAGAATGAGTATAGTATGTACCTCTCTTCCTTCCTTTTCCATGTACAAGCAGCTGTCATAGTTGCATCTCTGCAGGCCAATACTGAGCATGAAATCATCGAACTTCTTATACCACTGCCTCGGGCTTTGCTTGAGTCCATATAATGATTTCTTGAGCAAACATACCTTTTCTTCACTTCCAGGCTGTATAAACCCTTCGGGTTGTTCCATGTATAAGGTCTCATTCAAGCTGCCATGGAGAAATACGGTTTTGACATCTAATTGATGTAATTCCATATCTTCTTGTGCCACAAAAGCTAGCAAAATCCTGATTGACACATGTTTTACAATTGGTGAAAAGACTTCATTGTAGTCTATGCCTTCTCTTTGTGTGTAACCTTTTGCAACTAGCCGGGCTTTGTACCTTATCTTCTCTGATCCAGTCACTTCTATTTTTCGTTTGAAGATCCACTTGCTCCCAATCAATTTCTGATTTTGCGGTTTAGGCACCAGCTCCCAAGTCTGGTTTCTTTCCAGGGATAACATCTCCTCCTTCATGGCTTCTAACCATTTATTTTTATCAAGTGACCTCATGGCTGCTTTATAAGAGTTAGGTTCTTCACTTTCCAGCTCCTGAGCTACTGTCAATGCATATGAAGCTGTATCTGCATGGCCAAATCTATTAGGTGGTTTAATTTGTCTTCTTGGCCTATCCCTTGCTAGACTATAATCATTTTGACCTTGATCCTGTTGACCATTTTGATCTCCATCAGTTTCACTCCCATCTAATTCAGCCTGGTTCTCATTATGGTCCTGAATTTGCTGCTCTTCATAACTTGGTTCTTGCTTCACCTAAATTTGTGTGTCCTGCTGCATCAATTCTAAGTTCTGACCTTGAGCTTCCTGTTCATTTCCATACTTTTGTTTATACCCCATAAGTTCTTCCTTGAACACCACATTCCTGCTTATGAAGCATCTTTGTGATCCAGATTCAAGACTCCAAAGCTTGTAGCCTTTCACTCCATGAGGATACCCTATGAAAACACACTTAATAGCTCAAGCATCTAACTTATCTTGATTTTGATGAGCATAGGCAAGACACCCAAAGACCCTGAGAAAGCTGTAGTTTACAGGTCTTCCAAACCACTTCTCATTTGGTGCTTTGAATTCCAGTGTTGATGATGGACTGCGATTAATCAGAAATGCAGCAGTGGATAGTGCTTTCCCCCAAAATGCCTTAGGTAACCTTGCATCCAGTAGTAGACACCTGACTTTTTCCAGCAATGACTGGTTCATTCTTTCAGCCACTCCATTTTGTTGTGGAGTGGCAGCAACAGTCCTATGCCTGAGAATTCCTCTAGACTTGCAAAATTCTTGAAACTCATCACTTAGAAACTTCAGTCCATTATCAGTTCTCAGTACCTTAAGTGTTTTATTAGTTTGATTCTCTTGCAAAATCAACCATTCCTTAAATTTTCGAAAACGTTTCAGACTTATGTTTCATGATATACACCCACACTTTTCTTGAGAAATCATCAATAAATGTCACAAAGTATCTACCTCCCCCATGTGTTTCTACTCTAGATGGACCACAAACATCCGAATGAACATATTCTAAAGGATATGAGGAAGTATGCAAACTTGTTTGAAAACTGAGTCTGGTTGCTTTTCCCAAAATACAATATTCACATTTGTCTTGCTGCTTAGGGTTGATTCCTTCGATTACTTGCTGCTTGATCAATTCACCGAGTCCCCTCTCACTGATATGCCCCAACCTTTTGTGCCAAAGGTTGGTTGTGAGAGACTTGGAAGCAACTAAACTGCCTTCTGTTACTATTGAACCATCAAGTATATACAGTCTATTGTACTTCTTTCCAATCAGAACCAACTTCCTCCCTTTTGTAACCAAAATCTGCTCTTTCTTGGTACAAAACTCATAGCCTGAAGCATTCAAACATCCGAGTGATATTAAGTTTCTTTTCAGTGTAGGAATATATCTCACCTTTTGAAGGATGCTGATTCTCCCATCGTGCAGCTTCAATCTGATATCACCTATTCCAAGTATTTCACAAGAATGATCATTTCCAAGCAGGACATTGCCTCCTGCTTCCAGCTTTAGATTGTAGAACCACTCCTTAACCGGGCACATATGAAACGAGCACCCGGAGTCCAAGATCCAGACATCTTCATCCACTGAATTGCAGACACAAAGCATATCTGTTGTAGCATAATCATCTTGTGCCACTGCAGCTTGCTGTGTTTGTTGACTTAATTTTAGCTTCCTCTCCGGACAATTTTTCTTCAAGTGATCCGGTTTGTGGCAGTGGAAACATTTCCTCGTTTCAGTGGGTTCACCTGGTCCTCTTGGCTGGTTAGGTCCACTTTTCCCCGGTCCTCTTATTGGCTGAGTTCCCTTCTTCTTGAATTTAACATGAAGGCTTTCTCCTGATTGATGGCTCCTTGGTTCAGTGACACTTAAGAGGAATCTTGATTTTATTAACATCTGCACCTCTTCCATAGTCAAGGGATTCACTCTCCCATACACTAAAGCATCCTTAAAGGATATGAGAGATCTTGGCAATGAATTTAACAGGAGCAAGGCTTTATCCTCCTCATTTTGTTTTTCACCAACGCTTTCCAAGTCATCTAGGAGTTTATTAAACTCATCCAACTTCTCTAATATTTTCTTTTCATCCAAGATTTTGAAAGAAATCAGTTTCTGCTTGAGAAATAACCTGTTCGCTAGTGATCTTGTCTGATATATGGATTCAAGTTTCTTCCACATGGTGATCGCAATGGGTTCTTGATAGACTTTCCTAAGCGCCTTTCCAGCCAAGCACAAAATCATAGCACTCCTGGCCTTTTTGTCGATCTTTGCTCGTTCAGTATTTTCTTTCTCAGCTTCCGATGGCCGCAGATAGTAGTGCATCTTCCCAGCCATTTTGTATCAAAACCGCTTCCATCTTCGCCTTCCAAAGCGTGAAATCCCCATCCCGTCAAATTTCTCTACATCTAGTTTCATTGTGCTCATACTATCGTCAATGGCTTCCCACAGACGGCGCCAAATTGTTAAGATAAAAAGGATTATACATTCTACTCTCTTATCTGGTTAAGATAAAATTAGCATTGTACAGGGAATAAACAAGGGATATAGATAGATTTGCAGCACTAGTTATTTCCACTACCAATAGCAAAAGGTCCACCTAGAATAACAAAGTAATCTAGAATTATGAGGTAAGCCAGCTTCCTCAATCGTCAAGGGAGCCAGTAATGAAAACTTGAACCGAAGAAGTCCATATAATCACAATTGACACATGGGATAACAAACAAGAAGTATATTTCTTTCATTGGCCAAGACAGAAGAAACTGCTCAGAGAACAATTCAACTACCGTGGGCTAGAGACCTAATCTTTCATGGTGATTCAAGGGAAGCTTAAATAGTTACCATCAAGGTTTTTTTTAACCTCAAATTTTAACCAAATAATGTTAACAGTTGTAATGATTAAATACCAAAAGCTTAATTATATTGACTACATATGCATAGATGAGGGAAACAATGTATATGCAATTCAATAAAGTATCACCACAATTTGAAGGTGACGATTTATAGTATCACCTCATAACTGTCCAAATATAGTTGAATTCACCAATTTCACAATCCTTAAGCAAATTCGCCTCAATTTCACATCCTCATAACCTAATTTCCATAGACTTATCTCCCATAACAACAGAACATGTAATAAAGACATAATCTCAGCTCAAAATTCTCAATGAAGCAACACATTTATAACAAGCAGTGGAAATTCAGAGAATACTATCCACCGACTCTTCCTAAATCACTAGCTTATACTAAATTATTGGTAAAATTTTAGTTTAAAAGCATTCACCAACCGGAATCATACTCCCGAACAGATGGATCGAGCTAAGCTTCACTCAATTAGTTTCATCCCCGAAAAGGATTCGAAGGCGAGCGGCGAAAGCTCCGGTCGGCTCGCGAGCGGCTTCGTCTAGGAGGCATTGCTTGATGCGAGTCATGCGAGAGGTGAGGCTTTCTTGTTCATCTCTGAGGGCGGCGGTGCCCTCGTTGAGGCTGTACATGCGGTACTTTTGACTGAGAGAGCGGAAGCTTAGGAACAGGATCCCAGTCATGGCGAAGAACTGTATGAAGCTTTGCTTGTGTTTCTTTGCATTAGCTAGTAGACCCAGAGGTCTTCCGAAGGCATTAGGGTTTGGGACGCCGCTCGCAGACGGCGGTGCTGATGACATCTCTCTGCACTGGTTCCTCCTCATTTCGGGATTTAAAAAGTAGATTGAAAACTTATCACAAGGTTCACTAAAAGCTGATAGTCAAATTTCAACAAATACCTGCATTCATCCCATGGAATTGCTTCACTAGTAGATACTGTATCATCTATATGTTTATCAGAGTAGTGTAAAGTGATATATACCTGTTTAACACCTTCCTAGTTTGAAAGACGAGAAAGGACAGCCTCATGCCTACAAGAATTTCATAATCAAGTTGATTGCTAACTTGAGTAAATGCAGGAGAACATCATCATAATGTTCAATGACAAAACTAAAGTGAGATTTCAAGAACGGAGATAAACTAGATGATAACATACAAATTGGCATAGTCCTTCAGCCCCATGGCCAGAGCTTTGATGTAGAGCTTCTGTACAAGTTTGCAGTTCATAAATCTGTTACAGATCTGAAAATGTAATGGAGGTCCGATTTAGAGTAGTCAAAAAACAAAGATTACATTGAAATGATGATAGCAATTGTTGAGCACCAAATAACCTTTCTTTCTGTGTATATACACCATACAACATAGATAAATCATTCACTCAAAGAAGTTCGACATGGAAAGCATTGGTGAGTTATAGATAAAGCTGACTGAACAAAGAAAACACAAAGTCGGATATTGAAACATATAATTAATTACATGTAGAATGGAAGAAGTATGAAAAAAAAAAAAAAAGAAATAATAATAATAATAATCATAATAATAATCATCATCATCATCATCATCTACTAATAATGTTCTGACAAAAAAACTCTAAATCCAAGTCAGGGAGATGTAAGAAGACAAAGATATAAATACTAACCAAAAGGTCCCACGAAGAGCATATTGCTACAGCTCCAACTACAGGAGTATTTTTTCCACCCTTAGCAAGATATTTAACCTGAAGTGTAATTATTTAAAATTGTTAAATATGAGCTTACGCAATGCAATGCCTCATTCAACACTATTAGCATACTAGGCAATAATTCGATACTACAAAAGAAAAATCCAGATCATCTGCATAATAAATTAAAAGATACATAAATTGAATTAAAACTACAAAAGAAAAAACTAATAAACTATTGTGTTATTTCATATGAAAAATCTAATAAATAGAGGGCAAATCTATGTACCAGAATATTAGCGCCAGGTTGTAGTCACTTGATCACTTGCAATATAGAAATATTAGGTGTTAAAAAAAGGTCATATTATCAGTTTACATATCCAGATTAGATTGAGCATTTAAAAGAATAGTCCACATAAAAATGAAAAACAGCATCTCGAAAAATAGTCAAGCATGAGTGCTTCCATCAAATTCAAATTATTGGCTAACTCACCAATCCAGCCCCTGCATAATCACACACAAGAGCTGCCACCTGTATATCGCTCTTCCTCCACAAATTTCTGCAAATAGATTAAAAGGTCTCAAAGAATTTATTAGTTATCTACCTATAAATTAATATTAATCATTTGCCTAATTTCTGCAGCATTTAGATCCAGCATAAGGTTAGCAAGGCAGAAAAAGGCTAAATGTTTACTTATGCAGATTCAACTACTAGAGTTAAGTCCAATTGATGAACACAATTTACCCAAGAGAAAGGCTAATGAAGATCACTAATTTGCTGATTCAAATATAAAACTGAAGATATGCAATTCACTGATTAAATCAAGAAATGCATAATGAAACTCTAGGTTATCGGATAATAGACATTAGTGCTACTTCAAGTTCAATTGCAGCTTGCTTGAAATAACCAAATCATTAAGCTTTAATGTCTTAACTAACCAAATCACCAAATTTCATATACATGTACTCAATTATTTACCAAATTCAAGTCAATAGCTTATCACTCTACTCCTTCATGTTTTCGAGATCTCTCTTCAACATGCTAATGCATCGACAAGCCTTACACATATTCAGTGATATAAACTCCATAGTAACCAATTTCAACATTCAGATCCTCATACATGAACAGCTTCATCTACTTACACTTTTCTTTACCAGATTCATACAACCAACTCAAACTTAATCTTTCCACATAAATCACATCTCAATCAAATAATATCTGGATCACATTCCAACAAGGGCCACAGAGAACCCAAAACCCTAGATTAGTTTACCGAGAACCCAAACAACGAATTGGACACCTATTGCAAACAAACGCAACAAATAGATGAGTTTCAACCAATTTGAGATGCACACTCAAGAACTGATATAGTGAAAATCAAAAATACGGAATCGAGAACTTGTCAGAGGAGAAGGACGAGCCTAAGTATACCTCAACGGAGATGAGGTGGATGATCTTGGCGGCCGCGAAATCGAGAACTTGCTCGAGATTGGACCTCCAATGTCACCCCACCCTGAAATCTTTCTTGGAGACGGTAAACTGTTGGTGGCGGCGACGGCGAACGGTTGGCAGTGGAGATAGGTCTTCAATCGATTGTTGAGAGACGCCAGAGGAAACGAGAGTTTGGCACAACAAATGTTAAGGAAGAGAGAGGAACGAGAGTGATGAAATTAGGCTTGTGCACAATCGATTTAAGTAGTTCATTGGACATTGATATATACCTCTATTTCTTAAAATAAGTAATGTGACATTGCTTGTCTATTGGCAATTCTACTTAGGACACTTACAATCGTTAAAAAAAATTCTAGTTATAGTTAATTCTCTTTTCTCCACCTATTCATCTATATCATCATTTCTTTAACTCCTCCAACCATATCATTGGTTAAACACTATTTGGATATCAACAATCAAATCACATTTTTTATCCAAATAAATTTATATTTAATTTGAGAATTTTTATCTAAAATAATTTTTTATTTACGAAATTGTGAATAAAATAAATATCAATTTTTTTAAATTTATATTTTTTCATTATATTGTTAATAAAATATTATTAATTTTTTTGTTAATATTTGGAAGAATTATTAAAAAATCAATTTATTTTACCTCTCGAAAAATATATAGTTGTAAACAGTTATTATAAATTTAATCAAATAGTACATCAAATTAAACAAAAACTTAATGAAGTAGTACATTAGACTGAACAAGAATTTAAAGACAATTGATTGAAAATACCGACTAACACAAATTTCTCTCATAAAATAGATAACAAATTAATGCATATCTTCGTTGCTACGTGCCCAAATATGCTCAACTAAATCCGCACGGAGTTGGTGATGAACCGTGTTGGAACGTAGTTGTGAATTAATTTGTAGATAATTTGCAAAATCTCGTGTACCTCCTGGTGTTGGTTGTGCGGGCTCATCAACTTCATCGGAATTCCAATGAGAAATCATTTCTCCCTCATCTTTGACAATCATGTTGTGCAAAATAATACATGATAACATTATTAACTTCAATTTTTTCCTATAGAAAAAACAAGCAAGTCCCCTGACAATAGCCCATCGTGCTTGCAGCACTCCAAATGCTCGTTCGACGTCCTTTCTTGCAACTTCTTGTCTTTCCTTAAATAATCGTCTTTTTGGATCCTGTGGACATGGAAAAGCCTTGACAAAAGTCGACCATTCCGGATAGATTCCATCTGTAAGATAGTATCCATGATTATAGTGCATGCCGTTCACACTATAATTCACCGTTGGTCCTTCCCCCTGTAAAACATGGTTGAACAAATTTGATTCATACAAGACGTTGATGTCGTTGCGAGAACCTGCGACCCCAAAAAAGGCATGCCATATCCACAAGTCCTGCGATGCGACCGCTTCAAGCACAATTGTTGGAGCTCCATGACCTCTACAAAATTGACCTTTCCAAGCAACTGGACAATTCTTCCACTCCCAATGCATGCAATCAAGACTACCCAACATGCCCGGAAATCCATGTCTTGACTCGTGAAGATGTAGAAGACGTTGAACGTCATTGTTATTTGGCCTTCTCAAATATCTATCACCAAATAATGAATAAATACATTCACAGAATTTGAATAGACACCTTACAACGGTAAAATTTCTCATACATAAGTACTCGTCAAGACTATCGGCAGGGACTCCATAAGCCAACTGACGAATAACGGCAGTGCATTTTTGTAATGGTGAGAGGCCTTGTCTACTTGTAGCGTCTCGAATCTTTGTTGAAATTCCGTTGAATGATTCTCTAATATGTTAACTATGCGCATGAATAAATCTCTACGCATGCGAAATCGTCGTCGAAACATATTCTCGGGATACACCGGATTTGGAGAAAAGTAATCTTGATAGAGTCTAGCATGTCCCTCTTTACGATTTCTCTCAATGAACCTTCTTCTAGTATTGTTTTGCGTCTGAACTTCGAGAAGTTCAATAATTGTAAGCATCATTTGTTCACCAGGTGAACCAGGTTGATCGTAGGTTTCTTCTTCAGTGTTGGATTCATCGAAAGTTTGTGGTTGAGACATTATGAGGTAGTAGATGAAAGCTCTAAGTGATATCTTTGCTTCAAATGTTTGTTGTGAATAATAAAGTCGTATAACCTTGCATTTATAGAGTTAGAGTGTATGTGGTTGCAAGTGAAATTATGTGGACACAATTGATCACACTTTTCAATAATAGAGAAAACATCACATGTGCTCTAATATGCTTGTCATAATGTATACTTTGAAATTATGTGGACACAATTGATCACACTTTTCAATAATAGAGAAAACATCACATGTGCTATAACATGCTTGTCATAATGTTAACTTTGAAATAATGTGGTTGCAATTGATCACATTTTTAAAAAATGGAGAAAACATCACTTGAAACAAAATTGATTCAAAATTTATATTTGAACTGTATAAATTTGTTAATCAAAATTTATTTATTTTATGTTATTATTCACGTAAAACATTGTGGAGTATGAACAATTATTTTGAAATTGGTACGTATATGACAGTAAAGGTGACTCAATTGAAATATAAAATGAAAATTACATTGAAACATAAAATGAAAATTACATTGAAAGATAAAATAAAAAACTACAATGACAATTACATTGAAAGATAAGATAAAAAACTACATAGAATATTTAGTGTTGCCACTTTGATTTAATCCTATCACACATTTGTTGATGCATAATCAATTGCTCAGGAGTCATAGAAGAGGTGTCCTTTGACATAATTTGAAACTCAATCAACTCGAGTTCACGTTCTTTAAGAATATTTTGTTCTTTTACTCGCATGTTTTGTTCTCTTATTGCATCGACCATATGTTGCTTGTGAACTGAATACTCCTTAAATTACTCGATAACTTTATCAACACGGTCTGGGTCAACATTTTGGGTTGATGCTTTACCCTTGCCTCTAGCTTTTCTCTTAGCAGCCTTCTGTCCAATTGGACGCGTTTCTTCAAAGTTTAGATCAAATTCTAAACATTTACCTCGTGGAGTTGACGTGTTGCTCGTATCTGAATCCGATGTCCTTGCCTTTTTTGCAGAATCTTGATGAACACCAAATTGTGGAGCACAAAGTGCTCGATCCTTTGTAATTCTCCATACGTGCTCAAAATTGAAAGCAACATTTTTGTTATCAGAACGATATTTGGCATAGGCCATTCTCAGTAAATCTTCATCGCTATGTCCGCTTCTGTAAAGACTTGAAATTCTGTTATAGCAAGAATTGAAAAGGTTTACCTTCTTCTGAATAGTGTTATACCAGTGTGATTTCATTGCATTACAAATTCTTTCTGACATACCAGCCTTGCGATTACCATTGTAGTATGCCGCAATTCTTCTCCAAAAGGCATCACCTTTTTGATCATTGCCGATGATAGGATCTTCACTTACCATGACGAATGAGTATGCTAGCAGTTCGTCTTCCTGAACACTCCATTTGACCGGGCGTCTTCCTTCAGTGGCGACAACTTCTTGTTCAGAATTATCCAAATCAATTGGAATTGAATATTGTGATGGTTGTGTTTCCGACACAGAAGATGGATTTTGTGTAGGTGAAGAAAATTACGAATAATCAAAGTTTTGTGGAAATGAGGATCCATCAAAATTTTCGAAGAAATCTTGATTGTTTTCGGCCATTTGGAGAAGTGGATTGAAAAAGATAAATTAAAATATGAAACCAACAAAAAACTTGGAAAATGATTTTGTAGGTGGAATAAATGCCTCATGACTTGGTGTATTTAAAGAAAAAAATAGAGCCGTTTATTAACAGCCATAAACGGCTCTATTTTAACAACGGTCATAAACGGCTCTATTTTAATTTGATATACTTTTATATTTTTTCTTGAATTTAATTAAATATATATTTAAAATTGAACTAATATGAAAATTGAAACAAAATAAAATGATTTTTCTTAAAAATTGGAAAAAAAAAAACAGATGCCAGTATGCAAATTCCAAATTGGAAAAAGTGAAATTTAATTAAAAAAATAAAGTAAATGAACAGTACCATGAACAGTACAATAAATAGTAAAGTGCGTGTGTGAACAGTGTCGCCTGCCTCTCACTCTCCTGTGTGGCGCGTGTAATACACGCGCCAATCACAAAGAGAGTTGCTGGAACGCGCCTTTTGTTTTTTTTTTGGTTCACACATGTGAACCGAACAGTGTCCTAGTTAATTAACTATAACTATGGGAAAGGCTACAATGGGATATAGTTATAGTTAGTGAACTATAACTCTTTTTTTTGTGCATTGTAAGTGCCCTTAGAACAACTTTGGGGACTCGGAGTTCGAATCTAACAAGTATTTTATTTTTAAAAATATCGCTCAATGTTGAGGGAAAAAATGCACAATCTAACAAGTATTTTATTATTTTATTTTTAAAAATGTTGTTCAATATTGAGAAAAAAAATGCACAATCTAACAAGTATTTTATTTTTAAAAATGTCGCTCAACGTTGAGGAAAAAAAATGCACAACGACAACGGTACGAAATATTTGTTGTGCCAACCGTTATAAAACTCGTATTGTGGTTTAGCATTTTTATTGTAGTGTTGTCTGACCCTCGTGAACAACCAAAGTAACCAAATGGAGATCCGTTAAAAAGAATAAAAATCCTCGCTGAGCTAAGAATAGTTTTGATCCAAGAAACAAAAATGCTACAGAACCCAAAAGCATTCAAGACAGCAAAGAGAAAGTCTCATCTCATGGTATCAAAGGCCTTGTGAATATCAATTTTCAGCATCATATTATGTCCATATTGTTGTCTTTGCAAACAATTATATCCTTCTGAAATCAAGGCAATACAGTCGTGAATGTGCTTGTTTGGGATGAACCCAAACTGCAAGTCTGACACAACATGCTCAACGATCGAACCCAAGCGAGAAGAGGGCTGAAGCTCATTAACTTTGGGGAGGAGCAATCCCTTTGTCAATATGCTCAGTTGTACGATTATGTCCCCTCGAAACTACCCTTCATTGATTCCACGAACGGGACCTCCCACGTCGCTTAGGAGGAGAGTGGTCAATGTCCTTATTAGAAACAGGGGCTGCCACTTCTGGGTTTGAAAGAACCGTGGATTTACCTTTGTGGCATTTATTAACAAGATCACCCACAATCTTATATCCCGTGCAAAATGGCAGCAAATTTTCATAGTGAAGGGACATAAAAGAGCAATAATCCTGTCTTTCCACCATAATTGATTCTTGTAACGGTAAATTAAGATTCATTTCCACAAGCACCCTCACATAGTGCCCCACAGAACCATTAAGAGATTTATCATCTATCTTGATCGGAGAACCAAGAGCGCAAGCTATACCCATAATAATCGATGGGCGCCAATATTCATAACTGAGCTCATAAATACAAACCCAAACCTGCGCCAAAGAGAAATTCAACTTGTAAGGGTTAAAATCAGGAACCCATCTTGAGAGACATAAAATTCCGGGTTTGAGGCTCCAAGAAGTTCACATCTCTATTCTTGCACGCTGATCAGATGGAACAAGAATATTAAAATAACCTTTCCTAAGGGAAATCACCCGGAGACCCGAATCGACCTTCCAAAGATCAGAAGGCGATTCTTCAGTTGTTCTATTGAATAAGGTTTATCCCCTTTAGAGAGAATCAAGCGACCAATGAACATATTCGAATACTCATGTACCCGCTGCTGGTATATGCTCTCGTCAACCACGACAGAAAAATAATCTCCTTTCTTAATCGGAGATATGGACCCATGCAGATTGTCATTAACATCACTAGTTTTATCTGTCAGCCCACATGAGGATTTTGAATTATCAACAAACAATAGGGCTTCCTATAATCACCTGATCGCGCACCCAAATTTAGGCTATTGTCTTGATCACAAGATTGCTCAGAACCAGTAATCTCCACCCTATGTTGTGCAGTAGCCCTAGGATCATCAACAATAAGAGCCTAGGATCATCAACAAGAGCCCTAGGAATCTTAGAAACCAATTCCCTTTGATAGTTCACGTCTGAATCCCCCAACGAGACAATTTGAGAACTAGTGGCAATTGCGAGAGCAGGATCAACAGGCCTAGCACCATGATTGAGAGCCCTGGAGTCACAAAGAACCCTAGGAATTGTATAAACCATCTCCTGACGAGAATTCACGTATGTATCCCCTAACTGAAGAGATGAAGAGCCAGCAGCAATAACAGGGGTTGGGTCGATGACTTCAACGCCATCGCTCTCCATCAGCATGGAGCCCCTAACACCTAAAGAATTGTGAAAAAAGTCCACCATCCATGGAAAGTCCTTGCAAACGCTATTGAAGATAGAAGATCGAACAACCAATTCATCCATAAGAGACAAAAAATCAGACGAAAAACTTAGGCAGAGGAGGCGCTAAGAAGGAGAGAGAAGAGAGCATATTTTCCCCAGCTTTCTTCATAAATTATATAATCACATAAAGGTATGCTTAACATAATATAAATGTATGCTTAATATAACATAAAGACCCTAAATATATGATTAACATAACATAAATATATGCTTAACATAACAAAAATGTATAACACTTGGAGCAAATTTGGGTGAGTTTGATTGCATCCACCCAGACATGTGGAGGTGCGTGTGAGCACGTAGGGTAGCACGTGGATCGTATCGGGTCAGTTGCATGAATTTAGGATCCGTACACCAATTATATAAAAAATGTGAAATAATTAATTGCAATTGAATTTTTTTTAAGTAATTAAGTTCAAGAATTGATATAATTTGAATAATTATTTGTAATTAACCCTATCTACCTCCACCTCTTGAAGTCACCCTTTTTCTTTCTCAAACATAATCCTCGCTGCAATTTTTTTTATATATATGTCAATTTTCTTTTTCCAAAGTACGTTAAATACACTTTAAATTTGTGTTTTTTTTTTTTTGGGGTTAATCATTTATCAAGAAAGATTTGTACGGTAGGAAATTCTGTCAATTATATTTTTCCAAGTACGTTAATTACATTTTAAATTTATTCTAAATTAGTGGGAGAAAGCGATTATTTTACTATGCCACTCTATTTTACTAAGCCATAATTTTCTTAATTTTGTTTGGGGACCTAACGAAACACAATAAACTATAAAGTAAAGTTGAGGACCAAGATAAGTGGTTTTGCCTTTAAAAATTCATGCAACTATAATTTACCACAAATTCTGTTATACACCAGGTGCATAGATCTAAAATTCATATAATTCGAATCAATCCAATCCAAATCCACGAGTTTTGATAAATTTTTTTGATTTTATATATTAATTTTTATGTTGTAAATGTGTGACATTTATGTACAAATGTCATGACTTTATATACTATGACTTAGGAAAAAAAGAAATTTTTTTAACACAATTTATACATGTATACATTTGTGTGATATTCATATCACATATATATTATATTAATGTGACCTTTATATACAAAACATTTATAAATTACATAAAGATAAATATATTTGCATATAAAGATGACATGAATATCACATAAAAGATATATAAATTATGCTGCAATTCTTTTAAGTTACAATACATAAAGATTAAGACATATATACATAAAGATCACACCAATACAACATAAAAATTTTACCTTAAGCAAAAATAATAAAAAAAACTCATAATCCAGATCAACCCAGATTACATGTAAATCAATTGCACAACAAACTTACTCATAATTTAAATTACTTATGGCATTCAATAACATCTTACAATTATTTTTTGGGGAAAACATGATCCAAAATCTACCTCAAATCAAATCAAACTCTTAAATGGAAAAGAAAAAAAAAAAAACAAACAAACAAACTAGAACTGAATTGTAATTTCTTTTAAAGCAAATATGTACTAAATACCCAGTCAAAATTGGAACTCACATTATAATTCAATTAATAAGTAAATCAAAATTATATACTTTGAAGTTCTGTATAATTCAAAATCACTCTAAACAATGAGTCGACTTGTATACGGATTGCAACAATCTAGAACAAAGTAAAAGGACCAAAATAAGAATCTAAACATGGAAGAAACTAGCAATATGCATAGTCATCCTCCCAACTCATCGAATTTATAGACTATAGAACAAGGACCACTCAAATAGCTAAAAGAACCATAGAACATCCTAAGTTAACAAAAGACTCAAAACCATAGAATCATACTGCAAAAAAAATAAGCTTCAATCTTTAGAAAAATATCAAGTTATAAAGATACAATTAATCCTTGTCCATATGATCAAACATTTAAGCTGATGGCACAATAACTTTTGGTTCGATTCTTTTACACATTATCCTTTTGGACACAAACACTAATAATCGCAAGAACACAACCTCAAAAAAAGTGTACAGTTTCATTTCAAGTGAACAAAACCTCAAGCAAACAGAAAACCTCTATGATTCCATATCATCATGAAATTTTTGGGATATATCACGATAGAGCATTTCCATGAACTCCTACAATAACCAAATTAAGAAAATCAGTGAGTCGATATTTATGCTGCCATAATAAGACATGCTGTAAAAAAAAACTAATGAAAGAATGGGGATACCTGAGCAAGCCCTTCCTCATGGCACAGTTCATTTACAACACTTTCTGCTGTACTGCCATCACTATAGAGGTTTACTGCTCTACCAGCTAGAGAAAGAAAAATTTCCTCAGGTGAACCTTGGTTTACAAGCCTCTGAACTACCTGTTGCAGATTACTCTGAAGGATGAGAAATAGATAATAAAACATTTGATCAAACAAAACAATTTCAAAGGGCAGATTATAAGAACTATCCATCACATTTGATCGACTTGTGAAAACTGCCAACTAACTGCCAATTACTAGTATTCTTTAGCATTTGTTCCTATTTTACAAATTGCTCTCAAATGAGTATGAGTATTTGTTTTACAAATACAGTCTCCTTGAGTGGCTACTATTTTGTAATAAGTAGAAGTATCTCATAATTTAAAAGCACCTATGGGCTTCTCTGTAATTGGGTCGAACATCTCAAAACCTTGGGTAGTTTTAAACTAACGCTATGTCTGAACTTAAACATTCCAGTACCAGTATTTCCACAAACTAACAAGAATGGAAATTAGCCAAAAAAAAAAAAAAAGAAAAAAAAACTACCTACCTAATATTATGTATCTCTATTACGATGAAAACAGGAAACATCTTTAATAATTTTTTTTAAAGATCTTCAACAAGCATCTTAGTAGAAAATTAACGGCGTAAAAATCACTTGTGAAAGCTCTAAGAATTCAAATATTGGTGAAAATCACAGGTAAAACTCACGTTTTTTGTACGACATATTGTATTTAAGGTACATCTTTTCATATTCCCTTTAGAATGACCTTGCACAATATCATCTCATTTACTAAAATGAAGAGATTCTAAGGGAATTAGGTAGGCTAAGTATTTCTAGATTGGTAGAAAATCAAAACATCGTTGCACAAGAATTCAAGTTGTTACGCAAAGTACACTTTCAACTACATGATATGTGCATATATGCTATAGGAACACAATTCCATATCTTTAAATACAAACCTGAGAATCATCATTAATTCCCATCATCCCGCTTCTAGACCTACTCCCTGAGAGCATAGGTCCCATTGGAGCCGCTAGCTCAGAAGCAGATGAGCTGCCACCTAAAGCTCTGGAAACAATGGGCATCATTTGTTGCATCATTCTTGATAAATCAATCCCCCCTCCTGGTTCTCTATCCATACCTGAAAGCATACTCCCAAGATCATGGTTGTCAATCTGCTGAGCAATCTGATTTACTGTATTCCTCATTGCAGGATTTTGAGTAAACTGTTGCAACATGTTTCTGAGCATATCTGGGGACCCAATCCCAGTCTGCTGTGAAACTCCAGCCAAAACACCATCCAAACCAGGACCCTGCAGCATTTGAGACATTGCCTCTGCTATATCACCTTGGCCATCAGCATTTTGTCTGGCTGCAGGCACACTCCCTCCTACTCCCCTAGCAACATCTGAAGATTGTGATGAGGGTGGACTATTCGAATCTACCCTTGTTGAAAGTGATGCAAGAGATTGCAAAACATGTTGTCCAACTGCTAAAGATTGTTGATTCTTATCACTAGCACCTGGATCACCACTGTCTTTCTTTTGTGCTCTTGGCTGCTTACCTCGCCTCTACCACAATTATATGCACAAACACCATAAGTAATCATGAGAGACAACCACATGAAAACATACTGTGAACAGGACAGAACATATAATGGTGGTCTTGTACAATAACAAAAAATATTATATATGAGGGAGAAAGCAGTTATACATTAATACATGCAGAATCAACAGAGTCATCACCCACTTCACTAATAGTGGCCAACACTCCAGTCGACAAGTCAAGCTCTTGCAATCTCATAGCCAGAGCAGCAGTGATTGTTTGTCCATAAGCCAAGGAAATTGGGTTTTCAAGGAAGGAAGCGGATAAATGAAGCATCCATCATCCAATCAAATAGTGAAAAAAAGAGGAGCTGGTAAAGGGACAGGAGAGGAATAGAAACAACTATTAAGCGCTTTCAGAGAAAAATCATGGAGGCTGAAATTAGCAGAAAGTCGGATTAGGGATGTGTGGCAACTAATTTTTGTCCATTCCTTTCCTTTGGCTTTTGTAGTTTTTTTGGGCAAGAAAATCTATTTGTGACATGCTGCCTATAGTTTGAGGAGATAGATACATATGGGCCTCAACTATTTGCTTTACTCTTTAAACATAAAACATGTTTCCAATGAGAGGGTACACATAACCGTCTGGCAACTGTAATTCTTGAAAGAAGGAGCCAGATTGAATTCGCATCTTCTCATAAACAGAAAGTTCAATATTAGTATACCGTTTTATTTATTCCTATGAGTGTTTTAAGAACTCTAGCTCATAAAACTTTTCCATTTTGGAACCCTCCAGCAGTCGTATTCAATTTATGTGACTTCGAATTCAAGAATCACCATGAAGAATCACTTCATGAGGAAGTACTGAGCACATAAGCAAATAGAAGAATGCAAGATAACTGAAAAGAGACATCTGCAAATAGACTAATAACACAAATTGAAAAAGATTATATTTTGTGTAATGTACTAATGTATAGAGATCTTTCAACCAGTTAAAAATGTAAGTGTCATGTTTTAAATATAATTATTCAGTCAAATAAATTTAAATTTGGTCTTTGCTCATGACAAATAAAAATATCATGTCAAGACAGCAAAGCAAAAGCAACGTCTCACCTTAGGCTGAAGGCCGCCAACTCCCAATCCTATAGGGGCATCTGTAGAACCATCAGGTTTATCATTACCTTGATTGGATGTAATTGACCTTTCATGTGAACCTCCACCAGAACTTACAGAAGGTTCACACTCAAGTTTGGGGAAAGCAGTTTGCGCCTGACAGTTCACATTAAGTTAAAACCTATGTTATGTAAACCACAATAAAAAACAAATTGATTCTAACTTCACCTTCTTATCATCCATATGGCTTGTCTCACCAGCTATGGTACCAGGTCTACCCACGTCTTCAATGCTAGCACCAAAACCAACATGATCCCCTTGATTGGCTGAAACATCTGATTGGCCTTCATGAATGAATAAGTACTTCAGTACATAATTACACTATATAAAAAGCAGATCTTCACGATGTGAATACCTGAAGGTGCATGATTTTCTCTTTGCATGTTAGGAATTAGACTTCTAATTTGAGAGTTGATTTCAGCTACAATCGAGGAAACTGAACTAGAATCAGGAGACTGTGAAAAACTACCAGCTGGTGCACCATTAGAAACAGAAAGCGTGATGGGTTGTGATCGAACTGCAGATCCTGTGCCCTCTGTCCCCAACGCTCCACGTGCTTGACCAGAACCAGCAGACTCAGTTGCACTAACACGTTCACTTTGCATACCTTCTCCATTTGCAGCTCTACTACCCACTGTAGAAGCTGTAGGTACCAGAGCTGCCCCTAGTTTGTATTTAAATACCATCAATTGCTTATGCAGGAAACTAACAAGAAGTGCATGTTTCATGTATCACATACCTGTATGAATATGAATATTTACATTCCTAGCAACACCAAATGGACTCATAGCTACAGGATTCGTTCCCACACCAGATGAACCACCAAAAAGAGAGCCAGTTTGGAGAGGAAATGGCTGCCAATTTTGGACAACAATCATTAGCCTTTTACAATATCAATCATAGTAGCAAAAATAAAGACAAAAAACAAATACGTAACTCAGATTTGACATGCATAATAGAGAGATTCTTATGTTCTACAACCTTCAGCCAATATACAAATGGAACCACAAACCTTTAGGTTGTATTTGGATTGAGGGATTTGAAATCCATGGTAGCAAATCCATTGATGGTGTTTGGATAGATGTGGACTTGAAAGCCATCACTTTCAATTTGAACTAATTTTGAACAATATGGGTGGATTTCAAATCCACTCTAACTTGAGTGGATTTATCAATTCATCTCTAACTCTGAATTTCAAATCACTCTATCCACTCACAACCTTAGAAAATTCTAGATATATTAAGTGTTCACTATCCATTACAACATGGAGGATGCATCATTATCATGAGTTCTACCCAACAGAATATGCAAATAACATTAGCAGATAAAAGTTCAAACCAGCTCATCTAACTAAACAAGTTGGCTACACCATCGTGTTTAGGACGGTAAGTATGTGTTTCATATTGATAAACAGATTTCACATATGGGCATCAATTACAAACCTGAACCATAATTGGGTTAGGCCCCGATGGAGAAATATAAACAGCAGGCCCAGAATTTACAAAAGAGTCAGCCTGCATAAGCAACAGGAGACTGTTACAGCTAGCATCCACAAAAAGATTATTAATTTTTTAAATTTTTTTTTTTTTTTTGGGTCAAGCAAAAGGCATACGGGAGATTGTCCCATGCGAAGAGTCAAAGCAGTCCGCCCCAGCTCTAGAAAAAGTGCACCTAAGTGCTGCATAGCCATGCCTAATTGAACAGATTCTGTCTGCACTTGCCCCCTTACTGCAGGATCACTAGATCCCCCTTCTTGATTTAGACGGACTGCAGTGCGCTACAATGTTGCAGTAGATAATGAATAGTATCAGAATTATGGTAAATGTTCCAGAAAATGTAGTAATAGCGCATGGTAACAGATAAGGTGCAACAGTCAAACTGATATGATAAAAACATATTTAGACATCATTATTAAATTTGATTGAATTAAGATGTTAAAATTTAAACAAAGGTCCCATAGCCTCTCCATATCCCGATTGTATGCCATATCCCTATTCTATATCTCAAGAACACAACAAATCTCCAAAATTAAGAATTGCAACCAGAAGCTTCTAACATTTTCAGGTACCTGCATCTTTTCACTTTTCTCAACTCACAACAAACCTTTGAAGTTTTTGGCTGATATGAGTTCAGGCAGTTCAACACATCAGCTGAAAAATAACAGACTATTCTAAAGATTGGCTAAAAAAAACCACAACTTTTTGCCCTTCATGTCTGATAAATTAAACAGAACAATTGTTCAAAACCAGATACCAAAGCAAAATATCTTCAAGGTGTACATTTTTGAAACTAAAAGAAGAGAAAAATAATCTCACAGGAAGGTGCTTACAGATATTGCTGGAACAACATGGTTAGTAAGAAGATTTTGGGCATGTTGTAAAACAATGCTCAGACCTTCAACTGTTGGAAAACCCCAAGAATTTAAAGGCAATTCAGTAGTAGGTGAACGGCCAGTGGCAGTTGCATTGCTTGTTTGATCACCTAAATTTGAAGTCAAAGGAATCCTAGTAAGACATAATTCATGATAATAAGCAGCAATTAACAAGGTCGATGTTATTACCATTTTGCGAAAGTGCTTGTTCCATTTGATTCATAAATTCAATAAGGGTGCTCAGTGAATCAGGAATTGGCTGAGTAAGGGTAACAACCGATTAGGGCAAACCACACCTACATCCTATTTAAAGCATTGTTTAAAAAAAGATTACTTATCTACCATGTTTGGTGTCGGAAGAGGAACTGCTGCTCCTAATGGGACTTGCATAGCATGAGATGCAGATGGACCATGGAAGGCTTGCCATGGGACAGACTGATTTCCACCCTGATTTTGACCTACAACATTAGCCTGTGGCCCTTCTGCTTCATTTACATGGGAATTCTGAGCATGAAAAAGGAAAAAACAGTTAACCAAGTCATTAACTAACAACAAGATCCCAAATGATTGAAAAAAGAGGAAACATGGGAAAGAGGTGTAAAAATTCTATATCAGGGGAGATACAGCTAATAGATTCAATAGCATTTTCATCCTCGATGGTGCAACCGAGCATCTATTAAAGTTACGAAGTAGAACGACTATGGACTTAAATGAGTATTCCCTTCATCAACAACTATGAGAACAGAAAGCAGTCGTGTTCAAATTTATTTAAAATGCAAAAGTGGGCAATATCAGTTGTTTCTACTAATTTCCATTGTTATTTTTCAACACAAGGGAAAACAGAAATATAACCAACTCCATTCAGAATAGCAATGCAGGAATAGTCACATGCACAATTAATAATGACCATGCAGATTGGCTTAGTAAGCATGTCAACAGATACCAAAATTTTTTTTGCAGATGAGTCGAACACAGAAAATAGACTATGAATTTCAACTAAGAAAGTCTAGCTCAAAGGCAAATGACAAAATGTATCACCAGAACTACTATATGATATAGTACAGGCACTTTTTCTTTCTTTCTTTGGATTTTTTTTTTAGGGGGGGGGGGGGTTTGTGGGGGGAGGATCTTGTGCATTAACAAATCCCTCCTGCAATCATCTGCAACTGTCAAATGCTTAATTACATTTAAGTAACTCATTAAAAAAGCAAGAGAAAACTATCAGGGCAAAAACTTAAATGGAACAAGCTACTACCGGAACCCCAGGTTGAAAGCCTCCAGCCTGGTTGCCGATTCCAATAGTGTTTAATACTGCCCCAATTACCTAAAATGCAGACAAAAGTAATGAAATGCTACGAAGATACCAACAGCACAGCTCCATCATCAAATTTTGATTGGAAAACAAAACAAAACACAGACACACCCGACTTAGATCTGGCACAACAGCTTCCCCTGGATCTCCAACATTTAAGGACCCCAATACTACACTATGAGCAATTGATCCAATACGATGGCGTGACCCACCAGTATTAGAATCCTGTCCTGTAGCTAGTAAAGGAAGAAACTTTATTAAGATGTCAATAATTGTGAAAACTGCTGAACAATGTAAGACCATTAAGATGGGAGAAACTTTATTAAATGTAATTACTCCTACCTCTGCTTCCATGGCTTGAGGCTGCCTCGCCAGTGCTGGATCCAGTAGAAGATTGTGGCTGCCGTTCAACTAAATGCAGTGTGTCCCCATTTTCCACGTCTATTACATTGTTAAGTATAGACCATAATGATGGTACAATTCATGTGCCAAAACAAACAAATATAAAGATGTCCAGAAGAAACTCAATTCTTAGAACAAGACGAATGTAGAGCACAATGTTGGTTCTTTTAGGTAATTTTCTCCTTCAAGCTTAGCTCATACTGTATCGGAGTGAAATGATCGTCACCAGTCGCAAGCAGTAAGTTTAACCACATCAAACACTGAAAATTACGGATATTTTAATTCAATAATAAATAAACAATTGTATTTATCATCATTCATATTTACATCAGCATAACCTCTTTTTATTGATTTTCTAAGAAGGCAAGAATAAATTCATGAAGCTTTCATCAGAACTCATATATACATATGCCAAACACCAAGGTTACAGATTGCATTAAAATACATGCATATACATATTTTATCAAACTTTAGTATGCAGACACAAAAATGCAGATAGATAATCCCAAATCTCTTCCAATCAAAATATAAAATAAAAGAAAAACAAAAAAAAGGGCAAATTTAAAATAAAATTGAGTTCAAATCATAGTTTTAGAGGCGAGAGGCACAGAGAGGCACAAGGGTTGCCCTGGCCGCAAAAAATTAACAGAAAAAATAATAAAAAATTCAAATCATGTAGAAAACATCACAATAACTAATTTAAAGTTCAAACTTCAACGCACTAAGTTCATCACCCAACTACTTGAAGAGGCTCTGTTTTATGTTTTGTTTCCTTTTTTTATTCTTTGATACTTTAACTTCTCCAATCTCTAATTATCTAAATATATTTGACTGATATATATGGTTAAATATTACCGTTGGAAGAGAGCTGAAAACTTGTTTGTTTGGGTAAAAAAATACTGAAAAGTTTGTTTCAAAAATGTAAAAAAGAAAAAAAAGAAAAAAAGAAGATTGAATGAGAGGCGCAGAGGCACGTCTGAGGCGCAAAAGGCGCGCACCTCCTTAACAACGCCTGCCTCACCCATGCAAAGGCGCAAAGCCAGTCGCCCCATTTGTCTTCACGCCTTGAGCGCTTCTAACAAGTATGGTTTAGATTCAATAGCATTGTCCGAATAGCTGTCAGTTTCTCAAGAGAGTAAATATAAATATGAATAATACAGAAATTGGTAGGATACTATAGTCAGAAAGAAGATGATCATCCTTCAAGACCTTGCCTCTAAAAATTAGACGCTGCTGCTCAACAGGCACACCACTTTGAGTAGCTATTTTCTCCTTGAATGCTGATACAGAAATCTGAAATAATGCTAATCAATCACATGCTAGATAATAATGATGCATAAAATTAAAAAAAAATCAATATACAAGTACTTTCAAGGTCATAAAGATGAAAGTCAACAATTTTCCTCAGATTAAGGGATAATGCCCTTTTACAATTACAATAAAACAAATAAAAAGAAGAATTTAGAAAGAAATTGACAATCATGATCATATTTTTCATCTAAATTTTTATTGCCCTTAGAGATCAAAAGATTGGGCAGCTTTCATAGCAGAAGTTTTGACTTCTTAGAAAAGATCACCTCCAGATTCTGGTATAGCCTAATGGTAAACTTATCTTATGTTCACTTCAGTGTTTCTTCCACTTCTCTTTAGGAGAGAAGGATAAAATAGCCTGAATTTTTTCTTTAATAAAATGCAGGAACAAAATATGCAATGCCTCCCGAACCTGCATTTAAACTAGTCTTTAAGCAACCTGTAAAGTTCTCAAAAGATAAATGAGAAATTACATTCTTTTGGACATGAAAACTGTAAATCCGGGAATCCAGGGTCTTGATATTGAGCTGAAGAGATGATTCAGAACTTTCACCACAGACATTACTTGCACTTGAACCATCACAAGGCTGCGAGTCCGCCATACAACTTCAAGGTCAAGATATACCTACACAATATAAACATCAAAAGATCAGGGTAAATAATTATTATCAGTCTTGTCAATGTGATAAGTACAGTTGAAGTCATGATATTCGAGAATTCATTGTATATTGAAAAAGGCAAGAAATATATGAATTCATGATATAAATATGACATACTTTGAATACTATATTACACACAAAAGTTTATAGTATATCAAGATCAGTTTAATATCAGGAATTTCACATGATAAACCCATTGGCCCTTGACACACATAGTTAAATCATAGTACATAGATTTTATAACTTCAATATAACCTACCTCTTCTCCAATCTTCGGCACATTCTACCCGATTAACTTTATCAAACATCTATTCAAGATCAATAAATACCATGTTTAAATCTTTATTTCTCTCTTTATAATGCTCACACGATCTTCTTATCAAATGCAAAGCTTCTATCCTAGACCTTTTGGCATGAAACCATAGAAGTAATAAAGATAAATGCAAACCTTGATAATGGGAAGTAAAAACCATAACCATAGAAGTGTCAGATCATATAATCTTCTATGAAGATTCATGTAGCATCATTATAAAAGCAGCAATAGGATAAATGTGAAAATTGACTGGGCATGAATTAAATGCATGTAAAAGTTATAAATATTTAGGATATAAATATTTAAGGAAAAAAAGAGTAGATGAAGATGATACACACAGAATTCAAGTAAGATGGAACAAATGGAGAAGTGTCTTTTATACTATGTGGTCATAAAGTACCACTGAAATTAAGAGGAAAGTTTTATAAAACAACCAAACAATGCTTTATGGATAGTATGGATTGGGTGACTAAATTTGACAAGAATAAAAAGTGATGATAGCAGAAAGTTGAGATGATGTACAGAAACACCGTATCAGATAAAACAAGTAATTAATGCATTAGAAGGAAGCGAAGTTGCACCAATAGGTATAGAAAATTAGAGAAAGATGGGTTTAAGCATGCATGGCAAACCTTTAGACGATCTAGTACAAGAGGTAGAAACAGTTTATTAACCCATTTTAAAAGGGAGAAAGGAAAATTTAAAAAGACTCGAAAATGAACCAGTAATGTTTGAATATAGATGAGGACATACATCTTGACCGAACATAATGGCGAGGCATGATACATATAGCCACCACACAAAGTGGTATAACGGCTTTAGTTCGTTGTCATTGTTGTATAAACATTAATTTGAAAAAAAAAAAAAAAACATACTTCTGAGCCTATTTTGAATAGCATATCAAATAAGAATATCTTCAAGATCAAGTACCGAAAAAAAAAAAAAAAAAGAATTTTTAAAGGGAACAAAAAAACATAAATTAAACAGCAATAAGCATTACATATTCATTCCACAAATAAATAAAATTCTCCAAGCCTATTTAAAAATAATTATCAAATACAAGTGCCATAACACTATCTCATGGACTATTGTGTCCAAAAGTCCATCAGAAAAACGATTTTAAAACAAGCTCTAGATTCGCGTAATTTGATCTATACATGAAGAATGAATGAAACTGACCAGATTTTACTGGCATCTGAATGCCAGATTTAAGTGTTGCACTATTGTCTTTGGTACTACAGAGGCTAAACAAATGTAGTAATTAGCTATACTCTCTAGCTAAAATAAATCCATCCAAAATATGAATAAGACTGCTCATTGCATTGTTAATAAATGTCTCTAGATAATTTGAACCACTTGACAAAAACAGACTTCTGTCGTCTTCCTATGTGTCGCTCTTCTTATTCATATTAGTTAAAATGCAATGACACAAGAAAAAAGTAGAGGTGATAAAAAAAGGGAAGTGGAATATCATTATTTCATAGACACAACAATAAGGAAAAATTTAACAAAAAAATATCTGAATTTGCTAACAAGTTCAATCAATTAACAGCACTGTAGCAGGCAATAAGTTTCACAAATCAGTTCAGTGCAGCAGCTGCAAAATACCCTTCATTTGCAAATACCAATAAAACAATAACAAAGCAAGTTACCAAGGCATTCAGAAAAAGCACGACGACAAGCATTAGCAATTTAGCATACAGTGCATACAGCAATAATAACTCTCCTACAATCGATAAGTCACGAACTAACACACAAATAAATTAAATCTCTGGCTTCCAGATTTCAAAACTTACGATCAAGAACAGAAATAAACCTGAGCTAGGGTTTGCAATAACAAATTACAAACAAGATAAAGTAATAATAAATATGCCAGATGCAAATGAACCATCAAAGCAGAGAAATCAAACCTGTCGAAACAAATTTGGATTACAATCAGGAGAGAAGAAAATGGCCGATTTGAAAAGCTTGGAATCAAAGTAATAATTTTGACCGAAGAAGAAATTAATGTAACGTATTAGGGCTCAAACGAAACTGTGAAATTTGTATTTATTCCAGAACTGTCTGGAATTCACTTGCCAAAGATTCCCAAATATTAAAAAGCAAACTACAGTCACTTCTCCTTAAATCTGGTCCGAATATTAGATGAAGGGAATGAAGGGTGTGAGAATCCACGCCCCCAAACATTTCTAAACACACCACAACTTTTTAATTTTTTATTAAAGAATACAAAAACAATATAATTCCACATTTACCCTTATGAATGAATAAAAATTGATAGCCTGCAATTCTTAGTATCTCCTCTCTTTCATTTTTCTTGTTTTTTCTCTTAATTTTTTGCTAAATGAAGGATAATATAATAAGAAGTATTTCAAGGGTATGAAAATCATGTAAAAATAGTAATCGAATATATTTCTATGTATTTGGCCAATTAGGATTGAACGACACTATCAAATTTGATTTTTTTACAGATTTTTACACATTTCTCATATTATTTTTACATAATTTTCATGTATTTAGATAACAACTTCATTAGAATGTTGTTTCATTTTTCAAATATTTAAGAGAAAAAACTAGATAGATGAAAGAAAGAAAGGGAAAGAGAGAGAGAAGGGATGTGAGATGACGAAGGAAAAGAGAAGGATGTTCATATTTTATTTGTTTTAATATTGAAGTGTAAAGTTGGAATTATATTATTTTTTAAATTCTTTTTAATTAAAAAAAAAAGTTGGGATGTGAATAGGCCCATCATTAGGGGCATGTTTACTAAGGTGTAATCAAGGACGAAAATGTCGCGAAATATCGCCGATTTGTCGCCGAAATTTCGTTCTAGAGACAGCACCGATACAATATATGGGGGTATTTTTTTTTCGTAGAAAAATCGGCAAAAAATCGGCGAAAATCGGTAATTGTCGTTGTCGGTTTCGTTGTCGACGGAAATGGGCTGATTCCGGCCTGTTGTCGCCGAGTTATCGACGAAAAATCGGAGAAATATCGGCTGATTATCGGCTCAAATGATATACAGGTTCTTCGCGCCGGTGTTGTCTGCGCAGTTCACCGTCGCCGCCACCGGAAGACCCAGAGACATCCTGAACTTGTTCCCCGCGGTTCCTCCTCGACCTCGCTTCGACATTTTCGCTGGATTCAAACCAAGACTGAAAGAAGGATTGTCTGCGACTCTGCACGGTTTTGTTTTGTATGTGAGAGTGGTGTGGGCTAGGGCTTGAATGATGCAGGCCCAATTTATTGTCATTGTCATTGGGCTTATTCGGATATATTCTTCTTTCAATATATTAGAGTGGTGTGGGCTAGGGTTGCTTGGTAGGCCCAATTTCAATTTTTTTTTCAAATTCTTTATTTTTTTCTCGAAATTACCGATATTTCCACCGATATCGATATATCCGTCGATATATCCGTAAAATTAAGATACCGATATATCCGCAAATACCGATATTTTTGTCCTTGGGTGTAATATGGTGAATAAGATAAATCATCACTCATTATCATATGTGTACTATATAATTGACAAAAGTGTGTGAGATATCTAATAAATCGGGTTAATTTTTTTTTTTAAAAGGACAATTTGAGTGATAAGTATCCTACACATGAGGGTGAGACATTTTATCCCACTTAAATTTAGAAAAGTAGAATTATATATTTATCCCCAATATAAATCTTGTTATTACCATTTTATTATCCTACTTCCTTTTTTAATTGAGGAAAACTTTAAATAAAGCATAAGCTTAAACTAGTCATTTTACAAATATCACATTCTTTGTCAAGAGAAGGAAACGTGTGATGTTTTGTTTAGGATTTTTTGTCATGGCTAGTACCCAACAAAGTAAATGAAGGATTTGATAATTAAAAACATCCTAATTATAAATGATATCCAAAATGCATTTAAGGATAAATTATCCACACTAGCATAGTAAACCTGCCCTAGATGAATCCACCATATCTATAAAAATGGGACAATTATTAATTTGGTTGAAACAATGGGTATGCCAATTTTGTCAAATGTTTATTAATTTTAATTTCTTATTTGTCAAGTATCTAGTATGTTGTATATGAATTTGATTTGAATATTCTATTACATTTTATGTTATATCTTATATTTCATAATATTTAATACATAGTACATGTTACTTAGTGATGTCATATGATCTCGAATTAATATTTTGAAATATGAAATGTAACACCAAATGTAATAAAAGGTTAACACACTTCATTACTAAATACACCTCAAAAATAATTATAACTTATAAAAAATTGTAACACATCTCAATTTTACTCTTTAGATTGTGTTTATTTGGGACACTTAGGATTAACTAGGATAGAATAACTATTTGAATGAGGAAGAGATATGGATAAATTTGAAAAACGTTATATTTGAATGAGGATGAGATATAGATAAATTTGAAAAACGTTATCAATTGTTTACTTTGTATAATTAAAAGTGAGAGATGGATAGTATCTATCATTATAAATTGCTTACTTCAAATTATTAAAATATATAAAGTGATTCAATTATTGAAACACTCTTTTATTTAGGAACTATTTGAAAAATCCATAAATATACCAATAAAATAATATAAAAGATAAAAAAAAAATATAAAGAATTACAATTGAAATTAAAACATATTTAAACAAAACTAAAATTATAAATTAAATGACCTGCAAAGTTTTTTGAAGTCTACAAATTAAGTAATAAAATATAAAAATATACCATTAAATAAAAAAATCTTAAAAATCTACAGCATAATAAATAAAACATCCAGTTAATTTCACTTTATTTAACAAAAATAATAATTATATATTTTGGAGCCTTAGTACATCTACCTACATTTCCGGAAACATGTGCAATATGTTCTTTTACTCTTCTAATTCCACCGGTTATAATTTTACCATAATAATTATATTTTATGCATCTATTACCATCACCAATAGGAGTATAAAAATCCCAACCAATATCACGTTTGGGGGTTATCCTACAAATATTATGAAATTAGTAACTTCAACTATACATGTCACATAAAAAAGAATTAATATTTGATAACCATACTTTTATAAACCAATGTGATGTAATACTAATCTTTTATTGAGTTTATTTATACTTCATACAATTCAAAAATATTCTTATAATGTCAATCTTTAACCACTCATTTCTATATTGACTTGTGAAAAAGAAAGAAGAAAATAAAATTGAGATAAGAAAAATATTAGAGTAGAATTTTATGAGATCCTAATATAATTAAGACATAGGTTGTATTTAGTTATTCAATTAAAAAAATATCGATACTTTAATTTTATAAGGTTTGAGTGAGTAACTAACAATATCATTGTCTAATTAAATAACTAACTATATTGTAACTTAATTGCTTACATCACACAACATGCAAAATATAATAAAGAATACATTTATGCTTTAAATTTGTTAATTACTTCAAATACGAAAAAGTAAAAAATCACAGTTTGAGGGGAGGGGGCTAGCTTCGATACTTTTTAAGTTGACTTTAAATTTTATCTTTCAAATACTAAATATCAAATACTAAATATCTTGTTTACCTTTTTTTTGTAGCTCTCCTCCAACTTCACGTTCTCTTTCAACTAATTTGCAGAGGGGGCAAGAAAATATGATGAAGTTTTCTCAAGAGTGGTAGTAGGTGTCGGCTAAGGCAAAACACTAGTAGGTTCAATTTATAGTTGGGTGAGACTATCTGCACCCCACTCATTTCTAACTACACCCCATAATTAAATAAATTAAAAGTAATTATATATTAAACATCTAAAACCTCTTAATTACCCAATATAAAGATAGGCACAACTAAGCACACCCCATATCTTTTAAGTACATCCCATTACCACTTATCTCTCCTATTCAACTTCTTCTTCTCCATTTCCCAAACTCACTTTAAATCTTCAAAACAAAAATTACTACCTACCAAGCAATTTTTGGGTGAAAAATGTCAATGGAATGGGAAGAGACATGCAAAATGAGCAATGTAAGTTTCTCATTCATTTTTTAGAGTTTTTAATAGTGTACTTTGAAAAATCGAGTTTCAGGATTTAGAAAATAAAATCCCGTTGGAATAGTCGTGTTCGACCACATCAGGCCGAACTCAACATGGAGTGTTCGACTTGAAGTAGTCGAACAATCAATAGGCCACTCAATTCACATACTCGAATGTAGTGCTTTTTGTTCGGCCTATATAGTCGAACAACACCCTATAAGTTTGGCCTACGTAGTCGAACATATGATGATATGTTAAACCAACGTAGTTGAACAAAGTCTTTTTTTTGTATAATTTAATATTTCGTTCCAAACAATATATTTCTTATGTTACTTGTTCATTGTTTAATAGGAAAACGATTCGAAATCCACAGAATTAAGTGTGGTAAGTCCCATGGAGGAATATGTTCATGATGTTAAGGTGATGGATCTACTATATGAATAAATAGATTGTACAGTTGAGTTTACCACCAATTTAGCTTTTAAAGATCATAGTGTGTTGGTCAATTGGGCAAAAGGAGTAGCACATAGACTTAATATGGTGGTGTTAGTGAAACGCTCAGACGGGGTGCCTAGTGGTAGGCGGCCTAGAGTTTATTTGTGTTGTGAAAGAGGTGGTACGAACCGTTCAACTAAACCAAAGATGAAAAGACCAAATTTGGATGACGACAATCAGGACACGCAGATGAAAAGCTTTAGAGAGAGAGTAATTGGAACGAAAAAGTGTGATTGTCCTTTTCTTTTGAAGGACACTCAAATGAATTATGTGGGTGAATGGTCTCTAACAGTTTTTTTGGGTCTCATAGTCACCCAATGGGCTCTTACTTGGTGGGGAACTCATATGCCGGTTGACTTACAGTGTTAGAAGATCGTTATGTTTTTGACTTGTCGAAGAATAACACTAAACCCAAGGATATTTTGAGTAGTTTGAAAGAAACTTTTGTTGATAATAAGTCGACACTGAAGACCATTTACAATGCTCGTCACAAGCATCAAATTGTTGAGCATGGAGGTCATTCTCAAATGTAATATCTGTTGGAGAAATTGAGTCATTATAAGTATTATGACAAGAGATGCGAGCACACTGACAGGGTTAAAAATCTGTTTTATACTCACCCGACCAGTGTTGAGTTGTTGCGCACATTTTTGAATGTGATATTGATGGACTGTACGTATAAGACCAATCGATATAAGATGTCTCTTTTAGAGATTGTTAGGATCACATCCATAGATATCACCTTCTCGATTGCATGTGTATATTTGAAGGCTGAACGTCAGGAGAATTATATTTGGGCGCTGACAATTCTAAAGGGATTAATGGATCAATCAACATTACCAAAAGTGATTGTCATTAATCAGGAGCTCGCATTCATAAATGCGATCGAAGTTACCTTTTCCAATTCAAAAAATTTGTTGTATCGGTGGCATATCAGCAAGAATATTTTAATGAAGTGTAAACCAATGTTTAATACCAAAAAAGAGAAATGAGATTCATTTAACAATTCATTCCATTCATTGATGGTTGTTGAGGATTTGCTTAAATTCAATGAGTTGTTACGGAGATTGAGGGATGATTACGCCGACTACCCAGAGACCATCAATTATATGATTGAAAACTGGATAACACCTTACAAGGAGAAGTTTGTTTCATGTTGGACCAATAACGTTATGCATTTTGATAGCACGACAAGTAGTAGGTACGTACATAATTTTGGTAATTTATCATCATGTTTCCTTTGTTTCATTTATATTTTGAGGGTAACTGTACGAATGTCTTTATGTTTTCGTCATATAGGACAGAAAGTGCCCATTCAAAACTGAAGAAACAACTTGGAACAAGCCAATCAAACTTCAAAATTTCTTGGGAAAGGATTCATGGACTATTGATCGTGTCTCACAACACAATCAAAACATTATTTGAGAAGAGTTTGAATATCATACATCATCGCTATAAGTCTCCTCTTTTCAAGATAATACGATGTTTGGTGTCACATACTGCTATGCACAAGATCTTTGAGGAGCTCAAAGGTGTCATGCGGTGTGGATTCCTTGTTATGTGGGTGTGTTCTGAGAAGAACTTGTGGGTTGTCATGTGCACATGAGCTAGCCGAATAGACTCGAATTGGTGCACCTATCACATTAGACATGGTTCACAGTTTTTGGAGAAAATTAGACTATGAGCCATCGAAGATAGATGCCAATATTAGTTTTGAACTTGGAAGTCGGTAGCAAGAGACAGTGGGATGTATTAACAACATTTTCGAGACCTCAACAAAATCCCAAAGGTTATTGTTGCTTAAACGATTTTGAGAAATCTCTTTGCCGTCTACTTTCTTATTACTTGAGCCCGAGATTCATACACGTGTTCGTGGTCGGCCTAACAAGGCTCAAATTCATGCCCAAAAGTTAACGAAACGTGATAAGAATGCATTTGAATATGTAAAATCGATCATTGATAGTTGTTCACCTGTTGATCAAAGCACTGAAATATCTAGTCCATCATCGGTGGGACCTTTATTTGCCAAAGCAAAATGATAAAAATAACCGATGTAACGACGATCTACATGTGCAGCATCTGAGACTCCACTGACAGAACTAATCCTGACTTTCTAGAGACCTTACATCAGTAGCACAACAAATGTGAAAGAAGACAATTATTGCGGGTTTCGGTGTGTAGCTGATGCATTTGGGTTAGGAGAGCATTCGTGGCCGAAAGTTCGTAATGACCTAATAGGGAGTTGGAGGAATTCACATCTCTATATGCTAGTGTTTGGCTCGATCAGACAAGGGTTGAGCAGATGTTGGTGATGTTGAGGTATTTCAAAGATGAAGTCTATGATTGCAAATATTGGTTTGTATATCCGGAGACGTATAATTTGGCTGCATCAGTTTACAATATGGTCTTTATACATATCTCGCCTCAGCAGAGCCTCACATTTCTACCGCTGAGGATGCCTGTGGCGATGAATCCTTAAATTGTATGCATGATACTCGTAGGAAATAATCATTTCATCAGGGTAATTATTCCAACAAAATTGTACTTCTATTCATTATACATATCAATTCTCTGAAATTATTTCATGAACTAACCATGTAGGTGAAGTTAGTAGATGGTGCACCATTACCACCTATTAGCATAACATGGTACGGTTATCATTATCCATGTGACGAGGATTGATTAGTTCTCTACCAATAACAACTAGCAAAGTACAATAGTCTCGCAACATAAGATAAATCATCTGCAGGGGTCGTAAGTATTAAATTAGACGATGATTGACTACTCTTGATTTATTGTAGTAAATCCATGAACTGAAATTGTATCTGTAGTAACATAAAACAAGACACAATCGCATGGACATTAAACTATTTGTAGACACATTTTGTGACCTAATTTATGTAGCTTTCTCTTTTCTAAGTTCATTTTGTATATGAGGTCAACTTTAGTCGTGTAAATGGCAGGGTTGGAATTTATTTAGCTTGAAAATTGACTCTGTCTGCCCGTAATAAATCGAACATTCTCATGCGCGTTCGACCCTAATGGCCGAACAACCTACAACATGTTTGACCCTAATGGTCGAACGACCTACAACGTGTTCAACCCCAATGGTCGAACAACATATAACACGTTCGACTTACGGAGTATAACACATGACATGTGGTTCGATCACTATAATCGAACCAAGTGAATTATTTTTGATGTCATATAGTCGAACATGTACACACGTGTTCAAATGTGTTGGTCGAACGGAATGACTGTGAGTTCGACTCTAGGGGTTTGAACATAATGTACTGTGTTTAACCCTAGTGGTCGAACAGAGTAAAAAAATGACATGTTCACATAATCATGGTCACTGCACGCATTGAATCAAATACTAACATCATGCCGATGAAATGAAAATCATACCGCCAAAAACAGATATTAAAAACATTAACACCAAAGTAGACAACAAAACAGAATAACATGAAGTAGAGTACAATAAACATAATCTGAATGTTTTGAAAACTAACATGAACTAAGTTTTGAATTTCACACTAAGTCCTATGATTTCTTTGAGACCTAACGTGCGCTCATCGTGAAGGTTCTGACTCAAACGGATCATTTATCGACAAGGCTTCGTATGCATGCTCGACTAAGGGCATTACGTATTTCATGGATAAATGTGGGTCTTGAACTCTCCACATTTGCACCAACGGGTTGATATGAGCGTGAGCCATATGAATCATTTCCCAAGGTTGAGCATCTTGGGTCGAGGTGGACGCCTGTGTAGCATTTGACACATAATCTAGATTCTACATCTTCAGATGTGATACAGTCGTATATCAATCTATGTAATTCTCCAAGCATTCTCAAGCAGGATTCGCATATCAGCCAAGATGCTCTGCAGACAAAAAATGACTACTTCACTATCTAAAGTAGTTTCCCAACAAGTGAAAAGCAATTTTGTACTGTGCTCCCGTACTACCTCTCCTAGCTTTGCTTGGTATGAGAGGGTTCTCAAGAATCGTCTGTAGAAATTCGAATTGTCGCAAGACGCGATTAGGATGGTAAGACTTAACTATGTCAAATGTACGGATGCATTCGATATAGAACATAACATCTTCACGGGGATACACATTCCACATCCGAGCATAAAGTGTCCAAACGACCTACAAGATCACATTTGTCTACACTTTGGAATTTCTCAAATTAAAGATAATAAAATTTTAAATGTTCGGTTTACTTACATTACTCAAGGAGTACATGTCTAATATCTCTCTCCAAGCTAAAATATGGTCAATCGATGGTCCTAGGGAGGATTATAGGGCCCATCTCACTGTCAATTGATTACCATTTCAGAAATTGACATTATGAGTTGGTCGTGTAATAGGAAAGTACTCGTATATCCATACCTACATCAGAAAAAGAATTTTTCAGAAATATAAATAAATAACAAAAATATCTTGGGTAAAAGGTGTTCCAACTAACCTCTAACAATATCAAGTACCTCGACATCTGTCTCACCCCATAACGAGATACCAGTCCTAACTGCCGATATAGATAAGCAAGTGCAACAGTTCCTCAGGAATAAATGTGTACTCGGCGCACATTTCCCAACAATCTCAAAATGTTGGTGGAGACTCTTGAGCCGCTTTTATCTGAAAAGATTGTGCAACCAAGCACAAACCATAAATATGCTCTAGCTGCACATATCCTAGTTGTCTCATCCTCAAAAGTGACATCTCGACTAAATCGTGATCGCAACCACTCTAACTTGACTGAAAAACCCCTTGAGCTATGCAGTACCTTACTAACGTCATCTTCTTCTATACCAAGTAATCGAGAAATCATCACTGACGCGGGGACGAGTGGTTCATCAGGTAACACAATTGGATGTCCTATCACTGGAAGTCCAATTATACAACAAATGTCATTTAGGGTGATGGTCATCTCTCCAAATGGCATGTGAAAATTGTTGGTCTTCGGATCCCAACGCTCTACAAAGGTGTATATCAAATTCTTGTTCGGGTTTTTATAAGATATCGCCCGTAAATTGTAGATCCCAGATCGCCTCATCAATCTACCCCAATCCTCAAATTCACCTTCTAACTTCCACGACTCCATCTTTGTTGTATGACACCAACGCTTGAGCACATCTCTTTCTTCGTTAAACAAAATCTTCAAAGCGACGTGAGTTTTAAAACTGGAAATCAATTGGGGGTCAATGGGCCCTCTAGGAAATGGCCGCATCAAAACCTCCTCCTCAACCTCCTCTTCGACCTCACCACATTGGCCTCCACTGTCTTCTTCCTCTTCAGACATCTCCAGTTGTTCTGTCAAGATGGTCGGTTCTACATCCATAAACACTGCCACTTCTTCCTCTTGCTGAGGATGAGATGCAGACCCAACTGAGGTTAGGTAAAATAATCTGAGGGCGTTGACTCCTCGACACGACGCTTTCTTTCTGAAGCCGTCGATCGCTTCATCCTCGTGTATATCTTAACTGCATCAACATAAGAAATATTAAAATAAATAATATATGAAACATCAAATTATGCAATGTTCGACTCTCTACCGACCAAAAATAATAAGAGCGTTCGGCCAAAAAGGCCGAACATTATCACACACGTTCGACCATGTTTGGCCGAACGACACTACTTTGTTCAGCCAACGTGGTTTGAACTACCATCAAATTCCTCAATCGGGAAGGGTCGAACAACATCACAAGTGTTCGAATGACATGGTCGAACACAATCATAAATATTTGATCCTTACGGTTGAATGATATGGAGGAATGTCGAACAACCAGGACCGAACCAATTAGCGTAGAATTGACGGTGTGCATTTTGCAAATTTGATTAACACCGTGATTTTTGTCCACATATTACTACGAATATACTAATAATCATATCTAAATGCTAAGAGTGTTCGATTTTACACAGAAAATTACCAGCTAATATCTACTAATCAAATAACTCCTTAAAACCAACTAAATCAAACAACAATGTCAAAGGGTAAATACAAACCTTGATTTGGGGAGTCCATTGCAGTCGTTTGATTTATCTAAGATTAAGGTTAGATGAGTTATTCAATTCTTCCAATATGCACTCTCTTCTCTTCCTCTCTAAACCCTAATGTTGGGGTGTGTTTGCAATTGAATTTGGGATGTGTGAATTGTTTAATTTTTCAAAGGGTATAATTGGAATTGTGTGGGGTGTGGTTAAGGAAAATCAAATTATAAAATTAATAATGTGGTGTGTGGATAGAAAATGGGGTGTGGTTAGAAATGAGTGGGATGCGGATAGTCAATTTTATCATCATAGTAGGTAAAATAGGCATGTGATAATATTTCAAGCTTTGTTCTTTTATATAGTTTTATTCCATTGCTACAGCTCTATTTTTTTTTTCAAAACATGTGATAATATACTACAAACATATTAGATAATACAAGACATGTGAGCACCAGCATGATATTGCGACTTTATGTTTTTCAACATTTTACAGCTTTCACTCGTCAATTATAACATACAATTCTTCATATATTTTTATCTCTAATAATATATTGTATATATATATACATATTACGATACTCATATATAATAAACATGTATAAAGAATATTACATTCAATTGCAAAAAAAATATACAGTGTTGAAATTCAATCATCTATCCGTCATTTTTGCTTTTATACCTGTTAAAATCTGTTACGGTCGTTATAATGTCGTTACAGTCTGTTATAACGTTGTTACGGGCGTTATCACGCCAATATCATGCCCAATAATATAGCCGGCCGTTTTTAACCAAATCAGTGATGCGGAGGTGACCGTTACTGTTACGTAACGACCGTTACGATCATTATAATGCCGTTATTTTGAACACTCATTGAGTATTGAAACTCCGATTGATACGAAGTTATTAGGTCCTTGCATTTAGAAATTCCACGAGAATTCATAGTACTAAGTTTATTTTTCATGATTTTAGAAGTATAAATATTAATCATGTTTCATTTTTTTTTTTCATATTAATGGATGTGAAAAAAATGAATAGCTTAGCCAAACACCTTGTATGTAGGAATACTCTTTCACATTGGATTTTCTCCATCTTTGATAAAAGAAATTGGATAATATATTTAGTAAGAAAGTAAGAATGATGAGTAGTTATGTGTCAAACCAATAAAAATAAATTACCTATTAAAAAATAAATAAGTATAACAATGAATAGGGTATGTCGAATCATCAGGAAACATAGTTTAATTATTTTGATATGAAAAATAAATGGGTTTTGGATTATTTATAACTAATTAAACTAAAATATATCTTATAATAAACTAGTCAACCAAAACAAATAACAAAAATGAAAAAATTAAATGAACTAGCAACGAGATGATAGAAATTAATAAGAGAGTGTCAAATTCTAATTTAATGGTGCTCATATTCATTTACATCATTGATCTAGACTAAAAATGCAATATATTTAAACTTAAGATTGGATATTTTGGACCGAATAATTGAGAATAACTACAATTATTAAGCCTATAAATCTGTTAGTTCCATTAATTCATTTACTAATACTAATTCAATAAGCTATAATTGGTCTATTGCTACTAAGTCAATATCAATCCTTCAAAACAATTATATGATTCAATAAGATAAAATCTAGAATTAGGGGGTGAACATCAGATTGGGTATTGTTGGATTTGGGTTTTCAGTTCAAATACCTAATTTTTTGGATATTTAATTTTAATGTCCGGAATTGATTTGAAAATTTCAAATATCCGATGTTCAGGTAATTTTGGGTACCTGAATTTTTTGGATTGATTTCTAATTATACAAGTTAGATAACTTAAACTAATTGAATATATGAGAATAATTAAAAAAGAAACATAATTGGTTATAAAAATATTAAATACAATTATATTCTAGAATGCAAAAAGTGAAGCTTCATTTTAGTCATCTTGACTTTTAGAAAAGAAACATAATTGGTTGTAATTTTTTTTAAATACAATTATATTCTAGAATGCAAAAAGTAAAGCTTCATTTTAGTCATCTTGACTTTTAAGGTGTGTCCTTCTGTTTGATTTATTACTTCTATTAAATTATGTTTAACTTTCCAAATAAAAAAAAAAATCATAACACTTCATAGAAAATATTTTTAAGGAACATAAATGAATTTTTTTAAAGAAACATGCAAGAGATTTAAATCAATTTAAACCATGAATTGAAAAAATTAAAACGTTGGAGTAAAATTTTATGTCCAAAGAAAATTAAAAGAAAAAAGTAACTGACATACCAAAGATATTGTTCAAAGTAAACTTTGATCATGAATACTAAGAAAATTTCTAAAAATAATTTGATTTTTTGTCACACCAACAATCATAATTAATTGCTGCTACCCCTTAGCACCACACCGTACATATGCTTTTATCTGTAGTATGAGATAAATATAGACTATAAACGAATGCTTTTATCTCTAGTATGAGATAAATATAGACTATAAACGAATGTTTATCTCACAATAGTATTTTTCTTTGCAACTCTTGAATAATACTAGAAAAACCATCTAACAAAACAAATATACTCTTATACTCGAAAATAATATATTATGTCCTAAATATAGTAACAATGCACGTAACTCCAAAGAATTCGAGTTAACCACTAAATTTAAAAGGCGCAACTAATTACTAATAGAGAGGTCTATAAGCCTTTCAGTTTTAAAGGCGGTCTAGTGGCCCAAGTCTCTTAGATATTATAGTGAAACAAGATTAACTATTATCTTGTACTTGAACAAAATAACATATATAAAAGTATATAACTTAACAAATCATCAATTCATATTCATAGAAAAATATAAATAAAACTCATGTAAATTTTACATCAATGCATAAGTGAATAAAATAAAACTAGTGAGAAATTACTTACATGAAGTTTCCAAAACTAATAATATTTGAAGACTTTTAAAACACTAACTAAACTTTATCAACCAAATCTCAAACATGAAGCAATTGATTGAAACAATTAAAATATCGATCACTCCTTATACTAAAACTTATGATCAACCAAATATGATCATATATAGTATATTTAGTCAATTTTAGCTAATTTCTAAATAAAGGTATACATTAATAATATTTACCCATCATATATATATATATATATATGGATTTATATAAACTTTAATGTCAATATATGGATCTATTTTAATATAAATTTTAATATTTTGTGTTGTGAAAAAAATAATAGGACATACTTTGTATTAAGATTTTTCATTATACATAATAAGAAATCGAATTTTATATAAAGGCTAAAGTAAAATTAATGTCGGTTTTACATGGTCGCGATCGATATTATGTTTAATGACATCATCTCAAATTTATTATTAGACATCATCTCTCTATCTTAATTCAATTAATTAAAATATGTACAAATTTGATCAGGATTCATATATGGAATGAGCACGGAGAAGTATGAACTACTCTTGTGTCATAAGATCACGAGATCCCTAGCCAATAATCATGTTCATAAAGCAAAATAAATTGCAAAGCGACATGATAAAATTAGAAATAAAATCAAAGAAAACTTAGACTCCATTTGGATGAAGTGATATGAAGTTTTGGATTTTTTGATTTGAAATCCACTCAAGTTGGAGTAAATTTGAAATCCACCAAAATGACTCCAAAACCAAAATGACCCCAAAATTAGTTCAAAATAAAAGTGATAGATTTCGAATCCACACTATCCAAACACCACAAATGGATTTGCAACTATGAATTTCAAATCCCTCCTCAAATCCACATATCTAAATGGACCCTTAGTGAATTCGTGACTGGTTTCTTCCTCTTTAATCTTGATTCTTCAATTTATTGGTTTCTTGCTTGTTCTCAAGATGTATTTCATTAATATGTATGCTCGTGTTCCTCTAATGACTTCCTAATTCCCTATTTATAGTTGGAAAAGTAAAAAAATCGAACTTGGATAAGAATCCTAGTTGAAAAAGAGTCCAATTCGAGTAGAAAACCCGTAACCCGACCATTTTCGACCAGGCATCGCCCGGATAGACATGAATCTTGATTTCCAACCTTATTTTTACTTTTATGGGTTGAATTTGACTTTGGTTTTTACATGAAAGTTGTAATCCTTAAATTTAGCTATCCAATGCCACTAATTTAAACCCAATATCAATTTCCTACACCAAGTTATGGCCAAAATACTCTCACCCGATCAAGACGAAAATTAGGACGTTTTGGCACAACTTCCACCTTCTTGTAAATCTCTGTTTTCTTGGAGGTAGAATTAGGAAAATTGTTCAACATGAAAGTTGTAGAATGCCTTCTTAAATTTCCAACAAAATAAAAATCATCAAATTTGAATGTCTAGAGCATGAGATATCATTTTTCTCCAAAAACTCACTTTTCGACTTTGTATCTCGACTCCAACTTGACTTTTCATTCAACTAAGCTTCCACTTTGTATTAAAATCTATCAAATTTCTTTCAAAATCAAACAAATACGTGAAATCTTAACAAGATAATAAAATTATAAAATATTACGAATATATGTTTTTTTTATGCAAAATGATATGAAATTGAACATTAAAGTGTATAAAATAACGCAAGATCAATCGATATTAGATTTTATGATACATTGTAGCTCAACATAAATTATTAATATTTTGTGTTGTACAAAACTAATGTATTGAATTGTAAAGTACTAATACTTCCTTTTTTTTGGATCGATATTAAGTTAATGACAGTCTACCTCAACATAAATTAATATTTTGTGTTGCACAAAATTAGAGTTGCATAGTTTTATAAAACATAATATTGTATAAATCCTAACCTAATATAGGATCTACAAAATCATAAAACAACTAAAATAACCGGTAATTCAAGCAATGGGGCAATTGAATGGTACTTAATGATTAGTTTTCTTTTTGATAGCTGACACACCAACTGATCCTAATGCATAGGATTTAATGGTCTAATTGTAAAAAAAATGAAAAAAAATCACCAGCTGTTTTAAAGTTACTATTTCATTCTAAAATTTTTAATTAAGCAAAAAATTCCATATAATTTCGAAAAGTAATTTTGAAGGTTAAATTGCCAAAAATAAATAAAATCATCACCTATCCAAAAGTTACAATTTAATACAGAATTTTTTAAATAAGCAATATATATATATATATATATATATATATATATATATATATATATATATATATATATATATATATATATATATTCACAACGTTTATCCACTATTGTTGTTGAAATTACAATTCATTTTTTTGGTGATCTAAATTCATTATCCGGCTAAATAATCATGTCGGAACTCCATAAGCCACACTGTTATGATTTATTTATCCTCAAATACAACAAACGAGTTTATATTTTAATTTATTGGAACAACCTTGTTTTGATGTAAATAAAAAATATTACTTTTAAAAAATAAGTCTTATGTGATGTCTTACATGACTATTTAACTAGAACTTTCACTTAGATTGTTGGAAAAAAAATTATGATTAAAATTATAATAATGAATAAAAATTATGATTTTGTTTTGGCAATTTGATTTTTGAATTTTTTTTTCGAAATTACATGACATTTGATGTGATACTTATCTAGACCCTTGGACTTTGTTCATCCACAAATGGAATAATAATCTAAATTACAATAATTGATAAAAGTTATAATTTTGTTTTTTACTAAATTCAAAAGGTTATGATAAAATTGTAATTTTTGAAAATTTGTTGATTTTTTTTTTGTTTTTTGCTATTAAACCTATTTTAATTCACTTTTTTAATATGTAAGAATTAGGGGTGGAGATTGGAACGTAAATTTCCGATATCCGTCGAATCCGATCCGAAATTTTTCGATTTTGGAACGAATATTTTTAATCCAAAATCCGAATTCCGATTTTTCCGAAAATTTTTGGATGGAAATTGGAATTAGTTTTGAAATTTTTGGAAATTCCGAAATTCGATCCGAAATATTTCCGAAATTTAATTTTCGGAAATTCCGATTTCCAATCCGATCCAAAATTCCGATTCGATTTTCGATTTATTTCTGAAATAATAGTATATAGTATTCTTCTATAACAAATAGTATATAGCATAAAATGTTTGAATTATATTATATAATATAATATATTTTATATACATTTACTCTATGTAAATATAAATATACATATTATAGTATATTTTATAATACTATATACTTTATACTATGTGTAAATATAAATATACATATTATAATATACTTTATAATACTATATACTAAATAATATATTTGATATACTTTATACTATATGATAGTATATAAATATATTATATACTATATGTATATAATATAGTTTATACTATAGTTTTATTTTATACTATATACTATAGTTTATAGTTTATACTGTAGTTTTTTAGTATTATTTTATAATATATACTATATACCATAGTTTATATTGTAGTATTTTAGGTCGTATTATTTCTTAGGATATTATAAAAGGTAATATAGCTAATAGACCAATTAATTAATTTCGAAAAAATTTTAATTTCTGAAAATTCCGAAAAAAATTCCGAAAATTTCCGAAAAATTTCGAAAAAAATTCCGAAAATTCCTAAATTTTGGAATTCCGAAATTTCCAAAATTTCCGAAGTCGGATTGCATTTCAGATTTCCGAAATTTTTTGGATGGAAATTAGAATTGATTTTTTATTTCCGAAATTTTTTGGAATTTTTCCGAAACACCCTATTTCCAATTCGATCCGTGCGATCTCCACCCCTAGTAAGGATATATTAGACATAGAAATAAATATTTCGTTATGATGTGATGTACCATCTCACTTATTGAAAACTTTTACTTTCAATACTAAAGACAAATCACATGTCTTATGAAATTTATTATTAAATTTTATTATGAAAAGTATTACTTAAATAGGTATGACCATAGTGTTTGGGCCCACTTTTGAAACGTTAATTTTCTACCTGTCCCCCCCCCCCCCCCCCGGTCCCTTTCTGCTGCAGCGGTAGGCGATGCCTAATGCTACACGATATCATGCACTGCTATGCCAGTCCACCGTAATACGGTGTTCCTTTCCCTATGTTTTCACGTGATTAGACTATGGGTAAATCCTACTATCTATATTATCACCAGATAAAACGAGGGATAAAACTCTAAATAATATTCGAGTCCTTCCTCGTCCAAAAGCAGAGCAGCATAGTCTCTGTTATTGACATGGAATCCAATCAAACTGCCGGCAAGCCCATAAAATGCCGAGGTAATTTATAATTCCTTCAATCTCAGATTAATGATTCATCTTTGATGTTGTATACATGTGTGTTGTACATGTTTGTAAACAAGTGGTCAACGGTGGTGGTTTGCAGCGGCGGTGGCTCGGAAAGCTGGGGAGCCACTGATCATGGAGGAAGTCTTTGTGGGCCCACCTCAATCTCGAGAAGTTCGCATCAGAATCATATGCACTTCTCTCTGTTACAGCGATGTCACTTTCTGGAAATTGGAAGTAAGTAGCCATTATTTTCTTCTCAAATCTGCATTTGATATAACTGCTTTGATCGATCTTCTAATTTAGTTAATTTTTGAAGGCCGAATCTTTTCCAAGAATTCTGGGACATGAAGCTGTTGGGTAATTTTCATTCATTTGCATTATACAATCTTCTTAAATGAAGCACTCTAACTGTTTGATGTTTTTCTGCAACTAAAGTGTTGTCGAGAGCGTTGGCGATGGTGTGAGTGAGCTTGTTGAGGGCGATACTGTCATTCCAATATTTTTGCCAGATTGTGGGGATTGTACGGATTGCAAATCCAAGAAAAGCAACCTCTGTTCTAATTTCCCATTCAAGGTGTCTCCATGGATGCAGGATGGAACTAGCAGATTTACAGACCTTAATGGAGAGACTTTATACCATTTCCTATTTGTGTCTAGTTTCACGGAATACACAGTCGTGCATGTTGCTAACATCACCAAAATCGATCCGAAAATCCCTCCAAACAGGGCTTGCCTCCTAAGCTGTGGAGCATCAACAGGTATGGTGGAATCCCAGATGCTTGCATATTTTACTTTGTAGGAGGTGAATTCTAGGATTGTGTAGAGTTTGGACTAAGTGAAGTAAGATCGAATTAGCAACTTCTTGAACTGTATTCAGCTTGAGCGCAATAATTATTTCCTGCTTTATACTCATGCCCTTTAAATTAGCCCAGATAAATTTGCATTACAAAATTTGGAAAGGTCACCTATTTTCATCTTATATGTCATAGTTCAGGTACTAATCTGTAGTCATGGAAAACATGTGTGCAATGAAAGCTATATGTTTCTATAGATAATTACAACTTGGTAGACAATTTGTGTATCTTGATGGGGGTTCATTTCATTGATTTACAGAATGATCAAATGAGATGATTATCTTTTAGTTGGTTCATGGCAAGAATTTGAAGTAGACTTGGGGATATATATATGTTTCTATTATTCAGGTGTAGGAGCTGCGTGGAGGTCTGCGAAAGTTGAAGCAGGATCTACTGTTGCCATTTTTGGTCTGGGATCTATTGGATTGGCAGTAAGAAGCTTTCAAAGACTTTTACTTCTTTTTTTCATGTGATAGAACGTAAAAAACCTGAATTTTCATTGAAGGTTGCAGAAGGGGCAAGATTATGTGGCGCTACTAGAATAATTGGCATTGATGTGAACCCTGAAAAATTTGAAATAAGTAAGTACATGCTGGTTCTTCTCTGGAATTTGAAAAGAGTTATCCTAAATAGAATGAAAATCCCTTTCATTGTACAATCTTATTATGTGTAAGAATCTTACTATCATGCCTAAAATGGGATATTGGATGTTTTAGTGGAGCACAAAACTGACAAAAGGACATACTTGTATAAGAATCAAGCTGCTAGTGTTCTTACCATCCAAATAAATCATTTAATATGCAAAAGATGTGCTAAAATATGCTTTGACACCATCTAGGTAAAGCATTTGGAGTAACTGATTTTATTGATTCAACAAGGTGTGGGGAAAAGCGTGTAAGCGAGGTAGTTTCTTATCCTAGCTTCTTAAATTGATCCACACAATGCAAAGCTTGAACTAATTTGCAAGCCAGACAAGTTTTCCATTTTCTCTGAAAGTTATTTAGTTTTGTTGGTATTCTGTTTTCAGATCGTAAATGAGATGAGTGGTGGAGGAGTCGACTATTGCTTTGAGTGTGTCGGAAAGGCATCAGTGGTTGAGGAAGCATATGCTTCCTGCCGAAAGGTTAAGCCAACTTTTTTTTTTTTTTCATTTCCTTCATGTTTCTCTTGCTATATATTCACTCTTCTATTTCTTGCATCACTTTCCTATGTATAGGGATGGGGTAAGACAGTTGTGGTCGGGGTTGACAAACCTGGGGCGCAGTTGAGTTTCAGCTCGTATGAGGTTCTTCATTCTGGTAAGACTCTGTTGGGAAGCATGTATGGAGGTTTGAAACCGAAATCGGACATACCAATTCTTGCTAAAAGATATATGGACAAGGTAGTTCAAACTTGAGATTGGTCTTGTTTGTTGTGTTTTGTGGGAGTTTGAGCAGTGTGTTAATATATTGTTTGTACAGGAACTGGAACTTGATAAGTTTGTGACACATGAGATTGGTTTTGAAGAGATCAACAAAGCTTTTGATTTGCTCATTCAAGGGAAGAGTCTCAGATGTGTGATTTGGATGGACAAATGATTGATTGTCTTTCTGCTTTTTTCATATAAATTGAATCTAAATTTGATAATAATAATAATGACTGTTTGCAGTCAAGGAAGGAAGCTTGGAACATCTCAAAGAAACTAATGTTGTGTTTGATGATAAATTGCTATCTAAATAATGCATGAATATAAATGGACTTCTACTAAAAAATAACGAACTATTGTCCACTTTGTAGTTTTATCACATTTTATACACAAGTTTTAAAAAAAATGTTATTCGATTCATTTGATTATTAGTAATTTATGTTTATAACTTAATTTATTGGATGCCAACAACCAGGAGTGTGCATGGTTCGAGAATCTCCGGAAATGAATCAAAATTTTGGAGAATCTAAAAATGATTTTTCGAAACCGAACCAAATTTCGGTTCGATTTAGTTTAGAGTTTAGGTTCTAATGCCAACATTGGCTTGGGATGGAGATTCGGATACTCAGAGTTACTAAAAGTTTTAAAACCAAGAAGTAAAAAAAGAGATAAAATTCATTTTAGATGAAATGCACTGAATTTGAAAAATGAACTAGACATTAATTTGAAAAAACAAGAGTAGGACTTGTGTGCACCTAGAGTATGGATCTTAAATCGTACCCCACCCGACCCGCATGTTTTGGATCCACGTATAAATTTAATTTTTTCCCTAATCTTCTCTATTCTTCACAGGACACGTTCTTCCTTTTCCCTCTCTCTTTTTTTTGTTTGTTTTCTCACTTCTCCGTTCTTCTTTACCTTCTTCTCTTCTTTTCTTTGTTGCACTATTTGATTATCATTCTACTATTGTTATGCAGAAGTTGAATTTCACGTTCAACTAAAACATGATTTTTTTTTTTATTTGGATGAAGATTTGAGTTCTTTAAGAAAATGTTTGTGGGTTGATTGTATATGTAAATCTATTTGTTTTTACCTTGAAAACATGGTGAATGTTGTTGACTATAAAATAGTTAATTAATTTCAAGAGAATATTTAGTAGGAAATTGAGAATTGTTCATTGATACTTGGTTGTAGTGATATAAGTTAAAAGATGGAGATTGAGTACAAATCACAATTTCATTACAATGCTTTAAAATATTGAAAATTAATTATTGCAATCATAAGATTATTTGTAGAAAATTTGACGGGAAGATACAAAAATCTATGACTTTAAACTTACAATCTACAGGATATTAATATACCTTAAGAGTATATGAATAATACCTTTAGGGTTCATTTGGATAGATGAATTTGAGGAGATATTTGAAATCCATAGTAGCAATAATGTTTGGATAAGTGTGGATTCAAAATCTGTCACTTTCATTTTAAACTAATTTTGGAGTCATTTTGATGGATTTCAAATTCACTCCAACTTGAGTGAACTTGAAATCCATTCATTTGATATCCAAAATTTCAAATAATTCTATCCAAATGAAACCTTAAATTATACGAATAATACCTTTACATGTAATAAGTAATACATTAAGTAACATCTTTCATTAAACAAAGTAACTAATACCTTAAGTAATAACTTATGAGTATGCAACTAATATCTTACAAGTATATAATTAATACCTTTCATTGAATAGGTAAAATGTAAATAAACATTTTAATTATTCAATTAATACCTTATGAATATGCAACCAGTATCTTACGATTAATATCTTTTATTGAATAAATAAAATATAAATATATATTTCAATTATACAAGCAATAACTTATAAGTAAAAAATATATAACTATATATACTCATAAGGTATTAGTTATATATTTCATACTCATAAGATATTGTTATATACTCAAGAAATATTAATTGTATATTCATAGAAGTAGTTTGATGGAAAGTTTAAAATATGGATAAATATATTAGAATTGAGATGTCTTCTTTACAAAATATTAGCTTTGTTTGATATCTTATTTTTAGTTGTTTGGTAGTACGATTAATTATAATAATGGATATTTAAAAGTACATCAATGTGCCTTACAAGATTTGAAATTACATCTCTACCCTTCAACAAAATGAATAATCATGACAAGAAGTAACTAAGGATATTTTTGTAAAAAGGTAATTACTAGGGGAAACACTGTTATGCTATGAATGCTATTCTGACCAAAAGAGTTGGATGTCTATTATGAAGTGTAACCGTATTTTCACCTCAGGCCTTGATTTAACGATAGACTAATAAGATTGCCATCAAACTTTCGAATTTTCCAGATTCCTTTGTAATATATGTTAGTTGTTTACGTAAAGGTATTATTTGTTTTATTAAATGATATTATGTATGTGAAAAGTATTTTACTTCTTTATCCAAACGATATTACTTATGTCAATATATTATTTATTTATTTTAAAGATATTACTTATTTTAAATAAAAGTATTTTTTTTAAAGGTATTACTTATTATGTGTAAAAGTATTAGTTGTTTTTATTAATAGGTATTAGTAGTTTTATTAAAATTTAAAATATTACTTATCTAAATAAAAGGTATTAATGCTCATGATTTAATCATCTTCTTCGTCAATGCTTCTGCGAATAGCGATTTCATTATCTTCTTCATCAAATTTTTAGCAAATCATTATTAATAAGTTTAAAATTGATTAAATTATATAGTCAATTGGAAATGCCATCATGTACAATTTCTTAGCAACTAAACAAAATACTCATCAATTTCATAGAATCATGATTTTGAAATTTAAAAAAAAAATAATGTAAGAAGAAGAAGAATAAATTGATTGAATCAAAACATATGAGTTGCAATCTAACATATGAAAATCATGAAGAAGAGAGGATTGAGAAGAAAAAAGTATAGTCATAGTGAAAAAAAGAAGAACAAAAATAGGAAAGAAAATGAATAGGTGATGGTGAAGAAGATGACTAAGAGAAGAACATCGTGGTGAAGAAGAAAAAGAAGAGCACTAAGAGAAGAACACCAATGGTGAAGAGGAATAGGGTAACACGAAGAGGAAGAGAAAAGAAAATAAAAACAAGGAAAAAAAATGAATAGTGCAGCACGCATGAAGAGAGAAAAAAAATGATGAATTTCATAATAAGACCTAATTTATAAATTAGTTCTCAATTCTAAATCTAGATTTTAAAGTTTTTTAATAAGGGAGTTCAATTAATTTTTTTTTCTCTCTCTTAATTCAAGGCTTGAAAATTAGATTGGATTATCAATTCAAGACAAAATCTCATTTTCTTTTTTCTTTTTATCATTTTTATTTATTTTTATAGATTTATTTATATTTCAATATGCATTCATTTTTTGGATAAATTAAGATAAATTAGTGCACTTTAAGAACAATTTTCATCCAACTTGTCTTAATTTATATTAAAAAAAAGAAAAAAAGATATAATTAACTCAATTCATATAATAAAATTTATATTAAACTAATTAATATTAAAATCAATTTCTATATTTTTATTCATAAAATTAAGAAAATAAAAAATGTTTAATACAAGTCGGATGAAGATCATTCCAAAACTGCACTAACTTGTCTTAATTTATCTAAAAATATAAATAAATATTGAAATATAAATTAATCTATTATATAAATAAAAAGAAAATAGAAAAAGAAAATTGAATTTTGTTTTAAATTGCGAACTCAATCAAATTTTCAAGACTTAAATTGAGAAAAATGTTAAATTGAGTCCCTTATTAAGAATTTTAAATTTTGTGTCTAGATTTGAAAACTAATGTTTTATTATAAAATGTATAATATATATATATAGAGAGGATGGACGGGTCACATCGGGGCACAGATCCGAGTGTACAAAAGTTTTGCCAAAAAAACAAATACTTCACTTCAAAAGTTGCATAATTTAAAATAAATTTAAGGTTAAACAAAATAACTTTTTATTCTTTCATATTAGTCCATTCAACACCAACTAGTCCAACAAGCTTACTCGAGTTTAATCTGAGTGCCAACAAGCTTAATTAGTAAATATAAATAACAAATTTTACTGTTCATCAATTCATTAACTAACTAAACTATATATTCTAAAAAACTATAATATAATTATCTAAAATTATAATTTAATTAAAAAGTATCTATACTTAGATATTATATATATTTATCATAATTACATGTATAAAAAGAAAAAAAAAATATATATATTAAAATGTCCAACATTAATATTATATTTTATGATCTAGCTCATAAGCCCTCTGGCGAGCTTGCTCATGAGCTAAGGAGTTGTGGTGTATTGTTGGAGCACCCAAAAGTAAATCATTTTCTCCACTAATTTGTAGTAGCAACAAATAAAAGTCGATTCCACAGTGATCGTGCTGTCGCGATGTGATAAAATTAATTATTTTTCTTCTTAACCTTACTAACTAGTAGCTAGGGTAAGTTGGAGTCGATCTCACGAGAAGTGTATAATTAACTATATCACATATATTCAATTCAATAAAATAATAAACGATGAGGGGTTTTCAGATTGATAAACTATCACTAAATTAACTAATAACCTAAGAAACAATTAAATAACAAGAAATTGAAAGACGAAAATATTCCAATTAACAATTTAGTTATCCTGGTTATCAATTATTCCCTAATATATATAACACCCCTATCTCAAATTATCATGGAATTATCACCCCTAGTCTAACAACAAGCTCTGTTAAACTGAATCGTCTCTTAAAATTAGTTAAATTAGGATAAGATCACTAATTAATCTTATTCAATTGAATAACCTATAATAAACTCTCTAAATTTAATTCATCAAATACATTAATCACCAAGACGATAGGATGAACTAGACTCCAAATACATAAGCTCGATTCGATAATCTAGGATTATGCTACCCTAAAGATGCACGACCTCTAGTTCACTACCAATGAAAACTAAATCACAACAATTAGGATTCATGATCAAGAATTCTAGCAATCAATTATCAACACTCAACCTAGGTGACTAATTTAAATCAAGTAATAATAATCGAAAATGATATTCACAGATAGCATAATCAATTCCAACCAAATATCGAAGAAAATTACGAGATTAATTAGAATATAAAAAGATAAACGGGTTCAAACATTCTTGCTAATCGGAATTACTAATTAGTCGGACATCCTCAAAATCGAAATAATAAAAGCAATTGAGAAATCCATAAAACTAGTCTAAAAGTATTTGGACTTTCTAAAATCTCTGCATAAATAGTGCTCTGCATGAATAGTGTCTCCCTCCCATTGTGATTTGGAGTCTTTATATATATATATATATATATGATATCTTTTTGACATATTTTTTCCCATTTTCTTTAGATAATTGACTTTTTTTTCTTTCTAAACTTAGGAATTGTCTTTCTTTACTCCAAATCTTTGCTTGTAATCCCAAATCTTTGATGTCTTTATCTTGAAAACTCTCCATAACCCTTAAAATAAAAAAAGAAAATAATATATGAAGTATTTGGAGACACAAAACACATATATGTAGAAAAACAATGCATTCAATCTCATAAAAGATTATAAAATCTCACATTAATTTACAATAAAATGCATCAATTTCCTACCTATCACACAGGAAGCAATACAATCAATTAAGTGCTAACATAGTAAATCAAAATAAACAAATAAGGAGAGGTTTGAATTGAAACTATCTAAAACTAACTTATTACTAAGCAAAAAAAAAAACAAAGAACAAAACACATAATAATTGATAAATCAAATTATGAGAGTTCATCTAATTTTCCGATCTTAATTAATCCTAATTGATAAACAAACGTAATAGGTACAACCTCTATATTTAATTTACAAACAACATTAAACTCAAGAACGACAAGTCAAATTGAGCATCAGATATGAAATATTAGACACATGTATCTTGAATCCATGTTACCTTACTTGACATCACTTACTACTAATGATTCGATTACTATAACAATTACAAATTATCAACATCTAATTCAATAATAGATGTTGATCTTAAGTGGTCTTGGAGGTTCAAAGAGGGGTGAACGAACCTTTATCGATTTTGAAAATCTTTTCGAACTTACTACATTGTAAGTTACTTGAATTTACAGTACATGATGATACTGCTTGCAACACTAGGATGCAGTGTTGTATGTTGTATCAGCGGAAAATTATATTTTGACTGAAAGCTTGTTTTCTTAAATATGTTTTCTTATGAAGATCATGACAAGATAAACACAAGATGCAGCACAGATAATATAAAATGATTTAAAACACTTATGGTTTATAGTAGTTCGAAGGTGGTGTAATCCTTCTACGTCCACTCTACTGCTTCCCCAAGCAGGCATTTCGTTAAGTAAGATTGTTTTACAGGGTATCACCTAACAATCTATCAACCTAACAAGTCAACACCTATTAAAACTTAGCGTACACACAACTTGCTGCAAATTTTAAAGGCAAACCTACTTAGGATTTCTAAACCCCCACATAGGGAAGTTGTCTTTCTCCTAAACAACTAAATACAATCAGCAAGGATAAATCTTATCAACTGATGACATCTAAAACAACCTAGCACACAACAAATAGGTTAAAGTATATGTTTGTTATTTCTTCAACTGGTGCAGTGAAGTGAGCTTCTGAGTCCTCTTCGAATCTTTGAAGTTGAGGCTTGTTCACTTCACTTGGGTCGAGTGGCTGAAATTGTAAGGATGTTTCAGAGTATAGCTTGATAATGCTTAATATTTTAAGCGCAAATGTTTCAGTAACCGGCTTCAGTGCATCTCGACTTCTATTTATACGTTTGTAGAAAGATATCCATTGAAGGAGATATCTCTCATTTAAAATTTGGGTTCTGTCTCACGCACCTCGGTAGTTCCCTTATCGCGGGTGAATGCCGGGCTCTTTCTTTCACTGCTAACCCCAAGAAGTTTCTTAATGCTGCATTGTCGCGATGGATCGCTTCTTCTATCACCACCGTTGGGGCACTATGTTCACCTACGGCCGGATCTAACTACGCGCGCAATTCTGAAGTGACCGATCTCGGCATAGTGAAAGGCTGACGCGCTTCACACGCTTCCTCCATTCTTAGAGTGACTTGCATTTAATGCGTCTTGACTTATCTTCTCAGTGCATTCAATGCGGTGGTTGCGGCTCACAACTTTTTACAACCTGTCAGGCCACGTGTCATCTTAGTATTGGCTCTGCAACTGCAACTTTGATATTGTCTCAACCGACTCTATTTAAACTTGTTTTGATCTTTGTTTCTCGTACTATATTTATACTTTCTCAAATTGTAGGGTGTTATTTCTGCTGTTATGTCCGAGGTTTGTTGGAGTATGCAGCAAGTCTTGACTTCCACTCCGTATCCTAAAACTTCTTGCAGAAACTCTAACTTACTGTACTGCTGTAACTTAATGTTGTATTTTCTGCTTGCGGCGTTGCTGTAACTTCTTTTTGCAGCGTTGCTTCCTTTCCTTCTTACTGTTGTATTGCTGTAACTTATTCTTACAGTTTTTTCATATTTTTTTTCTTCTTGATACAGCATGACTTTGTTGAGGTCCTCCATCTTTCAAAACCTTATCTTACAGACACAATTCTAGTCTATATGATTTCACTTAAACACTATGAAAAATTGGGTACTCTAACTTCCTATTACAATATTGGTTTGTCTCATTAAAAATCTAAACACTGAAATCCCAACAATAGATATATAAAGCATTCAACATAGCCGGCCACACACTAGTTCTATCAAACATTCGTAAACCATAATCATGTAAAACAGGTAACATAAAGTAACTCTGTAAATTAAACTAAATTAAACGTTACTAGAAACTATCACATAGTAAGAAAGATGGGTTCAAAACTTCGCCTCAAACTGGATAAATATAACGTTTAGCCAAGCATATTGATGTCTTGAATCATCTCCATACTTGAAAACTAGAGAAAACTAAGGATTAAAGATATTCAAATGTGCCTCTCTTCTCTCATGTGCGTTCTTTCTTAATTATATAGGGTTTTAGACTTTAAATGGTAGTAAAAGTAGGTTACGAGCCTTAATTCTTAGGTTTTAAATCAAAATCTCGAATTATAGCACTACATTTGATAATCACTTACTCAGTGTTAACCTGCAGCACTGTTTGATCAATTATGACCCAATCTGCACTTTCCTCCTATCCAATCCCACTCCATCTACTACAACTTAGCTTTAATAAATCTGAAACACATAAAATACACAAATCATAATACTTGAACAAATATCAATACGTAGAATATACTATACGCATAACCTTTTTATTATTAAAACCACATTTCAAACCATCATTTATATGCACATTTTCCTACTTATTTAGTTGAATAGAATCTATTGTCAAGTTTAAGTTTATTCGTCATTAAAGATCACAATAAACGATTCCAAACAAAATTTTTTACTGAATCGATATTCACAAACAATTTGATCCATCTTACATTTTTAATACAACTTTAAAAAAACAATATAATTAAGTTGTAAATAATTGCACAAAATAAATTATTAAATAAATAAATTTATATTATTATAATAGTTAATATTTTTGAACCAAGTAGGCTATAGAGATTAGAGAAATGTATACGTTAAGTTATACAAATAATTTATTTGATGTTTGATGAAAAGTTATAATTTATTTATACTATTGATTCTTACTTAACTCAGTAATGTAAAAATATATATGTTTTCTTGATTAGGGTTATTAGATTATAATTTTATTATTAGAAGATTGACAATTTAAATTATTTGTACCATTGTATATTGTTAACTTAATCAAATATGTACTATATATGTATTATGTAATGATATCAAGATATAAAAAATGAATGAGACATATATATAAAACTCTTTAGCTTTTCAGTTTAATTTGGTTCCAATTCAGTTCTGTTCTCCGTTCAAATAATTGAAATTTTTCCAAATTTGTACCCCAAATAAAAAAAATCGAATATGTTCGGAAAAATAAAAAAATCAACAAATATTTTCAAATAGAATTCGGGTTTCGACAATCTCTAAGATTCACACACAACCCAATCAACGATTATCAAATTGACTTTTCTTGTCAAGATGATCGGTTCAATATGGTGTTTTGATAGCTAAATTATCAAAAAGTTATTAGATGAATACAATGATAATTTTTTAAAACTAATAAAATTAAGATATAGAGATTAAATTACAAATGGATGATCTTATTTCTCGATATTTTACGTAAGCACCTTAGGTATCCCAGTCGAACCATCCTAGGGCGTAGCCCCCTAATGTTTGTTCATACTACGACAGCCATTGACGCAAAAATATTAAGAGGGAACACTCATTTTTAATTCTTTATTTAAAAACTCATTTTTAATTATATTTATTTAAAAACATTCACTTCAAGTTAAATTTTATTCTCTTTTTTAGTCAAAAAGAATGATTTTTGCCCAATTATATATATCCTTGATTGTACGACATAAGTATATGATGGTACAAATTGAAGAATATTGTCGTACGTGCTTAAATATCTGGTACGGACTACTTTAATGATGGTACAAAAGTGTAATATGATGATACAAACTATATTAATAATGATACATATATGTAATATGGTGGAACGAGTTACATTAATGATAGTACCGAAGTGTAATATGGTGGTGCATGCATTTTACATTAGTAATGGTACGAGAATGTAATATAATGGTACTGACTATAAAATAATGGTACAAGATGTAATATGGTGGTACTGGCAGAAGTATATGGGGGTACGGAGTTAACTTCTTTAAGAGTACAATATTTCAAAAAAATATTCTCTTAGCTAAGAAAAAAATTACAAACTCTTCACTAATTTTTTTTTATTTATATAGTGCGCTATTTATAATTTCCTCCCAAAAATTAATGGAAAAATAACTTAGACATGTTGTAATAATAATAGAAACAAAAACTTAGCCATGTTCAATATCATGCCCAATATAGAAAATACTAATATATCTACTCATCTATGATAAATCGTCTTTGAAATCATGCATTGGAAAAGAAATAAAACAAAAACAGTTATAAATAAAAAAATTGTAATTAAATGTGAAATAATTGATGTTATAGTGATAGTAGAGAGAATCTTGGGGGTGTCTCCTAACTCCTATAAGCTGCAAATGATGCATGCATGATAATCGCCGCTTTGCGATGCATGTATGTGACCGTACATCTATATACATTATTACAATTATTTCCTCCTCAATATATAGATTATCCCTCACATTATTAAACTAGCATGTACCATGTTCTATGTACTGTCTAAATCTATGAGGATTTCTTCATTAGATTTTTTAATATCATTTTGTCTAGGCATAATAATTGCATAGAATTATATCTTAGCTTTTAATTTAGTTGTAAATTCAACCAAGCTTTTAGAATTTAATTTAAAAAGGAAAAGGTAAAACCTTATAAGTTATATCTTGCGGCTTGAATCATTAGTCAATTTTTCGGTTATCAGATGATCATAATATATCCAACAATAATAAATAATTATATCTTGTCCATTGTGCTAGCATTGTCATTATGAAATATGAATTGTAATTAGTTCCAAACACATCATGGAGAAAATTGATTTGTGGTTTGATTAGGAAGGCATACTTTAAATTCTGTTTTTCTTTTTTGTAAATTTTTCAAATGTTCGGTTAAATTTACAATTAAATCAAATATCATGATATTTTGTGCAATTAGACTTTTAATTTATTCTATATATGTTTTGCAAGATTGAAATATTCAAATCTTATTGACAATAAATATGTAATTTTGATTTATTTAAATTGATATGGTATGGATGGACCTAAAAAAGGAGGTCTAGAAGATATGAGCCATATTATAAATCAACTTATAATTAAATTGACAGGCATTAGTTTAACTTAATTTGTCATCAATAGAAAAATAGAGTTAATTTGTTTTTACCAATTAATTAATGAGTTTTTCAGTTTTAGTCGGTTTTGGGTCTTTCATAAACTTATTTCATGCATATCCAATAAGGAAATTAAAACAAGAAAAAGAAAACAAAAGAAAAACATTGAGCATTACAAAACAAAATTCAAAGGAAAAATAGAATGCTGTAGATCCTTATACGTCACTATACTATTTATTGTCAAAAAAAAAAAACAAGGAAACAAAAATTATTCTTAGATGATATCACACCAAAATATCCCATTGTGAACGTAATACTGACTTTGCTGAGTTGTGGTTGTGGGAGAAAAGGCCCCATGAAAGCCCTAAACTTGATTTCACGTCTGGTTTATATGACATGTAGATTTGAAAATTTTGGTTAAAATTGGATAATTTATAATAATAATAATGTTTCAAGTTAAACTTGGTGAGTTTCACACGAGACTTTTTATTACCCTTTTATATAGTTTATCTTCTATTTTAAAATAATTATGACATATTATGTATACTAAATCATATTATTCATTAATGTATGATGTGTATCAAATACATAATTATAATGATTTCTAGATTATCTGACATATATCACACTACTTCTAATTCACTAATTTCCATTTTGAAAACAATCTAATCAAAATAAAAAGAAATTAGATTCCAAAAAAAAAAAAAACATAAGTAACCATTTATACAATTATCCAAAGAACACATACACAAGTAACTATATATCAAAAATATGAATCAATTTGAGTATTTAACGGATCAAATATCCCATTAGTCTCTACATATTACCATATACAAAATGTCATATATATATATATATATATATATTTATCAATGATCAGTAAGGATATTCAAAAGTGTAACCCTAATCCGAACCAACTGCCTGAACAATATTTCAAATCCTTCCTCAAATCCTTCAACAACGGTCTCGAGATCTTGCAACCTCTTTTGCACATCAAGAACCCTAGCTCCATTGCTTGCCATTTTCTGAAGAGAAAAGTCCACATTCCCAACCTCATTTACATCATCACATAATTCCCTTCCAGATTTTCCGATCATCAGCTTCGAAACCAGAGGCCAGCTTCTCCCCACCGGCGAAGACAAGAATACCATAACATTCTTAAAAACCGACATCGTAACACCTTCCACCTCTCTGATCAAATCTGCATTATTCTTCATCATAGATTGTTCAGATTTCTTGAGGCTCTTCAACATCTTTGCAATGGATTTGTTCACTCTCTTTCTGCAGCAGAGATAGGCGGCGATGTCGGTGGGACCGGCGACGCCCTTTCGACGCAGGGACGATTGAAGGACTTGGATGTTTTCCTTCATCATCTGAAGCACTTCTCTAATGGCGTTGCAAGCGTCCAGCAACTCGACTGAGCTCGAAAGAGATTCCTCCATGGATTCTTCATCTTGTTGATGAGAATATTGCACTGTGATTTCCTCCAAAGAGTTGTAGAGCTCTGCAAGACTCAGCACAGCAGATTGAATGGCTTCAGAGCTGGATGCACAGTGTTTGAGCTTTTCTATCTCAGTCTCGAGATTTGTGGGGTTGATGGGATGTAATCTTGAGGGCAAACTAATTGACCTACAATGTGTTTGTGAGATTGTCATCTTTGTTCTTGGGCTTAAGCTCTTTAATCTTTCTTGAAAGATGATGAGTTTTTTGAATGTGGGATGATGGTGGGTGTATTTATAGGGACATGATTCATATTTTAAATTACAGTTTGTTAGTTTGTTGAGCATCAAAAGAGGAAGAATTAGATATGGTGATATTAATTTAATATATATGTAATGAATTAGAAATGAAGGTAATAATGGCAAGTGGCAGTACGTGGCTTTCATGCAAATAGACAAGTTCTGCTACTTGTCTCCCTGCCTCCCTAATCATTTGCAATATTCACTCAACCAATCATACAATCATCCATTTTCTTTTTTCTGAATATGCGTTGCCTACTCACAGATCTATATTTTCTCAAAGTTGTTTTTTATTTTATTTTTATCTGTCTGTTGGCTGTAATTTCATACCATTTTTAGATTCTTTAATACTCCTACATTTGGACACAATTATTTTTATACACCAAGTGTACGGATCCTAAATCCGTGCAATTGAGTTGATCCGACCCGAAAGTGCATTTCACGAGTCCTACGCGCCTACACACGCCCCCACGCATCCAAACCCTAACTCAAACTCTAGTTCTGCTGTTATATTATATTGGCATAACCTTTTAGTTTAACGAACTTAATCTTTTAGTTCTATCCTTATAACCTTTTAGTTATATGCACATAACCTTTTGCAGTGCTGAGTAGTGAAAACAACATAAGTTATTCACTGAAAAGATTATGAAATTTGTACATAAAGGTTATACTATTACAACATAAAGGTTTCGGCTGTATTTAATTTTTATAGTGAAAAAACTATAAGTTATTTATTGAAAAGGTTATGAAATCTGTACATAAAGGTTATACTATTACAACATAAAGGTTATATTATTACAACATAAAAGTTTTGACTATATTACCTGAATTTTTATAGTGAAAAAAAGTATAAGTTATGCACTGAAAATGTTATGAAATCTATACATAAAGGTTATACTATTACAACATAAAAGTTATATTATTACAACATAAAGGTTATGACATAAATTAAAAAAAAAAAATTGGGCGCGGATCCGGATTAAACTGGACCCGATCCGACCCACATGCCAAGTTGCATGGATCGTGACCCATGTACTTGGTGCACAAAAACAATACTCTCATTTGGAAGATATTTTTTTCATATTAAGTCTCGTTTTATATTTTATACAATTTTATTTTCAAATTATTTTTATTAATAATTTTAATTAAAATTTAGAAATTTAATATAATATATTTTATGGAATTAATTTGATTTTTTTTAATCTTAAATTATAAATTTCTTAATTAGTTAAATGTATATTTGTCCAATTTTTGTGTTCCTTAGTTTATAACAAAAACTTTAGAATGACATTAATTACAAATCGGAGATAGTATTTTATTTGGTATTCCATTCTCTTAAATATACTCCCTCCGCATGTTTAAAGATAAGTGTGATTTTGGAAATTTTGTTACAAATTAAGAAATATAAAAATTGGGCAAATATACCCTTAAATTATAAGGAATTTAGCATTTATAGATGGAAAGATAATTAAAGTAATTCCTTTAATGTATCATATTAAATCCCTAAATTTTAGTTAAAGAATATTAATAATGATAATTTAGGAATAAAATTACATAAAAATCTAAAATGACACTTATTTGAAACGGACCGAGTATGTCAAATGTTAAATAGTAATGTCATTTGTTGGGAATTTTTCCAGCATCCTACTTTGGGTCGGAGCTTAAATTGGTGCGAGGCACGGCTTTGTCAGGTTTGAATCCGTGAGCGCAAAGCTGCATAAGTATAAGACATCAAAGTTGCGCCCTATGCCCACTGGATATCCTTTTAGTGTAGCGATAAAACGCTTGATGGTCCAACACTTGGTATCAGAGCAGGTCATGAGTTTGAATCCCCTTAAGAGCACTTTGCAGTGGGAGTTTAAATCCCCTTGGGAGCACTTTTCAGCGGAAGCTGTCAGGGCTTTGGAACTGAGGATGGCCTGGGTGGAAGTTTGAATCCCTTTGGGAGCACTTTGCAGTGGAAGCTGTCAGGGCCTTGGAACTGAGAATGGCCTGGGTGGCGTGGCGCAGATGGTCTGGGTGGCGTAGCAGAGGATGGCGCAGAAGCGTGATAACAAGGCGTGCATGGTGGTGGGGCAAGACGAGGGCTTTGGAATTGAGGATGACTTGGGTGGCGTAGTAGAAGATGGCGCGAACTGAGGATGGTCTGGATGGCGTGGCAGAGGATGGCGGGGCAAGGCGAGGGCTTTGGAATTGAGGATGACTTGGGTGGCGTGGCAGAGGATGGCGCGGAGGCGTGACAACGAGACGTGCATGGTAGTGGCACAAGACGAGATGCTGAGTCGCAGCACCCTATGCCCACTGAATATCCTTTTGGTGTAGCGGTAAAACACTTGATGATCCACCATCATTTATATAAATGGCATGTAGTAGTTATTTTGAAATATCAAATTAAGCACAATCTGAAATACAAGATATTGTGTCTGATTTTTTATTATTTTTATTATTATAAGATAAATAACATAATATTATTCTTTATCTTACTAAAATTTGAGAAAAAAATATATAACTTGCGAAAAAAGATTCTTACGATTTTTCAAGAGAATAATAAAATTGAAAATTTTGATGCACTTATTTTCGTAATATATATCGAAATTATTATATTTTTTAATAGTTTAACTTATTACATGACAACTTAAGAAAAATATTCACATGCAATATAAATATCGTTGACACGTTAAGATTAATTTTCTTGAATCTTGTAATGCAAAATTAATAATTACTTTCATATATATATATATATACGATATATTAATAATTGATATATTAAAACATGTCACTGTGAATGGATGAATACGACTAGTAATTAGTGTAAGATATATACATGTTATCTAATAAGTGTTAAAAACACCTACTGTAAAGTACATAATCCTCCAAAAGTGTTTGCTCATTAAGTGAGATCATGCAAAAATCATGTTTGAGGGGTTCGGTTGCTCAAATTAATTAAAATTAAGGCTTCATTTGGATTGAGAAAATTGAAAAGAGATTTGAAATTTATAGTTGTAAATCAATTGATGATATTTGGATAAATGTGAATTTAAAATTAATGATATTTCGGATAAATATGAACTTAAAAATTTTTACTTTTATTTTAAATTAATTTTTAAATAATATTAATGAATTTGAAATCCACTTTAAATGAATTTCAAATCACTAATATGCAAATGAAGCGTAAGAGCAAATATAACAAAGTGAAAAAAAATGATTTTGTTATCTTTTATCCTAAATAAATACATGAATTTATAAGACATTGAAATTAGAATGAAATATACACCCTCATTTAATGTCACTTCATAAGGCATGTTTCATGATATATAATTAATTTAATACTATCAATATCTTAATTGGTGATGTCATATAATTCACATAAAACATGTATTGAAAAATATAAAACATAAAATATAATATGAAATTTAATAAAAGATTTCATGTACATTTGGAGGATCAACCGATAATAAAATTAATTTTAGACGGACAGAAATCTCAAAAATCACAATTAGTGAATTTGTGATTAAAACAAATTGCCGCATAACACGTGTCCACTTTACCTGTTCTCTCTGCGATCCCCAGAGATTTGGAACGTGGGTGGGCTTTCCAACACATGACACGTGTCCAGTTTACCTGCTTCCTCTATGCTCTCGGCATCATTTTGTCTTGTCAGTGAAAAATGAAAGTCATGTGCAACAGAAATTTAGGCGATTCCTCTCGGAAAAGATAAAATAATATAAATAAATAGATGATCCAATAATTCACCAATTTCTTTTAAAATAATAATAATCCACGAAATTGGTTTATTCTCTAACTGGTTGCATAAGCAGGAGACGTGGCTCATCAAGAATCACCAAAATAGCTCAACCTAATTGTGTAATTTGATTGGTGATTGGACTTTGGAGTTTGTACCTCGGGATCTTATAATTCTTCCAATTGATTTAAAGCATTAATGACTCCCAATTTTATAAATGTATAAAAGGTATGACCCTTTGTTTACAGAATAGTCAAGGTATATTCTGAATTTAGAATTAAAAGAAAAGAAAAACTCTCCGAGATTTTAAATATCAAATAGTCACAGATCTGATAAAATTTGTTGCATTTTCATATAATTAATATATATACAAATTAGGGTATATAATATCACATGTTTTGGGTTTCATTTTAATCGCGACTTGAACTTTTATTTAAATTTATAAATTTTGTCAATTTTTTTTTTTTTTTTGTCAATTACAATATCAACTCATTTTAAGGTATCATCATCATTATTAAATGTATCACGATAGGAATGTTTTAAATTCATTATTAATTTTGTCACATGTCGCAACAAACTTGACTTCCATACTCGATTGACAAGAGTTGTAGTGTTGAATACTAAAATTGATGGTAAGTTTTGGAATGACCTTCAAATGTAGCCATATACTTCTATACAAGAAAAAGACAAAATATAAAAATAACAAGACTTAATGTTGTTTGTGATCTGACAACATTACAGATAACATGCAGCGGAAAATTGAAATAATAAAAAGATTAGAGAATTATCTACGAATATATAACAATACTCATGGAACGCCTACAGGACAAAATATGTTTTATTATATGATTTTGTAATTACAAAATACAAAGAGATCATTTAAAGAAGACTCTCTTTGAGAGACACTCGATACGTCCTATATGTATATCTATATAAACTATGGACGTATACACTCACATAAAAATAAATGATGACGCAACAAAACCTATCTTGCTAGACAATCATTTGAGTAGACATACTCTATAATTATACGCAAAAAAGACAGACTTGTTAAAGCAAATGTGATCACACTGAGAGCAACATAAGAAAACTGTATAGACTTGAATTCTATAGATGTGTTTTCTCTCTTTGTTCTCTCCATTCTCTCTATCAATCTTCAAGATGATTTTATCTATTTATAGACCTCATGAACCTCCATGATCTTGTACCCTTCACCATGATTATAATCTCTACTCTTCATGCTCCGTCATCTCCATGATCTTGAAGTTACGTTCTCCTCTTTCTCTTCAATCTCTATGACCCGTTCTTTCTCTCTCTTTCAAGACTCACGTTCTTCCTTTATATAAGAGATGAGAATACTCTCAAAACAACTTTTTCCCATAAAGTAGGAGAAGGTGTTTGAGTGAATCAAATCTCTCACTCTTAATTAAATCTATAAAACACGTGAGAAATAGAAGAAAAATAAATCTTCCTAGATTAGGGTTAAAAGATCTCCAAGATAACAACTCTTCTATAATATCTCAGATATATAAAATAATTGATTTAATTAGGAAAAAGAAAAAATTAAATATGTTGAAAAATTCAACATTAACAGACCTCGTGAAAATATATTCAATGATGGTATTAGTATTTCAATTAGGTGCAGAAAAATGAGGTTGGTGTGGATCCATATCCGATCGTTCATGGTATGTTCGCGATTTGAATTTATTTTACTTTTTTATCTTCAACATTATTACAAATAAAATTTTGTGTTGCATTTAAAATTTGATCAAAAAGTTATGATTTTTATGTAATTGACCTTATAAAATATCATATTTTAAAATCAATAAATTTAAATCCTTCACATCTTTCACTGTAATAAGATAATTTTTATTTAATGCGTTAGACTAACTTATAATAAGTATATTAATCTACTCCTTTTGTCTAAATTTAAATTATATTTCTAAAAATAATCAACTTTTAAAATAAGTTTTTTTGAACTAATGAATGTATAATATTTTATAAATAATTAATTCCTACGTATGTCCCTCTATTTGTTAATTTAACCCTCTTCAATTGTGTCATAAGAGTTAGTATGTATATTGTATCAATATATCTAAGTACAAAAAATTAAAGATCTCCCCTCTATTATTATATTGCATAAGTTAAAAATTTCATCTCTAGTATTATTGGTTTATAATGCAACAAATAATGTTAATTACAAAATAAAATATAAAAACTAAATTGTTATAGAACTTTAATGTTGAAGACGATATTGCGACAATGCAACCAACATATTCTAAAAATGGATGTTGTCAATGATGTTGCAACATTACTGACAACAAAATCTTACTAGAAACTTGAAAAATCTTCGAATTTCAACTTCCAAAAAGGTTTTCGAGCTTTGACTTCTTCCAAGACCGCAGAAACAACACAACAAAAACTGCCTATAAAGGAGAACCTTCAAAAATGCACCGTTAAGGTACATTGAAAAGTCAAGTCAATGAGACATTTCTCTTAAAAAATGAACACGTCCCAGCTAGTGCTCACTATATGACGTGACGTTCCCAAAGGTAAAATAACTTAATGTCTTCTAGTTAGTAGCACTATAAAACTAGAAGTATCAACGAACTACAATGGTGCAAGAATTCAATTACACCTCTATATGCTCAAAATGCAAGTTTGATTTCTCAAAGGATGCTATGAGAAAGATGATCTTTGCAGTAAAAATTTCGTGCTCTCAGTGGTATGCGAAGATATAAAAACCATACTCTATTTATAGGTACATCCATAAAGTCAGGGACTCACCATATTAATGAATATTTAAGACATTTAAGCCCATTACGTAAGTGAAGTTCTCTACTACCTTACACTATAACTATTGAGGATTTGAAAGACCATTAGTCACAAAAGCTTTGAGATGGGCCTCTCCAAATGGACTACCCAATGAGCTTTTGTGTTTTAGGCTTTGAAAATAAGTGATGTTGCTCGGCTTGTTCCAATATCAAACACAATATTTGGCCACCAGATAGGTTTTGACCGCTAAATTCGTGCATTAATTTCCACTCATTGAAATTCAATTTTGAGATCGGAAATGCCCTTCGATCATGTAATGCTCAATTCTCTAATCATTTGCATCTTCCATTAAAATGCATTCATAAGCATGTTTAATATACTCTTTTAAGTGCTTTTTCTTTTACAGTAGAGAGGTTTGGCTTGGGAAGAGAAGATAGATGTGCTGAAAACGGTTATAAATATGCTAAATGCATAATATCTATAAAATGACATTCCTAGATTAACTTGTTTACACTTTTAAGTTATGATTTCATTTATATATAATTCTAAAGTAAGAAAAATAGTGCAATTTAGTTGGTTAGTTAACTAGGTTGCACCAAAAGCATTTGTATGGTGTTGTACCTAATTTTTATCAACCTCTTAAGGCTAAAAATGTGGCATGCTATCCATTTCACACCTAAACAAATCTAGCTAATTAGAACAAGGCAAGTGCTTCTCTTTTGCATGGTCAAAAGTTGTGGAAATAACTTTTATGTTCTCATTTGATCACCTTAGCCCCAAAAAAGTCCAACCCTCTTCTCCTCTTCCTTTCTTCGTCCTTAGAACCCCAAACCCCATACGAAACTGAAATCAATTATGAAGGTTGCATATGAGATGAATTGAAGCTAGTTTGGTGCTTCTTTTGCTTAAAACATTGCTTCTTTTTTAGGTCTGATCCTATCCCTATGTTTTAAGTTTAAAATTATGTTTATATGATACGTCATTTGATCTGATATTATATGTGTTATTATGATGATGAATTGAAGATAACTAGGTTAATTGAAATAGTTTAATTGAACTTGTAAATCTTGTAAGTTGTTGTATATTTATTTTATTGATGTTTGGTATAGTTATAATGTTTGGAAATGTGCTTGAAGAGTTAGAGAATAGATAATTTAATTGGTTATTTATGTTAATTTACGTAGGAGCATCGGTTGTTTTGGTTCATTTGTGTTCTTAGTATCTTATTGCAATATTAGGGGCTGCAAGTTTAAGAATGATATTAAGATGTAGGATTATAAAACTTGATATGTGTAATTGAATAATATTGTATTTTCATTGAATGAGTATTTAAAGGTATATATGTACGCTTGATTCTTCTAGGTTTATAAGCACATCACATCCTCCCCAAAGACAAACACTTTCACTATTGTGCTCGCATTGAAATTAAGGTAAGTTGAAGCTTTTAATTGCTGAATTGCAAGAATTAATTGATTCATGTGATTTAAATGATATTTGAATTATTATTTTATCTTTACAATTGAATTGTATGCGTGGTTCGTATGATTCATAATGCATATAAAAGGTGTTTTGAAAGAGGAAGTATGATGCTTGGTTGATTGAGAGTAAACAACATGATTATATGGTCCACAGATGATAATTGAGTACTAGAAGGAATAAGTTGAATGGTGCTTAACTATCGGAGAGTAGATAATATGTGTACAATATACTAATGTTGGTGGAGTACTAATGATAGTGCTTAACTAACAGAGAGTAGATATCTTGATATGATGATTGACCAATCTTAATGAAATGTATTTACAGCCTACTGATATTGATTGAGTACCGGACTTTCGGGTATCCTATAAAGGATATTTTTAGAATAAATGAATATGAAAAAACATATTGTGTGATATAATTCATCATACGTGATTGCTTGCATAAGTTTCAACTTACTGAGCCTATTGCTTATTAATAAGTTTTTGTAATGCAGATAATTCATCTCGTTAAGCTTATGTTCAGATACTCGTCTTTGGGACAACTAAATCTTTGATGAGTCTATTGTTATGTGTGTGTATATATATATATATATATATATATATATATATTGGATCCTATGTACAAATGATGGTAATTTTCAATCGATAAAGTTCCTTTCAAGTGTTGTGGTTCTTTAGCAAAATTAAACATTTCGAGACTGATTTGATGGCTTCCTGCGTTTCGATTTAAGTCAGCAATCTAACATTCCCATATATGTATTTCTTAAATTATTTCAAATCAATAATGTTTAGGAGTGTTACAGATCATCTACTCGAAACGTAGAACGATATTTTACCCTTTACTTTCACATTCACCCAACTTTAACTCTTCAAAATTATGATCAAACACGTATGATAAAAAATTTCTACAAAAATCAATGATTCACCCACACTTAATTGTTAACTCAAAACCAATTTTCTCTAACATTTATCTAACCTTTTATTTTATGATTACCAAGAATAACATATTTGATCATATTAGACGAAACTACTTTAAATTCGAAATTCATTATTGTGGCGCAACATATCTATAATCATATATTACCCTCAGTTTGGATAAATAAGATAAACAAATAATCATAATAATGTCTCCTTGAGTGAGCAGAGAAAAAAAACATGATGTTTCTGTCTCCAATAATCATGGTCCGACCCATTTATAGTCCTAAATACCCACCATTAGTGAAGGATTAATTAAGCATAGGCATCTTTTATGAGTAGGGCCATGTGACCTCTACGTACGTGATCAAAATTTTCCTTAAAATTAGAATCTAGGATCACTATTTCTACCCAATTTTTTCATATCCTGGGTTGTAATCTCGATTTAGCAATTAAACTAATCACCTATCATGCATTGCATTCGCTATATCCATTTCATTACTACTATTTTTTTTTAAAATCATTACATATAATCTATAGAGTTTAATACTACGAAATTTTACCCAATAACTTAATTAGAGGGTCTGACATTTTAATTTGGATATTAGCTTTTTGAGATGACCATGTAGGACAATAATTAAGGAAACTTCACGAATATAGGCCAATTTTAGCCTGAGCTCTAATTGATCCAAATTACTCGCGAAACACGTGCAATCCCAATTTCGGGTTTTTTGAGCATAATTCATGATGTGGACTCAATTCCTTACATGTGTTAATCACATATTGATTTAAAATATACTAACTATTTTTAAATAAAATAAAAACTAATACCATTAAAAACATTAAAAGAGAAATAAAAATACGCTAGGGCGCTATTAACCACTATCCACTCGGCGAGTGACCGCTCGGGATCCGCATTACACATGTGATTAGTTTTCATTTCTCCTTCAGTGTTTTTAATATATTAGTTTTTATTTCATTTAAAAGCAGTTAGTATATTTTAAATCAATATGTGATTGAAACATGTAAAGAATTCAGTCCACAATAGCGAATTGAGCCCAAAAAGTTTGAGACTGAGGTTGCATACACATGCATTTCACTGCAATTTAAATTCAAATGAAGCATTTGAGTTGAAATTGATTTAAATTCACAAAATTGTTTAAGTTATTGTTCTAAATTTAATAGCCCAAAAAATTAGTATTCAAAATTGACAGAGCCCTGGATTTAGGGATGAAGTTAAGATTTTGTATTAAGGAGGACAAATATTTTTCTGATGAAAAAATAAAGTAGATCGAAGGTTAAATTTTATATAGTAGATAATATTTTACAATGTAAGGGGTAGAGCATTATAAATTAAGGACAAAAATAAAAACTATTAGAAAACATTACATGTAAAAGATAATTTTGAAATTCCAATGGGGGCAATGGCACCCCTACGGCCCCTTAAATCCATCACTTCCTGGATTACTAAGATTTTGTTTGGATTTGACTAGCTCATCAGCATTTTGGGATAAGTCAAATCTCAATTCATATTTGTTATGAGATTTAAAAAATCCTATAATTTTACCCTATTTTTCTTGTTTTTGCAATTCTTAACATCTACATTTTCAAAATAAAATAATACACTATCATTTTATTATTATTATTATTATTATTATTATTATTATTATTATTATTATTATTATTATTATTATTATTATTATTATTATTATTTAAATTTTGAAGGTGATTGTGACATTTCAACTATAATTCCTACCCTATAAAATTTTAAAACAAATATAAAATTATTAAAATCCATTTTCGAAATCCAAACTCACTAAATTTATCTAAATTTCAATCCAACCTAGATAAATTGAATATTAAACTCATTATCCATAAATAAGCGATAAAGTGTTTGGTTTTACCACTATATATATATTAAAAAAATTGAAGTATATCAAAGTTGACTTTCTAGCTAGGTTTAACTAATTTATGTACACAAATTCTCCTGTGCACCTGGTACAGGGATCTAAGATCCGTGTAATTCGGGTCGGGTCGATCCGGATTTAGGAATTTTTTTTTTATAAATTTTATGCCTTAACCTTTATGTACAAATTTGGTGACAAGTAGGAAATTTGTGCATTTTATCGAGTGCATTTTCATTATTTTATAATATTTTAGATGATTAGATGCACTTTTTCTACACCTATATGTGTTTTATGTCTCCAAAATACTTCACGAAATATTTTCTTGATCATTTTAGGTTGTTTTGAAGTATTTTGGAGTCGATGAAAATGATCGTGGAGAGAAGAATAATCAATTGGGCCGATTCAAATTGCAAGGCCCAAAAGAATTAAGAGAAGAAGAAGAAATAAAGTCCAATTATAAAGAGGAGAAAGAAATGGGCCAAAGCCCAAAAGGGTTTCATATCAAGTCTCAGCCGCAACATTTGACTTGGAGGGGAAGAAAGAAAGGAGTTAAATTTGGAAAGAAAAAGACACTATCCATAGCTGGACATGATCATTCACGTACAGAGGCAGGAAGATAGAGAGAGTTTAGGCACGTCCAGATTTGGAGGGAGAGGATTTGGACAGAGAGTTCACTTTTTGATTATGATTAGTTTTGGTGAGGCTTAGATTAGAAGAGTGATAAACATAATTTCAATTTCTAGATTAGTTTAATTTGATGATGGATTGTTCAACTTTGATTGTGGATTCGATTTCGAGAATGATCGGCTAATTCCTCAATTCCGGTTAGCAGGGAAGTTTGAACCCATATCTCCTTTATGTTTTAATTAATTTCGTATCCCCTTCTCGATATTTGATTGGATTTGATTATGTTATCTGTGCATAATGATTTCGATTGTTGATGTTTAATTTGGATTGGCCACCTAGGTTAAGTATTTGATAATTGATTGCTAGAATTTTAAATCATGAATCCTAATTGTTGTGGTTTAATTTTCATAAGTGGTAAACTAGAGGTCGTGCATCTCTAGGGTAACATAATCCTAGATTATCGAATCGAGCTTGTGTATTCGGAGTCTAGTTCACCCTATCGTCTTGGTAATTAATGCATTTAATGAATTAAATTTGGAGAGCTTGTTCTGGGTTATTCAATTAAATAGGGTTAATTAGTGATCTTATCCTAATTTAACTAATCCTAAGAGACGATTCGGTTTAACAGAGCTTGTTGTTAGACTAGGGGTGATAATTCCATGATAATCTGAAAGAGGGGTGTACATTGATTAGGACATAATTGAGATTGAGGGATAACCGAACTGTTAACCGGGATGTCTTTTTAGATTGAATTCTCACTTAATTTATTTTCTCATTTTATAGTTAGTAGTAATTCTCTATCAAAACCCCCCATCCTTTCCGTTTTTGATTAGAGCATAGGCGACACAATTAGTTCTGCATTCTCCGTGGGATCGACATCCGACTTGCCCTGACTACTAGTTGGTTAGGTTAAGAAAGATAATAATTAATTTTACCGCGTTGCGACGCGCGGTCATTTGGTGACCTTTATGTACACATGTTGTGACCTTTATGTATAAATATTGTGACCTTTATGCATTGTAACTTAGAAAAAAAAGGAAGAATTTCAGCCAAATTTGTACATAGATACCTTTATGTAATATTCATGTGACCTTTATATATATTTTATATGACCTTTATGTACAAATATTCATACTTTTATGTAATATATAAAAAGTATATAAATGTATGAATATTTATATATAAAGGTTACATAAATATACATAAAGGTCATATGAATATAACATAAATGTATCTATGTACAAATTTTGCTGAAATTCTTCATTTTTTTCTAAGTTATTTAACATAAAGGTCACAGAATTTATACATAAAGGTCACACAATTTGTATATAAAGGTCACCAACTTTGTACATAAAGGTTTTGCCCTGAAATAAAACAATCAAAAAAAAAAGTAAAAGTGCGCGGATCCGGGTCGACCCGGGTCGACCCGAATTGTATGTACACCAGGTGTACAGCAGTCACACTCATTTATGTATGATTATCTTTCCCTTTTAAAAATAGATAGTCAAAAACTTGTTTTTAGATTTGAGGATGTATTAATTTGAAATCGAAATTAACAAATTTATTAATTGATGGTCATTTAGATTCATATATATGATCGATTTGAAATTCACCGCTCAGATTTTCAGTAATTTTTTTGAGTGATTTATTGCTGATTTAGAATCCACACTACTCCTGATTTTGTTAGTATTTGGGATATGGAATATGATAGCAAAATATTTTGGAAAATTATATTTGAGTGAACGAGACTTGAGCATGGTATATAATTGTAATGAAAATGAAGAAAGGGTAGTAGTAGCAGTAGGAGACTAAGACTTTACGATTAAGGCTTTAGGATTAATTCTTATTGAAAGTTGTAGTTTTTTTTTTGGTACTAGTAGTGAGTTGTGTTGATGTCATATTTATAGATGACATAAGATTATTCTAGAACTTAATTAGTCTAGAATAATCTATCATATTTTAGAATGATTTATATTTCTCTAGATTATTACATATTTCTACATAATTCTAGAAACTCTATAATAATTAAGGTTACCAATAATGCTTAGAATATTCCGGAAATGTGTAGCAATTTCATCACTCTCCCTTGCTACTCATTTGGATAATTCCAAGCTTTTTCCGCAAGGTCTCGAATCTTGGTCTAGGTAATCCGTTTGTAAAGACGTCTGCCAATTGATCTCTTGTTTGTCATTTGTTGCTTCCTGTAGAAAATGATACTTGATAACAATATGATTAGTCCTGCTGTGATGGACAGGATGTTTTGTCATAGCTATTGCAGACTTATTATCGCAGTAAATCTTCGTAGGATTTTCTTGATCTTCTCCCATGTATCCAAGAATGCATCTTAACCAGATAGCTTGAATTGTTGATAGTGTTGCTGCAACATACTCGGCTTCAGTTGAAGATTGTGCCACATAATCTTGTTTTCTTTGATGACCATGAAAATATTCCTGAGCTAAATGAGAATGTGTAACCTAATGTACTCTTCATATCATTAATAGATCCGGCCCAATCACTATTAGTGTAGCCAATCAGTTTTGATTTGTTTGCAGGCTCATATGATATTTCGTAATCTTTGGTGACTTGCAAATACCTCAATATTCTCTTTGAAGCTCCATATTGGACTTGGTTTGGATCTTACATGAACCTTGATAGTAGACTTGTTGCGAACATGATATCTGGTCTTGTAGCTGTAAGACATAGTAGACCCCTGATGAGACTTTTGTATGTAGATGCATCTACTTTCGGCGTCGCTCTTCTTTGCTGAATTTTTCATTTGTAGCTAAAGGAGTAGCTACTGGTTTGCATCCTTCAATTTTGAACTTTTTCAGTAGTTCTCTGTAAACTTCTTTTGTGAGATAGATATCCCATTTTTTCTTGATGTACCTCAATGCCGAGGAAGTAGTGCATCAACCCAAGGTTAGTCACTCGAAGTTCTTCATCATATCCTCTTTGAATTCCTTGATCATCTCTTCATTGTTCCCTGTGTAGATAAGACCATCGACATATAAAGAGACAATAAGTCTGTCATTAGTACCTTGGGTCTTAATGTAAAGTGTCGACTCACTTTCGCTTCTCCTGAATCCTTGACTTATGAAGTAGTCGTCAATTCGACTATACCAGGCTCGTGGAGTTTGCTTCAATCCGTAGAGCGCCTTTTTCAGCCTTAGAACTTTATTTTCTTGTCCTTCTATCACGAACCCTTGAGGCTGCTCGACATATATCTCTTCTTCAAGATAGCCATTGAGAAAAGCTGTCTCGACATCCAATTGATAGATCTTTCATCTCTTCTGAGCGGCTAGTGCGATAAGAGCCCGTATAGTATCCAAGCGAGCGACTTGAGCAAATGTCTCGTTATAGTCGATTCCTGGTAACTGCGAGTATCCTTTAGCAACCAGTCGTGCTTTGTATTTTTGATTGAGCCATCTGGGTTAAGTTTTGTCTTATAGACCCACTTAACTCCAATAGTCTCTTTATTGTTGGGTAGATCTACCAACTACCATATTTGATTTTTCTCGATCATCTTGATTTCTTCTTCCATGGATTTTACCCATTTCTTTTGCTTGATGACAACTTCAAAGCTTTCGGGCTCCATTGTGATGAAGTTACATGTCTCATAGATCTCTTTGAGTGACCTTACTTTTCTTGGTGGTGAATCTGGAGATGATTGCTCATCATTTGAAGATGATGATGATGATGGTGTCCTTGGGCTTGAAGGTTATGTTTCTTCTTCTGGAGGCTCTTTAGAACTTCGTAGACGTGGTACCATGATATTTTGTTTTTCCACATTTTCTTCTTCCCAATTCCATGTTGTATATTTGTCGAACTTGACATCTCGGCTGATGACTAGTTTCTTGGTTTTAAGGTTGTAAATTTTGTATCCTTTAGATTGAGAGCTATAGCCGAGGAATATTCATTTCTCTGTCTTCTCCTCCAATTTGTCTTTTCTCTTTTGGGATGTGTACATAGCAGATACTCCCAAAAACTCTCAGATGTTGTGTTGATGGCTTTTGTCCACTCCATGCTCACTACAAGAAAACTCGCCGACAGTGACGGAAAAATCCGTCACTAAAACCAAAAATTCTGTCGTTAATCAGGGTTTGTGACGGATTTGTAACGATTCTGTCAAAACAAAAGGAGCTCTGTCACAAAATTTTAGTAGTATTGACATTCTTACTTGTTGATTGAGTAGCAATATTATGCATTGTTTGGGATTCGAATCCAAGACCTATTATGGTAGGTTAACCACTAGACCATTGGTACTTTATGTAATAATATTCTACATGTATTTTTTTTATAAGTACTTTTAATATTTTTAATATTTCTTTTATAGTGACGGAATAATCCGTCACTACATAATTATGATGGAAAATTCCGTCACAAAGACAAATATCCGAATTTATAATTTTTTTTAAATAGGAATTCATGTAGTGGCGGATTATTTCATCACAAATACAAATATCCGAATTTATAATTTTTTTTAAATAGGAATTCATGTAGTGATGGATTATTTTGTCACAAAATAGTGATGGATTTAATCCGTCACTATTTTGTGACGGAATAATCCGTCACTACATAATTGTGACGGAAAATTCCGTCACAAAGACAAATATCCGAATTTATAATTTTTTTAAATAGAAATTTATGTAGTGACGGATTATTCCGTCATAAAATAGTGACGGAATAATCCGCCACTACATAATTGCGACGGAAAATTCCGTCACAAATATAAATATCCAAATTTATAATTTTTTTAAATAGTAATTCATGTAGTGACGGATTATTCCGTCACAAGTCCGTCACAAAATCTTTTCTGTCACTATTCTGTCACTATTCCGTAACAAATTTATGACGGAATATTTCCGTCACTAAAATCTGTCACTATCGGGCAGTTTTCTTGTAGTGGCTTCTATTGGTGTTTTATTTTGCACGGCTGTTGTTGGACATCTGTTGAGTAGATATACTGCGGTGTATATTGCTTCAGCACAGAACTCCTTTGGCATACCTTTCTCAGCTAGCATGGTCCTGACCATCTCCATTATCGTCATGTTTTTCCTTTCTGATACGTTATTCTGTTATGGAGCATAGCCGATAGTTAGTTGATGGTTGATTCCTTTATCCTTGCAGAATTTGTTGAACTCCTTGGAAGTGTATTCGGTTCCTCTATCACTCCACAAGACCTTGATTCTTCGTCCATTTTGGTTCTCTACTAGGTTCTGGAAGATATTGAAGACTTTCGATCTTTCTTTCATAAAATAGACCCAAGTCATTCTTGTATAGTCATCAATAAAGAGGATAAAGTATCTATTTTTCTCAAACGTCGGAGTCCTCATAGGCCCACATAAGTCTATATGTACCAACTCTAGGATTTGTTTAGCTCTTCATGTTTATCCTGATGGAAACGGCTTCTTGTGTTGTTTGTCTTCTATGCATCTCTCACACACTTTATCGTCCATTTGGATTGCTGGAAGTTCTCTCATCATATTTTTCTAATGAAGTTTCTTTAGTTCGTGAAAGTTGAAGTGTCCAAACCTCTGATGCCATAGCCACAATTGGTCTTCTTGGGCTTTTAGTGCTGCTTCAATATACTGCCAGTGGAGTGGGAAATTTCTCTATTGTATTTTTACTACAACTATCACGGTATTTTCATTTTTGTTATCATATATTGTGCAGGTATTTCCTTTGAATACCAACTCATATCCCTTCTCCATCATTTGTCTGACACTTAGAAGATTAGTGTCGAGTTTAGGAACTAGCATTACATCGTGGATGAGCTGCGTACCTTTTTTAGTGTTGACTGCAATTGTGCCTTTACCTTTGACTTCCATAGGATCTCTGTTCCCGAGCCTAACTTGAGATTTGATTGATCTGTCAATTGCTTTAAAACTTTTCTCATCTCCAGTCATGTGATTACTGCAGCTGTCTAGGAACCATGTGTCGTTCTTCACTTCTGATGCAGCATGGCAAGCGTAGAATAGGTTATTTTCTTTCTCATTTTCTTCTAAGAAATTTGCCTGATGCTTTTTCCCTGAACGACAATCTTTCTTCACATGACCAAACCTTCCACAACTTTTACATTGTGGTTTGTCTCGGTTCCAACAATCCTTTATAAGATGGTTGGTCTTTTTGCAAATTCCACATGGTGGATATTTTTCATTTCTTTGATTTTTATTATTATTTCCACAATGATATCTATTTCTAAATTTTCTCCATTTATACTCCCCCATTTCTAAAATTCTGAGACCGTATATTAGTTTTAGACTGGAATGCATTTTCCACAAACTCATTTTCTTGCATACTCAATCTTTTCTCATAGGCTTCAAGTGAGTCTATTAATTCTGTCACAGACAACTTATCTAAATCTTTAGTTTCTTCTGTTGTTGTGACGATTGGATCATATTTAATAGGGAGAGAAATTAATATTTTTTCTACCACCCTCTTGTCAGTGATATTTTCATCATATGTTTTTATTTGATTAACTACTTCACGTAGTCGAGTGTAAAAATCTTTTACGGTCTCAGATTCTTTCATCTTCATATTTTTCAAATCTCTTCTAAGAGTTTGTAATTTGAGATGGCGTATCTTATCACTTCCTTGATATTCCTCCTTCAGAGTATCCCGAGCCTCCTTTGATGTTTTAGTTCCACTGATTCTTGAAAACAAAGACTCTGCCAGAGCCATTTGTAGTGTGTAGAGAGCCAAGTTGTCCTTCTCCATATTTTTATCTAGTTTTTCTTTGTCCATTACAGACAAAGTGGATGTATCTTCAGGGATAGTGTATCCCTTACTTATAATATCCCATAGGCCTTGGAACATAAAATATGTCCTCATTTTGATAGCCCAATAGTTATAGTTTTTTCTAGAAAAAATAGGGATTGGAATTTGGTGGTTATTTAGTGAGGTGACCATAGTAGAAGTAGAAGTTTAGAAATGGTATTAGGATAATTTAGTGGATGTGTGAGGATAGCACAATATGTTGGATATATGGAGATAGTATAGCGAAAGCTAGTTTCACCCAGTTAGAAATTCAACCTGACTCTGATACCACTGTTAGTATTTGGGATATGGAATATGGTAGAAAAATATTTTGGAGAATTATATTTGAGTGATCGAGACTTGAGCAGGGTATATAATTGTAATGAAAATGTGGAGAATTATATTTGAGTGATCGAGACTTGAGCAAAGTATATAATTGTAATGAAAATGGAGAAAGGGTAGTAGTAGTAGGAGACTAAGGCTTTAGGATCAATTCTTATTGGAAATTGTAGTTGTTTTTTTTTTTTTTTGGGTACAAGTAGTGAGTTGTGTTGATGCCATATTTATAGATGGCATAAGATTATTTTAGAACTTAATTAGTCTAGAATAATCTATCCTATTTTAGAATACTTTAAAATGATTTATATTTCTTTAGATTATTACATATTTCTACATAATTCTAGAAACTCTATAATAATTAAGTTTTCTAATAATGCCTAGAATATTTCGAAAATGTGTAGTAATTTCATCAGATTTGCATCCAAACCACCTATAAGTTTTCCTTCTCAAAAAGAAAAAAAAAACCATCAACATAAAAACTTGCCCGAAAAGTAAGTGAATGTATTTTTCCTGTAACTATGTAACATTCATATAAAAATGATATGATACAAAATTTTGGTTTGATCATGGATTTAATTCTCAATGATCAGTGAGAATGTTAAGAAGTGTGACTCTGCTTTGTAGCAATTGCCTAAACAATCTCTCGAATCCTTCCTCAATTCCTTCTATACAATATTCAAGATTTTGTAGACTTGTTTGCACCATTTGCTTATCAACAACAACCTTAAAGTCACCATTTCTAAGACTCTTTTGAACATCATTAAGAGCCAAATCCACACATCCCATCTCAGTAACAACATGATCATGATCCTTGCTTGAAGCCACAGATTTATTCAGCATCAATCTTGAAACCAGATTCCAGCTGCCAGATTTGGTATTAGAAGAAGACGACGTAAAGAAGACCACAGTAGACTTGAAGATAGCTATGGTGAGTGCATAAGCTTCCCTCAAAACCCTAATGAAATTACTCTCATGATCTCCAGTTCCACTAACTGAAAGATTTGATGATGACCCAATATTCTTGCTCTCAAGATTCTTGAGGGTTTTGAGGCTCTTTGCTATACACTTGTTCATCTTCTTTCTGAAGCCAAAGTATGAAGCTATATCATTCTGAATGCTGCAATCCAAACCCTTTCTTCTCAATGCAGATTGAAGGGTTTGGACATTTTCCCTCATCATCTGACCCAATTCTTTGATTGTGTTGCAAGAATCCAGCAGCTCCACCGAGCCCGAAAGCATCTCCTCTGATTGATGATGCTCAAAAGCAACTGATTTTTGCTGAGATTGTGTGATTTCCTCAACAGAAATGAGCAACTCTGCAAGCCTCAGAAGACCAGATTGAATGACTTCAGAGTCGACTTCAGAAATGTGCAAAGATTTGAGCTTTTGAAGCTCGGTTTGAAAGCTTGTGGGGTTGATGGGATGAAGTCTTGAAGGCAAACTAATTGACCTAAAACGTGTTTTAGAGATTGCCATTTTAATTTTCTTGAAAGGTGATATTGGATGAGTGTTTTGAATGTGAGAGATGAAAATTCGAGAAAATGGTGGGTGTATTTATAGGGACATGATGTGAGGTTGAATTTGGGCACGTAATCTTGAAATTTTAAATGAAAGTTGGTTGCTTTATTCAAAATAGGCAGGAGTTGATGAAGTGTATAGTATAATAATGTAATAAAGGAAAGAAATGGTGGCAATGAAGTGTATAGTATAATAATGTAATAAAGGAAAGGAATGGTGGCAAATAGGCAGGGGTTGATGAAGTGTATAGTATAATAATGTAATAAAGGAAAGGAATGGTGGCAAGTGGCAAGAGATAAAAGGAGGAAATGTGGATAGTGGTACGTGGCATACATGCAATTGGGATTAGTAGAGTAAGCAGAGGCAATAATATTGGACAGCTGCGACTTGTCTCTCTGTCTCCCTAATCATTTCTACCATTTACTCAACTAATCATTTAATAATCTATTTATTATTACAAAACATGTGCGCCACTTGCCGCTGTGTGTATGTGTCAATGATATATTTTTGGCTTGAGTTTTTTTTTTTTTTTAACCGTTTTAGATAAAATCACTTTTCTATCCTCCAAATTGTTGTAGATTTGATATATATTTTTTGGTATGTAGTTTTCCTTATATATTTAAAATTTTTTATATATCTAATTTTTTTTTTTAAATTTTAATTATGGTTCTACTCCCTATATACATATATATGAGGTCTTTTTACTTGTTGATATACATAATAATATAATTTTTACTATCTTTCTGAGATGGTATTAGAGTGGGATAATTTTTCATACCCTTTGTTGGCTGATTTGTTAACTATCCCTGCCTCTGTTGGTTGATCTGTGTTGGGTAACTGTTTTTCTATCTTCTACTAGTTGGTAACTGATATCCCTCTATTAGCTGATATGTTCTGGATAACTGATTTGTTCTGGCCGATATGTTCTGGGTAACTGATCTAAGATGGGTAATTAATCTAAAATTTGCCCTAATATTTCCTACACGACTGATTAGAATTTTTCTAATCTGAGATTTTTCTAAAATTTTCTAAACTGATTTAAGATTTCATTTTTAGATTTTCTAAACACTCATTTGAGATTTTTCTCAAATTTTCTAAACTGATCTGAGATTTCGTTCTCAAATTTTTTTGAACACTGATCTAAGATTTTTCTCAAATTTTCTAAACTGATCTGAGATTTTTTTCTCAAAATTTCAAAACACTGATTTAAGATTTTTCTCAAATTTTCTAAACTGATTTGAGATTTTATTCTCATATTTTTTTGAACACTAATGTGAGATTTTTCTCAAATTTTCTAAACATTGATTTAAACACTGATGTGAGATTTTTCTCAGATTTTCTAAATTGATCTGAGATTTTATTATCAGATTTTTTGAATACTAATTTGAGATTTTTCTTAGATTTTCTTAACACTAATTTGAGATTTCACTCAAATTTTCTGAACACTTATCTGAGATATTTTCTCTCAAATTGTTGGGAAATTTCCCAACATCCTGTCTTGGGTTGGAGTTTAAATAGGTGCAAGGCATGGCTCTGCCAGATTCGAATCCGTGAACGCAAAGCTACATAAGTATAAGACATTAAAGTTGCTCCCTATACCCATTGGATATCCTTTTGGTGTAGCGGTAATGCGCTTGATGGTCCAACACAAATATTCTCTGAACACTGATCTGAGATATTTCTTTCAAATTTTCTTCTCTCAAAATCTCAGATTTTCTTCTCTCGCGCCCTACTTTCTTTTTCTTCAAATGTCTATTTTGGATTCTAAAACTATTTTAAGAACCACAATAAAATTGAATGGTTCCAACTATCTGCTATGGTCTTGAGCTTTTCTATTATTTTTGGGATCTTAGAAGAAACAAAATCATGTTCTCTCTATCCCTATTGTTGTCTCTCCCGCCTTACGAGAGATGCACTCTAACAACAAGCGAGAGATGTACTCTAATAACAATCTGATACATTCTTTGGACACTTCCTCTACTGTTGTTGCCATTATCACCACAGGCGCATTTGCCGTATCTCATGGTAAGTCTTGGATGTTGGATTCTTGTGCCACTTGGGAGCTTGTATCTGTACCCTATTACCTGATATTGATGTGAAGAACGTCTTTTTTATGGCAATTTGACTCCAACTGTTTTTATGGAGCAACATACTTTGAGAATGTCTTTTTTATGGCGATTTGACCCCAACTGTTTTTATGGAGCAACCTTCAGAGTATGTTGCTCAGGAGGAGAATTCTAGTAAGGGTTGCCGATTTAAGAAAGCTATTTATGGTTTCAGCACTGTTGGTCCCAGTGGTATAAGGTTAAGAGGGGGGGTGAATTAACCTTATAAAATTTTTCAACTTTTTGCTCCAAATGATGTTAAGTCCCTGATGAATAGGTAACTAGTAAGTTTACTGCTCGATAGGTTCCTGCTCAGGCAGTGACCTCAGGACTTAGACAGAGAATGTAATGCACAGCGGAAATACTTATGATTTTTGAAACACGCTTTGAATGTAGTATGCTCAGATGCAGATAGATGGATGTAAAACTTTAAATAACACAAGCAAGCTTATAGAGGTTCAAGGGTGGAGTAATCCCTCTACGTCCTCTCTACTCCTTCTCAAGGAGGAACTTTGTTAAAGCAAGTTTGATTTACAATAGACTCAGCTAACACAAACTATACTCTAAACAAACTGTCAGCTCTATCCACACAGGTAGCTGCACAGTGACCAACTATCGACCCACACAGGATCTCCACACAGGTTAACCGACCCACACAGGATCCTTTCTCTTCTTCATAGAGATTACAGCTTAGCAGTGTAAACCCCTACCTAAGCGACTCCTATCAAACTTAGAATAAAGTGAAAGATTTGATCATAATCAAATGCAGCAAGCTCCTTGAACTTCTGAAGATCACAAAGGTAGCTGGCTTGCTGCTGCTCAGTCTGATTAACTTGAGTGTATGAGCTTTTGCTTGTAAGAGATTTACTTCGTGTTTGTTAGCTTTTAAGTTCTCTCTTGGTTGTATATGTTGTTGGTATCTCTTTTGTATATCAGTCTTCCATATATATAGGCATCAGATATTTTTCTGCCCATTGAAAAGGCAGTCATTTGCATGATGAGGTGTCTCTTCCTGATTGGTTCTGCCGATCTTCTGACACATGTTCTGAAATGCCTTCATTCTGTTCTGCAACTGCTTTGTCCTTTGTCTGCGCAACTTCATTCTGCAGACTGCTTGTACTGTGTCCTTGCTGCTTTTTCACACATGGCAGATTCTGATTTGTTAGAACTGGAGTGACTCTACTGGCTAGTCAGGTTGCATTGACTCTGATGTATCTGGTAGTATCTTCTTCGAGTAAGTCAGCTTTCTTGACTATCTCCAGGTTCCTTGTAGCATCCTTTTCGGGCTTTGATTACTGGTTGCTTGATACAGTATGCAGGTAGTAGGGACTCGGCTTCCTGGTTACTTGGCAGAATCTTCAAGTCTTTCCAACATCCTTGCCTTAGCATATTTACATATTAAGCTTATCCAGATAGCTAAAGATCTAGTCTATTACACGTTTTGTCTCATCAAAATCTATTACATTTCATCCTATCAATTTCCCCCTTTTTGATGATGACAAAACTCCTTAACAGGATCAAAGAACCATATTTTATTAACTTGGAACAAAGATGCAGAGAGATACAATCATTTATAAGCATGCATCAAGTTCACAAGATGTGAGCTTTCATCAACCAGAAAACATCGAATTTTCATTGATCAGAATTAAGTACAAAGCATATACATACTTAGGTAGATAGCAGAATAAATGGAGTTTAAAACAGAATAACAAAAAGAGACAAAAACAAAGATCAAAACATCAAGTCTTCAACCAATTGGTCTTCTTCTTTCTTTCGAACCTTGTGCCTTTCCACCAGTTGGCTATTGAATCTTGATAGCTAGGTTCCATCCTTTTCACCATCTCCTCAGATTCCTCAAACCTGAGCCAGAAGTCTTCACTGTATGGTATGGGCTCCTTTCCAAGTTTCTGCTTTAGCTTCACTTGGATTGGAAGTCCACCTTTCTTTGTTAGCTCCAGGAACCTCTGCAAAGCCTCCTTGTTCGTTTTGAATCCTCTGAAAAGAGCAGATTCCTTGCAGAGGGTGGTGAAGTACTTCATCAGCTCATTTCTTTTGAAAGCTTCAATCTAGAAAAATGATGGGTTGACCTCAGTAGGAAGAGTGACCTCCGAAACTTCTGGGGCTACGAATCTGTCACTCCTGGGATCCGGGCTAGCTTCCAGGAATTTTCTTAGAGAGGCACTTGCTGCGACATCAGGGCTCTGCAAATTTTTCTCCATTTCGACCATGTCAGGCTGCTTGTGCGGAGGGAAGATCTTGTCAAGGACAACCCTGGGATCTGATGAAAATACAGCATCCAGGTTGCTTTTCAGCTCTGCTTCAGTCCTCCTCCTTTTTTTTTCTTCTCTCATTTCAGCACCCTTCCTGAAGCCTGGATGAACTGACCCAGAAACAACATCTGATTTTCTTTTAGCGCTGCTGTCTGAAGGGCCCCTAGATCCAGCTCCCTTGTGTCCGCCATCTCCAGAGTCATCTCTCCTCCTACTACTTACTACCATCTGTCTGCAAGCAGCAGGATCCTGTCCAGCCTTCTGTCTACCTTCTATCCTTCCTTCCCCTTTTTTGTCATCATCAGCACGCTCAACCGCAAAACTGACCATGGAGTGAATTTTAGACAAGGTGCCTGAGTGATCCCGCAGGGTCTGTGATTCGTTGAACTGCTCCCTGTCCATTCGGTCTACTGCAGTGACTAGAGCCTTCTGATTGGTTTCAAGGGAGATCATCTTCTCCTCTTGCCTGTTCAGCTTCTCCATCACGCTCTTGACGACTTCCACTGCAGCATCCTCCTTGGGGGGTCGGTAGGCAGCAATCATCTGAGTGAGCTTTGACAATGTAACGTTGAGGAAGTCCATGAAAGAATAAGTCTTCACAGAGTGGGAGCGGGTATCCTTGCGGAGTTTCCTGCTCGCTTTCACCAAGGACTTCCTCATGTGTTCAATTGCTGTCAGCACCTCTTCATTTGATCTGGCAGGTTCCTGGCATTCTCCTGTTGGTGCCTGTTCATCAGAGACAGATGTTAGTGCTTTGGATTTTTCGGCTCCGGTATCACCCTGTTCACTGGGTGACCCATCATCGCTGCTGGTAGGGCTACTGGATCCTCCATCTCCTGATCCAGTGTTCTTAGAGGGTGCTTCCTCTTCAGCATCCTCCTCATTTGCCCCCAGCTTCTTGTCCTGTTCAACTACCTTTCCCTTGCTGAACACCATTTCGGCCTCCTTCTCCTGCTCTATCTCCGCTACCACCTCCTGTACTGCATCCTCCTGTACTTCAGCCTCCTTCTGCACATCAGGCTCCTTTTCTCCACTTTTGTCTCCTCCTGCCTCCTGCACTTCCACCACCTTTTCACCCGCAGCTACTTCCCCCTCAGCGACTGTCTCTCCTTGGTCCACTGACTTGGCAGGTAATGTCTCCTCCACCTCCATTGGAACAGCTGCATCAGGTTGCTCCTTGTTCATGGGGGCAGGTTCCTCTACTGCTTCAACTTGAACAGATGCCTCCTGCTGCACATATTCCTCCTCAGTCTCTACCTCCATTGGTGTGGGAATGGTTGTCTCTGTGGTGTCATCGGCGGCTGCTACTGTGGATGGAACTATCAGCTCAAGAGATGCCACAGCAGCGAGGGTTTCCAACTCCTTGGCCTTAGGAAATCAGTTGGCGTCGAGCTCCTCTCCTTCATCGGCGTCTGTACAGGAACTTCAGAAAGAATGATTAAGTCAGTAAGGTATGAGAATTCCTCACCATTTTTCTCCGTTGGTGAAGGTGACCGCCTGCTGATAGGTTCAACCATCAAAGCTGAGCAGGAGGATCCTTCACCCATCTGGGGTTCCCTTACTGGCCTTCTCATTCTGGTATCTGTCAGGCTGATATCAGCAGCCTGCTTCAGCATCCTCTCCATGGCTTCCTGCTCCCCGTACTTTGCTATCTGGGCCTCAGCAAAAGCCACGTCATCGCCTGCTCTGACCTGGTCAGCAGCAGCATCCAGTATCACTTCCTCTCTGAAGAAGTCTGGCTGGACAACAGCTTCTTTCCCCTTCAGGCTCCTGGGGCCAGGCAGCTGTGCGGCAGCTTCCTTCTGCTTTCTGACCTCCAATTCAGCGGCTATCTCCGTATTTTCAAGAAATTCTGGCCATTTCATCTTCCTGAGATCCTTCAAAAATTTCTTTTGAAGGATCTCCTCCAAATCATCCATGGCGACCCAATTCAGCACCCATTCCTCCTCAGTTTTCCAGTCTGCCCACTGGATGAGTTCCTCCCTGGGCAGGTGCCTGAACTACCACAAAGTGGTGAATCTTTTCATAAATTTACCGAACTCCACCTCCAGCTTCGGTATGCTGATGACGTACTCCGTCACATCCTCCTCATCCACTTCCTCATCATCATCATCATCAACAGCAGCATTCCCTGCCAGTTCTTCCCTTAGTGGAGAGTCAATCTCCACTTCCACTGCAGGCTTCTTAACAGCCCGAGTGGTGACGATCTCTGGTTCATCATCAGAGATGACCAGTCTCCTCTGCACATCCTTCTTGTGCTTGATCTTCTTTGGCACAGCAGGAGCTGGTGAGGGCTCTGCAGGCTCCTTCATCCTCGAGCTGCTTTCAGGCGAAGAAGAGGCATTGTCGCGGAATGCCTTCCTTGTCCTTGGAGCGCCCTTGAGGTCCTCAGAGACCTCTCTGGTTACTGGGGATGACCGAGCAGTGGTCTTCTTGGCAAAGACCCTACCCGCACCGATGAATTTCCCTTTCTGGATGGGCTTCCCTTGGGACAAATCCACCTTCAAGTGTCCCAAGAGGGTGTTGATAATCAGCCCATAGGTAGGCTTACCTACCTTCTTCTCCACTTCCTCCACCAGCCTGGAAAGCAGGTAGCTGGCCCATTCCACCTTCTCCTTCTTCACTATGGCCATCATCATCCTATACCGGAAGTTGGTACACTTATCAAAGGAACCAGAGCGGTTCTCTATGATATGGCAGCAGATATCATGCAGCATCTCAAACTCCAGAAGGAAGACCTTCTTGCTGCAACTCCGAGACATCCCCACCGTGTCCTCCTTGCCGGTGAACGTCGTCCAGAACTCCTCCAGTTGGTCTTCTCCGTAGGTGGAGAGGTCACTGGCGTTCATCCCTTCAGTAGGCAGAGCGAACACCTCTTCCAGAAGTCCGGTGTCCACCACCACTGTTACTCCACCAACCTTCGATGTGATCTCTGACCTATCTTCAGAGACCTTCGCCCCCCGGTAGAATTTCTCTACCTGCTCCTCTGCGTAAGGGGTTTTGTGATAGGAGCAGAGTCTGAGAAGTCTGGTCTCATAGAGGCATTGAAAGATATTCTTCATGACCTCCTTCGTGTTCCCTTCTTCCTCCACCATCTTGAGAAGGATCTTGCGGTCCACTAACCTTCCATTAACAACTTAGGATGCTTTTGGTGCCATTTCTGAGAGAGTGAGAAATCTGAAACTGGAAAACTTCGAGAGAGAGAGAGCACGAGAGATTAGGGTTTGCAAGAGAATGGAAATGTTTAAGTAAGAGAGATGAGTGAGAAGAAAGACTTCCTTATATTTGAATTTTGGTGAGAGATGATCTGACGGTTCTGATTGGTCTTGAATTTGAAAAGACCCTTAATCCAATGGTTGAGATTTTTGGTACGGTGTACGTGTGCTTAAGGACTTGATGTGATATTTTGTGGATATCGAGGAGTTTTCCTGCAAAAACGGCTGCTAACCGCGGGGTAACTATTTCTCTTTTCACGCGCTTCAGTTACTGGATCCTGCAGGTAGCTCAGAGCAGTATCATTGTATCCAGTAACTGTCCAGGGACCTTGGGTAGTAACCTTTAGGTTACTGTTCTACTTTCGTCCTGCCTATGGTTCCCCCTGAACATTATAGTCATTTCAACAGAAAAACATAGAGTTATATAGAAAATTATCACAAATTGATTATTCCCAGCTCGTTTCTTAGAAACGAAAATCTTGATTCACAAAGTGACTTTGTGAATATGTCAGCTAGCTGTAGATCAGTATGCACTTTTTCCAAAGATATATCTTTCTTTTCAACATGGTCTCTGATGAAGTGGTGTCTGATATCAATGTGTTTGGTTCTTGAATGTAGAACTGGATTGTGGGTGATAGCTATTGCGCTTGAATTGTCACATAGGATAGGTGTTTCCTTTTTTTCAATTCCGTAGTCCTTTAGTTGCTGTTGAATCCATAGAATTTGTGCACAGCAGCTTCCTGCAGCAACATACTCGGCCTCGGCTGTTGAGGTTGCTATAGAGGTTTGCTTTCTGCAGAACCATGATACCAGTTTGTTTCCTAGTAGCTGGCAGGTACCACTGGTGCTTTTCCTGTCAATTTTGCAACCTGCAAAATCAGAGTCAGTGTAACCAATAAGCTTGAGTCCTCCTTCTCTCGGGTACCATAGACCAGCTTCCTGGGTTCCTTTGAGGTATCTGATGATTTGTTTGGCTGCGGTCATATGTGACTCTTTTGGAGCTGCTTGATATCTCGCACACATTCCTACTGAAAATATGATATCTGGTCTGCTTGCTGTCAGGTAGAGCAGTGACCCAATTAGTCTTCTGTACTTTGTAACGTCTACTGCTTTGTCATCAGTATCCTTGTCTAGGCTTCCTGATGTTATCATCGGTATGCTTACTGTGCTTGCATTTTCCAATCCAAATCTCTTTATCAATTTCTTAGTGTATTTTGCTTGATTGATGAAGGTTCCATTGCTTAGTTGTTTGACTTGTAGACCGAGGAAGAAGCTTAGTTCTCCCATCATGCTCATTTCGAATTTGGATTGCATGAGACTTGAAAATTTTTGGCACAATTCTTTGTTTGTTGAACCAAAGATAATATCATCGACATAGATCTGAACGAGCAGTATGCTATCTCCATCTTGGATTCTGAAGAGTGTCTTATCCACCTTGCCTTTCTTGAATCCATTATCAAGTAGATACTTCGAGAGAGTATCATACCAGGCTTTAGGTGCCTGCTTTAGTCCACAGAGAGCTTTCTTCACCCTGAAGACCATGGTTTCTGGGTTTTCTTCAAATCCTGGAGGTTGCTCCACATAAACTTCTTCAGCGAGCAATCCATTGAGAAATGCACTTTTAACATCCATCTGGTAGACTGTTAGATTGTTGTGAGCGGCATAGGCTAGGAAGATCCTGATTGCCTCTAGTCTAGCTACTGGTGCAAAAGTTTCTTCAAAATCTATTCCTTCCTCCTGGCAGTAACCTTTTGCCACTAATCTTGCCTTGTTTCTGACTACTTGTCCTTCTTCATCGAGTTTGTTTTTAAATACCCATTTTGTGCCGATTACTCCTTGGTGAGTAGGTCTAGGAACTAAATGCCACACTTGGTTTCTCTCAAATCCATTAAGCTCTTCTTGCATTGCCTGTATCCAGTTGGTGTCTTCTAGAGCATCCTCTATGCAGCTTGGTTCTGTTTGTGAAATAAAGCAAGCAAACATTGCTTCATGGGGGTTGCCATTTCTTGTTCTTACTCCTGAGGTGGAATCTCCTATGATCTGATTCCTTCGATGATTTCTTAGCCATTTCCTTCTGGCTTCTTCAACCTGTTGTTCATTTTGAATTTCAGCAGGTTGCTCTTGATTATCCTGTTCAGCTTGCTGATTTGGATCAGGCTGTATTTCTAAGCGTACTTCAAGTTGAATTCCTTCAGGGTGGTGTATTTCTTCTTGAATGACTGGTGCCTGCTGGTTTGGAGTAGGTTTCTGTTCTCCATGTTGCTGTGTAGGTGCAGGTTGCTGATTTTGAGTTGATTCAATATTTTGGAGATTTGGTAACTCAGCATCAATATATTCAACACGAGTGTTGGTGATGTGAGTTTTTCCAAGATCTTCATTAAGTTCATCTATATCAGCCTTAGAACAGTGTGGTTCATCAAAATCCACATGTACTGTTTCTTCTACAACAAGTGTTCTCTTGTTGAAGATTCTAAAGGCTTTGCTTACCGAGGAGTATCCTAAGAATATTCTTTCATCTGACTTTGAGTCAAATGCTTTCAGGTAGACTATTCCATTGTTGAGTACATAGCACCTGCATCCAAAAATATGAAAATGTTCAATATTTGGAGTATAGCCAAACCATAGCTCATAAGGAGTTTTATTCAAATCTTTGTTGATAATGCATCTGTTTTGGGTATAACATGCTGTGTTGATTGCTTCTGCCCAAAATCTCTTGGGTAGCTGTGCTTCAGCTAGCATGGTCCTTGCAGCTTCCTTCAGGGTTTTATTTTTCCTTTCTGCGACACCATTCTGTTGTGGTGTCCTAGCTGCTGAGTATTCATGCTTAATTCCATTGTTAGAGCAATATTCTTCAATGAACTTGTTTGTAAACTCAGTGCCTCTGTCTGTTCGGATTTTGATAATGTTCAGACTCCTTTCGATCTGCAGTTTCTTTAGTAGCTCCGGTAACCTTCGCTGAGTGTCTGACTTCTTTGTCAAGAATAGTGTCCATGCAAATCTTGAATAGTCGTCCACCACTACAAGGTACTTTCTTCCACTCATGCTTACTGGTTCTACTGGTCCGAATAGATCTATGTGTAGTAAATCTAGCACTCTTTCAGTTGACCTTTGTATCTTGTTTTTGAAGGAACTTTTAGTTTGCTTTCCCTTTTGGCATGCTTCGCATAGACTCTCTTTCTTGTACACCATATCAGGTAGCCCTCTGACCAGTCCTTTTCTGGCTAACTTGTTGATCGTTTTGAAGTTCAGGTGGCTCATCCGTTTATGCCATAGCCAGCTAGCTTCTGATGATCCTTTTGCAATGAAGCAGGTAGCTGTGGTTACTGAGCTCCAGTCAGCTACATAGATGTTTCCTTTTCTAGTTCCAGATAGCTTCTCTTCCTTGGATTGACTGTCCCTTATCAGGCATTTTTTGTGATTGAACTCCACTGAGTAACCTTTGTCACAAAATTGGCTTATGCTTAGCAATTTGTATTTTAGACCTTTTACATACGACACTTCCTTTATGTGTGTGTTTCCTTTGATGAGAGTTCCAACTCCTCTAGTGCTTTCCTTGGAGTTGTCTCCGAAGATTACTTTAGGTCCTTTGCACTGTTGAAAGTTCTTAAGGATTTCTTTGTCTCCAGTCATGTGTCTCGAACACCCGCTATCAATGTACCATACTTCCTTGCTGGTTCCTACTATAGGTACCTGTAAAAATAGAGATTACTGGTTCTTAGGTACCCATACATGTACGGGTCCTTCTTTGTTAGTACCTTTTGGAATCCAAACTTGTCTCACAACAATTGTTTTGTTGTAGATTTGATGGTTTCGTCTATAAGAGGTATCCTTCGGATACTGAATTGTGTGTGCAACCTGTGTATACCCGTCACTTTTGAAGTGAGGTCCTCCATCATACTTCCTTTGAGCATGAGCTCTTTTAGGTTTAGACATTCTGGTCTTAGCATTGATGGGATAGAGGTTTCTGTTCAGCATCCTTGTAGGTTGCTGTTTTCTTTTGTTTCTACCAGTAGATTGATTCTGCTGTAGCCAGCTTTTGAAAACAGGCTTATTCCCTAAGGGTATGTACATGGGTCTCTTGCCCTTGTCTATTGTGTTCTCCAAGCTTGCTGTTGAGTTATTGAATAACTCCTTTTCTTTTGGGGTTCCAGCTCGAATGAAAACAATAGTTTTAGATGACCTTGCTGTTCCTTGAGAGGTTTCTGCACAGTATCCTAGGCCTGTCCTATTAAATGGACTTTTGCCCGACTTAATGCATTCCTTGGCTCCTTTGGCTGATCTGCCAAAGGCTCCTACAATCGCTTGTAGGTCACTTTTCTCTCTCTCAAGTTCGGCGATTCTCAGATTGAGCTTAGACGCTTGTTCTTGGAGATCACTGCACTTTGAGCTACTGAGCTCATATGCAGATAGCTTTTCAGCTAACTGTTTGTTTTCCCTCTTGAGCATCTCGTTTTCGAGTTTCAGCTCCTCATGAATTGAGTTTATCTGCTCTAAGTCGCTCATGATTTGTTTAAGGGAAAGATTTTTGTTAGTCCTTTCCTCTTCCACTGAAGGTTGGATAGTATACATTACCTCGTCATCCTCGCTGTCCTCAGCTTCCTGTGCCATCAGGCAGATAAGTGCTTCGTCTTCCAAGGATGATGAATCACTGTCATCATCAGAGGAGTCCGCATCTTGCTGAGCCTCCTTGGAAGGTTCATTGCCCTTTTCCATCTCACTTAGGAAGGCTTTAATTCTTCTCCGTTCCTCTCTTCGTTTTTCCCTTTTCTGGGAAGATTCTCCATTGGGATACCTGTTGACCTTAGGATGAGGACACTCTTTGGCATAGTGTCCTGGTTTTCGGTAGTTGTAGCAGAGATCGGACATATTCTGGTTCGATTGCTGAATAATGGGTTGTTGGGGAGATGTCTGGCTCTTCTTAAAGTCACCTCTTCTGTTGTATCAGATAAATTTCTTGAAATTTCTTAGAAGAAGGGTCATTTCTTCATCAGTACCCTCGACAGGTGGCTCTCCCTGCTTACTGCAGATAGCTCCTGTGTCTTTTGCGTTTCTGGCTGTCAGGGCAGTTACCTTTGTGCTAGATTCTTCAGCTTCCTTCTTCCTTCTGTTGATATCATATTCGAAGGCTTTTAAGTCAGAGAAGAGGTCAAAGGTACTCATTGACTTTAGATCCATTGACGCTCTCATTGCAGTAGTCTTGCTATCCCATTCTGCAGGTAGTGCTCTTAGCACTTTCATATTTTTCTCCTTCTGAGTGTAGAATTTGTCCAAGGATTCAAGCTCATTTACAATGTTTGTAAACCTCAGATCCATCTGCTCCAAGGTCTTTTCAGGGAGCATCTCGAACAGTTCGAATTTCTGGGTTGCTGTAGACACCTTGTTCTCCTTAGTCAGCTCTGTTCCTTCGCAGATTTGTTCAAGTTTGTTCCATATATCCATTGCTGTCTTGCATTTCTTGACCTTGCTAAAGGTTCCTTTATCCAGAGTAACGAATAAGGCGTTCTTGGCTACATTGTCCAGGTTAGCTCGTCTTCTATCATCAGCCGACCATTCTTCCCTCGGTTTGTCAATAACAGCTTGATGGGGAATGGCTCCTGCATCGCCAGCATCGGCAGCTCTCGCAAATATTGGATTCGGTTTGGTGATCCTTGGAGGTCCATCCGTGATAACCATCCACATTTCGTCATGCATGGCTGAGAGATGTGCCTGCATTCTAATCTTTCAATCGTCATACTCTTCAATAGAAAACATAGGAAGCTTGTGCGTGTCCATGATATGATGAAAGCGATGTATGTAGATTTTCAAAAAACAGGGATCAGGGATTTGACCAGAAAAGTTGGGTTTCTAATCCAACCCGCTCTGATACCACTTGTTGGTCCCAGTGGTATAAGGTTAAGAGGGGGAGGTGAATTAACCTTATAAAATTTTTCAACTTTTTGCTCCAAAAGATGTTAAGTCCCTGATGAATAGGTAACTAGTAAGCTTACTGCTCGATAGGTTCCTGCTCAGGCAGTGACCTCAGGACTTAGACAGAGAATATAATGCACAGTGGAAATACTTATGATTTTTGAAACACGCTTTGAATGCAGTATGCTCAGATGCAGATAGATGGATGTAAAACTTTAAATAACACAAGCAAGCTTATAGAGGTTCAAGGATGGAGTAATCCCTCTACGTCCTCTCTACTCCTTCACAAGGAGGAACTTTGTTAAAGCAAGTTTGATTTACAATAGACTCAGCTAACACAAACTATACTCTAAACAAACTGTCAGCTCTATCCACACAGGTAGCTGCACAGTGACCAACTATCGACCCACACAGGATCTCCACACAGGTTAACCGACCCACACAGGATCCTTTCTCTTCTTCAGAGAGATTACAGCTTAGCAGTGTAAACCCCTGCCTAAGCGACTCCTATCAAACTTAGAATAAAGTGAAAGATTTGATCATAATCAAATGCAGCAAGCTCCTTGAACTTCTGAAGATCACAAAGATAGCTGACTTGCTGCTGCTCAGTCTGATTAACTTGAGTGTATGAGCTTTTTCTTGTAAGAGATTTACTTCGTGTTTGTTAGCTTCTAAGTTCTCTCTTGGTTGTATATGTTGTTGGTATCTCTTTTGTATATCAGTCTTCCATATATATAGACATCAGATATTTTTCTGCCCGTTGGAAAGGCAGTCCTTTGCATGATGAGGTGTCTCTTCCTGATTGGTTCTGCCGATCTTCTGACACCTGTTCTGAAATGCCTTCATTCTGTTCTGCAACTGCTTTGTCCTTTGTCTGCGCAACTTCATTCTGCAGACTGCTTGTACTGTGTCCTTGCTGCTTTTTCACACATGGCAGATTCTGATTTGTTAGAACTGGAGTGACTCTACTGGCTAGTCAGGTTGCATTGACTCTGATGTATCTGGTAGTATCCTCTTCGAGTAAGTCAGCTTCCTTGACTATCTCCAGGTTCCTTGTAGCATCCTTTTCGGGCTTTGATTACTGGTTGCTTGATACAGTATGCAGGTAGTAGGGACTCGGCTTCCTGGTTACTTGGCAGAATCTTCAAGTCTTTCCAGCATCCTTGCCTTAGCATATTTACATATTAAGCTTATCCAGATAGCTAAAGATCTAGTCTATTACACATTTTGTCTCATCAAAATCTATTACATTTCATCCTATCAAGCACTATTCTCGAAACAATTCCATTTACTTTTTCGTCCAACCAAGTTGTTGATGTCTTTACTAAACCATTAAGAGATAAACGATTCTCAAAATTTTGTGACAAGTTGGATATGATTGATATATATGCTCCAGCTTGAGGGGGTGTTGTAGATTTAATATATATTTCCTTATATATATATATATATGCAGTTCTCCTTGTATATCTATGATTCCTTTTATATCTAGGTTTTCTTGTTATATTCTAACATAGGTTCTACTTCCTATATATATGAGGTCTCTTTACCTGTTGATATACATAATAATATAATTTCTACTATCTCTCTGACACAAACAAATCTTATAAAAATAATTGTTGTTTTTTCCAAAATCGGTACTTTTTCTGTCTCAAAATAAATGCCGTTTAGATCTTTTCACACAGATTAAGGAATGTGGTAATAAGTTTCATTTTAATAATCCTCTTTAACACATATAATTTGGTAGGAGTAAATAGGAGTGTTTTTGGTCAATTATAGGTAAATATATCTTGAAATCCTATAATGATATTTACTTTGAGATAAATTTCTTTTGTTAAAACGACATTTATATTGAGATGGAGGGAGTATTTTCGAGGATAAATTTTTCAGGATTTAAGAATTAATATATAATTTATGAAACTTTTTTATGAATTTTTTAGTTTATCAGTGGAAAATAACATAAGACAATGAGAATAATCAGAAATGGGGTGAGGTATGAGGAAGAGAAGGAGATGAGAGAGACAAAATTTGCAGACAATTTTCTGATATCCATTACGCCAAAGGGAAACAGTATATAAGGCTGCAATTCTGTTAGTGTAGCAGAAATACAACCAATACTAAAGAGCCATCTGGCAAAATACTAAAGAAAATAAAAGCAACACATTAAAAAGGGACCACATGAAACGATGCCGCATAACACCAGTAGATTTAAACAACGACGACATTCAGGGTATTCCCCCAAATTGATTGAACCCTAAATGCCCAACCCTTTCCAAATCGCAAGACTCCTCCTTTCCATCTTCTTCTTCCTCCGAATCCCTTTCGCCACCCAACTCTCAATCTCTTCTGCTCTGCCAATTGCACCAGCTTTAACAGTTCACTTCTTTGGTTTCCTTTTATAAATCTCCTTATAGATAGCATCCTTTAGAGGTAGAAAATTTCATGAGCCCCCAACCATAACATTACTCCCCTGGAGATGATCGTTGCCCCCAAGGATCGAATTGGGGAAATCTATCTAGTAACCCATCAAGAGGCTCCCAAGATGCCATTTTGGGGCTGGTGTTCTTCCAGTGCACTAGAACTTGTCGCTGAACCCCATCCGAAAGTGAAAGTTCCCGCTTAGCAAGAAGCTGCAAGGGTGCTGGGCCATGGATATCCCTATCAATTGACACGGGTGAGGTAGTAGTATGGGTATAGTTGTTTTTGATTTTCTGTTTGAGGAGTGAAACGTGGAACATGTTGTGAATTTTTGCTTTTGGTGGTAACTTCAGTTTGTATGCAACTTTGTCAACTTTTTCAGTAATTGTGTAAGGGCCATAATACTTGTTTGATAATTTGTGGTTTGGCCTCTCTACCACTGAACCCTGTCTATACGGTTGAAGTTTTAGGTAGACTTCCTCCCCAACTTGAAAAGATGTATCTATCCTTCTCTTATCTGCATAAAATTTCATCATTTCCTATGCCAGAATAAGATTGTGTTTGAATGAGTTTAAGATAGCTGCTCTTTGCTTAACCAACTCGGCCACATCAGTGTCTAGTTTATCCAAGTATGGGCTCACAGCCAAAAGGGTTGGCTGGTACCCATACAAAGCTTGAAATGATGTCATTTTCAAGCTGGTATGATAATTGGTATTATACCAAAACTCTGCAAGAGAAAGTCATCTCACCCACCTATGAAGATGCTGACTTGTGCAGCATCTGAGGTAGTTCTCTAGACATTGGTTCAGTCGTTCTGTCTGCCCATTGGATTGAGGATGGTAGGCAGAGCTCATATGCTGTTCAATCCCCAAAGTTCTAAACAAGTTAGTCCAAAACTGACTTGTGAAAACTCTATCCATGTTAGTGACCATACTCAAGGGTTGTCCATGTAGTTTTACAATGTTATCCAGAAACATTCTAGCAACTGTTTCAGCAGAGAAAGGGTGAGATAGAGGTAGGAAATGAGCATACTTAGTGAGTCTATCCACCACAACAAGTATGATATTTTTACCCTTTGATTTAGGCAAGCACTCAATAAAATCCATTGATATATGAGTCCAAGCCCCTGAAGGAATACCCAATGGTTCCAGCAATCCTTGGTAAGAGTTGTTCTCATGTTTCGCCCTTTTGCAAACATCACAACTACCAACCATCTTCTGAACATCACCCTGTATACCAGGCCAATAAAATAATGCTTTCAACCTCTGATAAGTCCCCAGGTACCAGAATGTCCCCCAATAACTGAAATATGAAAGTAATTCAATAATTTAGCCCTTAAGTCAGATGTCTGCCCTACAACAATCCTCCATTTGTACCTTAGAATGCCATGTACCACTGTGTGGAGTGGATATGAAGTCCCCTCTATAGAAATAGCAGCCACAACCTTCTGCACAGATGCATCACCCTCATAACTCTCACATACCTCCATCATCTACCTAGGTTGAACTGTTGAGATAGCATGTAAAATAGAATTCTCATTCACCCTAGAAAGAGCATCGCCACCCTATTATCAGCTCCATTTTTATACTGTATCTCATAATTCAATCAAATCAACTTAGAAATCCACCTCTGTTGGAGAGCAATAGTAAATTTCTGTTCCATAATATATTTAATACTCTGCTGATCTGTTTTCAATATGAAATGATGTCCTTGTAGGTAGTGCTTCCACTTTTGAATGGCCAGTAGGACTGCCATAAATTCCCTCTTATAGATAGATAGAGCTTGACACTTTGGGCTAAGTGCTTGCTGATGAAAGTTATGGGCTTACCTTTCTGCATTAAGACTGCACCTAAACTAGTAGAACTAGCATTAGTCTCCACTATAAATGGCTTGCTGAAATCAGGTAGGGCTAGAACTGGTGAAGTCACCATGGCATCCTTAAGTTTCTGGAAAGCTAGTTCAGAGCTTGGGGACCATTTGAACCCTCATTTTCTTAGCATATCAGTGAGGGGCTTACTGATAACTTCATAGGATTTAATGAATTTCCTATAGTATCCAGTAAGTCCCAAAAACCCCCATAACCCCTTCACAGTTGATGGCTTGGGCCAATCCACCATACTCTGGATTTTAGCAGGATCAGTGGAAACACCTTGTGCACTGATGATGTGGCCTAGGTACTCAATGTTAGATTGCCCAACTTGTGCACTGATGATGTGGCCTAGGTACTCAATGTTAGATTGCTCAAATTGGCATTTAGACTCCTTGGCAAATAATTGATGCTTCCTCAAAATAGATAAAGTGATACTGATATGTCTCATATGCTTATCAAATGTAGTATTGTAGATTAATATATCATAAAAAAAAATCAATATAAACTTTCTTAAATGATCAGAGAATACTTGATTCATCAATGATTGGAATGTTGTTGGGGCATTACACAGCTCAATCGGCATCACCAAAAACTCATAATGGCCATGATGAGTTTTAAAAGCTGTCTTATAAATGTCCTCCTCTTTCATCCTGATCTGGAAGTAACCACTCCTCAAATCCATCTTAGTGAACCACTTAGCCCCATGTAACTCATCCAATAACTCATCAATAACTGGGATAGGGTAGTCATGTTTAATGGTCAGTGTGTTGAGGTACCTATAATCCACACACATCCTCCATAAATTGTCTTTCTTTCTTACCAATAAAACAGGAGAAACAAATGGGCTTTTACTGTGCCTGAAAACCCCATTACTCAATAGCTCAGCCACTATCTTTTCTATCTCATTCTTAGAGGAATGAGAGTATCTATATGGAAATAACTGCTTTGGAAGGGTAACCCCCTTAAGAGTAATTTGATGTTCCACTCCCCTACATGGTGGTAGCCCTTGCGGCTTCTCAAAAATGTCACCAAAACTGGACAACAGAGACTTGATTTCCTCAGAAACTTCCAGAATAGTTTGCTGGGAGTTGATAGTTGTGAACTGCCTCACCTTCCCTTCCACAATAGCCTGATCCAATGATTGGTCAGAATGCAGCATTAAAGCCCTCTGTTGTGGCTCTTCAATGGCTGTAATTACCACTTTTTGCCCTCCCCTTGACAGCTTAACAAACCTCCTCTTACAGTCAAATTTAACAGGGTTATTCTACCATAGCCATCACAACCAAGAATTATATGATAAACCCCCAAAGTGAGCAACCTTAGGGGAAAACTGAACAACACTCCTTGCATCACCCAACTCAACTCCCTAACAACCTGCTGGCTTATGATTTTCTCTCCATTAGCAATAGTGATGGTCATAGGTTCTATATCTTCAATGTAACAGTTCAATTTCTGAGCTAACACTTCACTAATGTAACTGTGAGTGCTTCCAGTGTCAATGAGTATGTTAAGAAGCCCTGCATCAACTTCTCCCTAAACTCTAATAGTTCTTATCCCAATTTTCCCAGAGATGGCGTTTAGGGACACCTCTCCATCCACTGCTTGTACCTCCACTTCTCCTGCTCCATCACCAGTGTTAATTGAATAATAATCATGTTCCTCCTCATCTGTCATAATCATATAAAGCCGGTTGTACTTGCATTTGCAACCTGGTACATACTGCTCATCACAATTGAAACATAAGCCTTGCTATCTCCTATCCATCATCTCACTCTTAGATAGAAGTTTCCTAGGTGGTGCTGTTGTTGGTTGAAAAGTGAGTGGTGGTTTGTTCTGCTGAGCCATAGGCCTTTTAGGCTGTGTTAAAGCCTTTTGGTACCCCTGCCTTGTACCCACCTTAGCCCTCCTAGTCAAAGCCTCCAAAGTATCCTTCTGCCTCCTTATCATGTCAATAGTTTGTTGAAAGAACTTACGTTCAAAAAGACTAAAGAACTGTTGATTTTCCTCAGGGAGTCTACTTACAAAAAATGTTATCAAAAATTCATCATCATAGGTTTTAGTGTTAAACATGAGTAAATAAGTCTTTAACTCTTCAAATTTATCAATGTAAGCTTTAAGGAAATGAGTGACCCTTAGCTTTCCAAGCTCAGCCAACACCTTGGACTCATTTAGATCTTCAAACCTTGCAGAAACAAGGTCCACAAACTGCTCCCAATTCAGATTTCTACCTTTTAAAGAAACATGACTATAGCACACTGCTGTCTTCCCTTCAAAATGAATGGTAGCCAAATCCAACCTTCTGCTCCTCCGGTGTGTTCATTAATTGAAAATACCCATGACACTTAAACAACCACATGCTAGGATTACTTCCATCAAATTTTGGACAATCAATCCTAGGGGTAAAGTGATGGTTATTGGGTGAATAAGAATTGTTTGCTATCATCTCTCCCCTTTTGTGACCCGCAAACCCACTACCATCAGTATTAACATTCATAAGAGTTAAGTTAATGAAGATCCCTCTCCCAAAATCGATTTCTCCTTAAAATAAACATCCACATGTTCTGCCATTTTAGAGAGTTGTAATTGCAACATTTCCATTACTTTCTCATTACGCTCTTAACTTGATTGGATTTTATCTTCCAATCGTATCTCAGCCGCCTCCCGTTTATCCATTTTCTCTTGAATCCTTTGTTCGAAAAGCTTCCCCTGAGTCTCCAAACGTGTACCGTCAACCATGTTTTAATTTCCCAACAATCGACAAGTCTTGCTCTGACTACCAAATGTCAGGATTCAAGAATTAATATGTAATTTATGAAACTTTTTTATGAATTTTTTGGTTTATCAGTGGAAAATAACATAAGACAATGAGAATAATCAGAAAGGGGGTGAGGTATAAGGCAGAGAAGGAGATGAGAGAGATAGAATTTGCAGACAATTTTCTGATATCCATTACGCCAAAGGGAAACAGTACATAAGGCTGCAATTCTGTTAGTGTAGCAGAAATATAACCAATACTAAAGAGCCATCTGGCAAAATACTAAAGAAAATGAAAGTAACACATTAAAAAGAGACCACACGAAACGACGCCGCACAACACCAGTAGATTTAAACAAAACGACGACGTTCAGGGTATTTCCCCCAAATTGATCGAACCCTAAATGCCCAACCCTTTCCAAATGGCAAGACTCCTCCTTTCCACCTTCTTCTTCCTCCGAATCCCTTTCGCCCCCCAACTCTCAATCTCCTCTGCTCTGCCAATTCCGCCACCTTCAACAGTTCGCTTCTTTGGTTTCATTTTGTAAATCTCCTTATAGATAGCATCCTTCAAAGGTAGAAAATTCCATGAGTCCCCAACCATAACAAAATTTGACATTTAACCTTATAAAATATATCAAAAAGAACACTTATCATAAATATCTTTAATTTTGAATTTTGACCTTTTTTTTTTCTTCAAAATTTTCATTATCGTAAATTTTAAATAATTATATTCTCGTATAATAATTTTCAAAATTTCATATAATATTCTCGTAAGTTTAATGAATTATATATTTCCTAGAGATTTTTAATTATATGTTAATTTTAAACATATATAAAAAATTAAAGTGTTGTATTATATAAATTTGTGTTATTATTTTTTTTTTCAAAATCTTATCTACATTTATAAAAATTTGTGTTATTTATCTTATCATATCTAAGAATAAAATTTTAAAAGTCAATAATACTAATCGATGAAAATATCAATACTTCAACTCTATGCAAAATCAATATCAATTGTTATTATGAATTATAGAATCTTTAAAGTATGAAATGGTTGAAATTACTAAATTTTATGTGTTCAAACTATTTTTTTATACCATATAAATTGAAATTATAGATTTTATTAATTAAGAAATAAACTCAATTTGGTATCTTTATATTTTGTGATTATTTTACTCCAATATATATTCAGAAAGATTGGTACTATGACGGTCTGATCTTAAAACGTCTCAAAATATATGTATAAATATTTAGTTCTTAAAAATGTATTTAAAATTATACATAAAAAATTGTTAAAATTGAAAAGTTATATTCAGCTTAATAAATCGTGTAGTTTAGCTCACCAAAAAATTGTCAAAATTAAATATAATTATTGTAAATGATAATAACTAACTTATATGCTAAAATAGGTTATCATTAAATGACAAAATTTAAAATCTATCAAAACTAACTATTTAATTTTTCCAGACTATTGCATTTGTGGTTACGAATGTCACACGCAGAGGCATATCTGAATGGAAAAGATGCTAAGTTGAGGCCAATGCAACATCTCTGTGTGACTATGTAAGTTCGAGGTGTTCGTAACTGATTCGACAAGTGAAGTTATGAATATTTTTTTTTTTTTTGTTAATATTATTTCGTAAGGTAAATTACAATTTTCAAGCAAAAATAATACTCATTTGTACCTACTTTGTGCTTTAGTCTAACCACACAAATTAATAACATAAGTTTTAGGGCGGGGGCTCGAGAAAAATTCATTTTTGAGCTGCTTAATATTTAATTAATTAAATTTGGGTTGCATGATAATTGGTTTAAAATTAGTTTCTGATTAAAGCTGTTTTTAATTATTTAATTAATTCATATTATCCAGTTACATCAATGAAAGTGTAATTACGTGTGATAAAAAGGTGTTCGATAGTTATTACATGCTATTCATTGTTGGTCAACTCCATATATGAAAAGTTTGAAAAAACGTAAAAATTGAAAATTAAAGATATTTATGATTAAAAGTATTTTTAATCATATAATTATAATTATTTTAGATAATTATAACTATCCTCTCTATTAATATTATAATAATAAAAATTGAAAATTAAAGATATTTATGATTAAAAGTATTTTAAATTTTTATTATTATAATATTAATAGAGAGGATACTTATAATTATCAAAAATAATCATAATTATCAGTTGATATCAATATTTATAATTTTACATAAATTTGAATTATTGATATTTTTATCGATAATGATATTTTATATTCGATATTTATCGACATTTATTTCACAAGAAAATTGCCTGACAGTGACGAAAAAATCGGTCACTAAAACAAAAAATTCTGTCACTAACATGTATTAATTGTGATGGATTTGTGATTGAAAATTTCTGTTAAAAAGAGCTTTGTCACTAAATTTTAGTGACGGATTTTATTCCGTCCCTAAATTTCATTTCTAACAGAATTTCCGTCACTAAGATGAAAATTTCCATCACTAAATTTCTAACAAAATTTCTGTCACTAGATTTGGTCTTACTTGTTGGTTGAGTAGTGACGGAAATTATCATCATACCCGTCATGCCACATCAGCATGACACGTCATCATACCCGTCATGTGTCGCTTGCCATGTCAGCATGACACGTGTCAACGCCCAATATTATGGATTGTTTGGGATTCGAACTCAGAACCTATTGTAGTACTTTAACCACTAGACCATTGGTGCTTTATGTAATAATATTTTACATGTATTTTTTTTATAAGTATTTTTAATATTTTTAATATTTCTTTTATAGTGACGGAATAATCCGTCACTACATAATTGTGACGGAAAATTCCGTCCGAATTTATAATTTTTTTTAAATAGAAATTTATGTAGCGACAGATTATATCAGTCACTATTTTGAGATGGAATAATCCGTCACTACATAATTGTGACGGAAAATTCGGTCACAAAGACAAATATCTGAATTTATAATTTTTTTTAAATAGGAATTTATGTAGTGACGGATTTAATTCGTCACTATTTTGTGACGGAATAATCCGTCACTACATAATTATGACGGAAAATTCCGTCACAAAGACAAATATCCGAATTTATAAATTTTTTAAAATAGGAATTTATGTAGTGACAGATTATTCCGCCACAAAATAGTGACGGATTTATATCCGTTACTATTTTGTGACTGAATAATCCGCCACTACATAATTGTGACGGAAAATTCCATCACAAAGATAAATATCCGAATTTATAATTTTTTTTAAATAGGAATTCATGTATTGACGGATTATTCCGTCACAAGTCCATCACAAAATCTTTTCTATCACTATTCTGTCACTATTCCGTAACAAATTTATGACGGAATATTTCCGTCACTAAAATCCGTCACTATCAGGCAATTTTCTTTAGTGAATTTGATTTTTCATTTATTCAATATAGAAAATATATCAATATATTTTAAACAATAATTAAACTTATATAATTAAAAAAAAGTATATATATATATATAGACTACAAATTTAAAAATTTATATATTTGATGATGTTTTCCTAAAGTATCACTACATTGACAAATATACTGACTTTTTTGTTTGTAAGCGCTGCAAAATATTGATAAATTAAATACAATAAAAAAACATCATTAAATTTTAACTACATTTTATAGAAACATCATTAAATTTTTTTTAATAAAAATTCACTTTTTTAATATACTGACAACTTTTTTGTATAATAAAGCATCGTTAAAAAGCGTCACTACATACTTAATTTAATGACATTTTAAAGAGACGTCATTAGACTTCTTTCACTAAAAATCCATACTATTTTAATATACTGACATTTTTTTGTAAGCGTCACAATTTTCTTAAATTAAGTACACTTTCAGAAAAGCGTCACTAAACACTTATTTTTAATAACATTTGAGAAAACAACATTAGAATTGCGTCACTAAAAATTTGACTATTTTAATGTAGGACAATTTTTTCGTAAGCATCGGAATTTTTCATAAATTTTAGCTTTAAATTATTTCATTTAGTTTGAGATATTTCTTAAAACTTTGTTGATGTAGAAAATATAAAATAAAGTAAGATATTATATAAAATGATCATATTGAATAATTTTTAAACATATATAACTTCGTAAACAATTTTTAAAATAATAAAGATCAAAATTTGATTAATTAACAATAATAATAAATAAAATTAAAATTTTGACTATAAAAAACAAAAAGAAATATATATGTATATTATGAAATATTTTTCTTTAGTGCAAAAAGTAGGTAATAGAAACTTAGAAAAAATTTAAACAAAACAAAAATAATATGTAATGTTGGAGTTCGTTTAACACAAATACAAAATTAAATATTTGTAACATTATTGTAACCAAACTTGCACGTGGGAGCCCACCAAAATAAGTTGAGGCTACCCTTAACCCCTCTGATTCTATTCCTAAAAAATCAAAATCTAGAAATTAAATAAAAAAAAATTCAAATAATCAAAAGAATAAAAAGTTTAGGAATTTTGGAAATAATTTAGATGGTGACTATATACTTGACACGTGTCCTCATTACGTGGGTTCTCTTGTGCTGCCTGCTCTCCACATCATTTTGGTTTTTAGGTAATGAATAAAAATCATGCAACCAATTTAGGTGATCCAATTATTCACCAACTTATTATTTCGTTGCATAATGAGACGTTGCTCACCAAGATTTAACTAGAAGAATACAAAGGAAAATTCATAATTACTTTTCTGAAAAAAGTAAAATTTTTAATAGGTGAGAGAAGCAGAGTTAGAAAATATTCTTAAAAAATTCATGTTCTGATAAATTTATATGAACTGTGGATTAATACATTTTGTAAGAGTCAAATACACTTTGTTATAAGAAGTTTCAAATCGTAGATCTTTGTTGTAGATAGCCCAGCACCACCTCATTTAATAAACTAATAAAATATAATTATTACTGAAAAAGTAAGGATAAAAATAAAAATGAGTAAGGCTTGTGTGCATGTGTTACATGGATCTTAGACCCATGCATCGCGGGTCGGGTCGGGTTGAATCCGACCCGGATCCGCGCACTTTTTTTATTTTTTTTTATCCTGACCTTTATATTGTGTTAGTGGTACCTTTATATTATGTTAAGTATACCTTTATATAACAGTTTAGTTTTAAAAAAAAAACCCTAATTTTGACAAAAAAATCCTAATTTTGACGAAAAAATTATAATTTCAACACAAAAAAATCCTAATTTGTACATATATACCTTTATTTAAATATTACGCATATCTTTAATTAATATTAGTCATACTTTTATATAATATATAAAGGTATAACTAACATAATTAAAAGGTATCACTAACATAGCATAAAGGTATATTTAACATAATATAATGGTATGTTTAACATAACATTATAACTCTAAAGGTATGCTTAACATAACATAAAATTATAAAGGTATGACTAATATAACATAAAGGTATACTTAACATAACATAAAGGTCTAATGTAAAAGGCTTGCATAAAAGTATGCTTCATATAATATAAAAGGTTTTAAAGGTACACTTAACATAACATAAAGGTATACTTAACATAACATAAAGGTACATTTAACATAACATAAAGGTCTAGCACCTGGAGCGAATTTGGGTGGGTTTGAGCGCACCCACCCAGGCGCGTGGGGACGCGTGGGAGCGCGTGGAAGGCGCGTGGAGGCGCGTGGATGGCGCGTGAACCGGGTCGGATTGTTGTGCATGGATAAGGTGTACAAAAGTTTTTGTGAATAAAAATATGTGTGTTCGACACGTAACATTAGTGATGAAAGTAAAGATTCTGTTCAGGGGAATCTTATATAAAATTTTATTTATAACTTTCTAGGTAAAAAGAAAATATTTATATCAATTAAACAGTAATCATATATCTAATGTTTAAAAAAGTGTCAATAATTTCATTTAATTAGCGGTGATTCAATATGGGTTTATGGCCGAATTAATAATTCACAAATATGACAGCAGTATACAAATTTGACAATATGTGTAATTAATATTGTTGGACCTTCGATTCGAGTACGACTCGAGATACAATTTGATCAGATTTTGAAAAGAGCCGATCAAAATCAAATTTGTTCCGGTTTAGAATCATGATTATCGACCCAACCCGAGTGATGAGTGGAGGGCCAGAAAATTGGCCAAGCTCATGATTGAGAAAGCACCATAATAAGCATTTAGTTCAAAAAGATCCCCAACAAAGGAAGCAAATCAAACTTAAATTATATCTGATTTTAGCTAGGATCATATCTTTATTTCCATACTAGGCTTAAATAAAGGGATTTAGTTCTTAGTTTTTAAGAAATGTATCTTAGACCTAGTCTATGGTCTTTAACTATATTACCCTAAATAAAGTTAAACCAGAAGAAAAGAAATTAAAATAAAAAAAGTTAGAACTAAATAAAATAATTTTCAAACCTTCAATCCCATGCTTAATCATCTTCCCCAAAAATACCCAAACCAGTGACCAACCACTGTTCTTTTTGCCGTCCATCATCATCGATCAGTTGATCGTCGTCTATCATTCATGATACACTTAATGATCTTCACGTTGCAACATTTTTCTTCTTCAGATAGGTTTTGCTGGCTACTCTCTGATACACAGAGATATTAGACACATACCCACACACTCAAACTGAGGATTGTGTAGTCTAGTTTATTTTGGTAAGTTTTGGTATTTTGATGGTTTGGTTTGTTTGTATTTGAATTAATTATTGTCGCATATTACATGTTAGTTGAATTGTCAATGTAGCATTTCCTTTGCTATGTCTTGCAAGTTGTTGAGATCTTGTTTTTTTTTTGTTGAATTTTAGGATAGTTAACTAGTATATAGTTTCAGATTTTACATTGCCCATTGCATAAGTATTCTGAACTGTATTTTAAAACTATAAACCCCTAATGTTGCTACATATTGTTGTAATATGAATTGAGCTGAAGAACTTTCCCAAGTATTGTTGTAGTCATACATTAACATTGAATCCAACTTAAGTTGAATCAAACAGTAGAAAGAACAACAAACAAAGACCACCACTATGTGCTACACAATCTACCTAGAATTCTTTATACTCCTCATCTTGATGAGTTAATGAACAAACTACCTTTCTATCAACCAAAGATGTGGTCTAGAATCTAAATCCTCAGACATTGCTACTCTAATTTATCACCATCATTTCTTGCTGACCTCATTGCTCACCAATTTACTCACCATGACATCCTTATCATAATTGGAATATTTCAACATAAGTTTTGAACAGTGATAATTATTCGTATCATTATTTGTTCTATCAAGGTAGATTTATAGATTTGTGAATAGTTTCTATGATCAAATTTTAAGCAAAATCTGAATGTTTGGAAAAATTTCAAGTCTTTATAAATGGTGTGAACAATTATGTTTTATTATTTTTTGAAATTGTATTTCTTTTAAATTTCATATAAATATTTGATGAATAGAAATGCACATAAATTGTGGATAAACTACATTACTTGCTAATAATGTATATAGTTATAGTTTAGGAAAGAAGAAGAGTCCATCCCGTTCTTTATTGTTGCTCGGGCAGTGATCTCGAGACTTAATCAGAGACGATAATGCACAGCGGAAATAATGTGATTTTGGAAATAGACTTTAATGCAGTATGCTCAAGGTACAGATAGATATATATAAAGCTGTAAAAACACAAGCAAGCTTATAGAGGTTCAAGGGTGGAGTAATCCCTCTACGTCCTCTCTACTCCTTCTCAAGGAGGAACTTTGTTAAAGTAAGTTTGATTTACAATAGACCCTGCTAATACAAACTCTACTCTAAACAAAACTGTCAGCTCTATCCACACTGGTAGCTGTACAGTGACCAACTAAGCGACCCACACAGGATCTCCACACAGGTTCCTTGACCCACACAGGATCATTTCTCTTCTTCAGAGAGAATACAACTTAGCAGGGTAAACTCCTGCCTAAGTGACTCCTAAACAGTCTATTTGAATAAGATATGTATTTGCAAACGGTTAACTGTAGCAAGCTCTTTAAACTTCTGAAGATCACAAAGGTAGCTGGCTTGCTGCTGTTAAGACTGAATAACTTAGATATGAAAGTTTGAGCTTGTGGATGAATTGCTTCGCGTATGATCTCTTAATTCTCTTGTGTGTCTCTTTTTCTCGGTACATTCAGTCTTCTATTTATAGGCATCAGTGAGTATTCTGTCCGTTGGGAGGACAATCCTTTGCATGGTGAGGTGTCTTGCTCTGATTGGTTCTGCCGATCTTCTGACACCTGCTCTGAAATGCCTTCATTCTGTTCTGTCACTGCCTTGTCATTTTTGTTGCGCGGCTTAAACTTGCAGTCTGCTGTACTCTGTCCTTGCTGCTTTTTCACACATGGCAATCATTGATTTGCTGAAACTGAAGTGACTCTACTGACTAGTCAGGTTGCACTGATTTAAATGTATCTGGTAGTTTCATTTTCGAGCAAGCAGATCAGTTTCCTTGATCATCTCCAGGTTCCTTGCAGCATCCCTTAAAGCTTGGTTACTGGTTCCTTGTGGCAGCATGCAGGTAGCAGGGACTTGGCATAGGTTCCTTTGCAGAATCTCTATCTTATTCCAGCATCCTTGCCTTAGCTATTTTACATATTGAAACCTATCTGAATAGCTAATGTTCTAGTCTATTACATGTTTTGTCTCATCAAAATCTATTACAAATAATCCTATCAATTTCTCCCTTTTTGATGATGACAAAACTCCTTAACATGATTAAAGAATCATATTTCATTAACTTGGAACAGAAATGTGGAAGAATATAAACATTCATAAATATGCATTAAGTTCACAAGGTGTGAGCTTTTATCAACCAGAATCATCGAGATTTCATTGATCAGTTTCAAATACAGAGCATAAACAAGATAAACAAAGAAATAAACAGATAACATCTTAAACAAACTGATAGAAACAGAAACAGAGAGCATGCCACTAAGTCTTTAACCAGCTGGCTTTCTTCTTTCTTTCGAACTTTGTACCTTTCCACCAGTTGGCTATGGAGTCTTGATAGCTGGGTTCCATCCTCTTCACCATCTCCTCAGATTCCTTAAACCTGAGCCAGAAGTCTTCATAGAATGGTATGAACTCCTTTCCCAGTCTCTGCTTTACCTTGACTTGGATTGGAAGTCCACCTTTCTTAGTCAGTTCCAGAAACCTCTGCAAGGCCTCCTTGTTTGTTCGAAATCCTCTGAAGAGAGCAGATTCCTTGCAGAGTGTAGTGAAGTACTTCATCAGCTCCATTTTTTTGAATGCTTCAATCTGGAAGAAGGATGAATTGACATCAGTGGGAAGAGTGACCTTCGGAATCTCTGGGGCCACAAACTTGTCGCTCCTGGGATCCGGGCTGGCTTCCAGAAAGGTCTTGAGAGAGGCACTTGCTGCATTGTCAGGATTCTGCATGTTCTTCTCCATTTCGATCATATCAGACATCTTGTGCGGTGGGAAGATTTTGTCAAGAACAATCCTTGGATCTTTTGAAAAGACAGCATCCAGGTTGCTCTTCAGTTCAGCTTCAGTCCTCCTCTTTTAATCTCTTATCTCAGCACCCTTTCTGAAGCCTGGATGAACTAACCCCGAGATAGCTTCTGATTTTCTCTTTGAGCTGCTGTCTGAAGGGCCTGAGTAGTCTCTCAAGGTTTGTGATTGGTTGAACTACTCCTTATCCATCTGGTCTACTGCAGTGACAAAAGCTTTCTGATTGGTTTCAAGAGAGATCATCTTCTCCTCTTGTCTGTTCAGCTTCTCCATTACGCTCTTGACCACTTCCACAGCAGCATCCTCCTTGGGGGGTCGGTAAGCAGCGATCATCTGAGTGAGTTTCGACAGAGTGATGTTGAGGGAGTCCATAAAAGAGTATGTCTTGACTGAGTGTGAGCGGGTCTCCTTGCGGAGTTTCCTGCTTGCTTTCACCAGAGACTTCCCCATCTGCTCAATCGCTGTCAGAACCTCATCATTCGACCTGGCAGATTCCTGGCCTTCTCCTGCTGGTACCTGTTCAGAGGAAGCAGATGTTAGTGCCTTGGATTTTTTAGCTCCGGTATCACCCTGTTCACTGGGTGACCCATCATCGTTGCTGGAAGGGCTACTGGATCCTCCATCTTCTGATCCAGTATCCTTTGCCTCTTCATCTCCAGCCTCCTTCTCCTTATCCTCCTCAGCTCCCTTATCCTTGCCAGCTTCCTCATCAGCCTCCTTATCCGCCTCCTTCTCCTTTTCAATCTCCTGCACTTCAGCCTCCTTTTCACATTCTTTTTCTCCTCCTGCCTCCTGTGTTTCTTCCACCTGTTCTACCGCAGCCACTTCCCCCTCAGTGACCATCTTTCTATGGTCCACTGGCTTAGCAGGTGCTGTCTCCTCCACCTCCATTGGAACAGCTGCTGCAGATTGTTCTTTTTCTACTGGGGCAGGTTCCTCCAATACTTCAATAAGAACAGGTGCCTCATTCTCCTGCACTTGTTCCCCCTCAGCCTCTACCTCCATTGGTGTTGTGGTCTCATCGGTGGCTGCTGCTGTGATTGATTCAGTGAGCTCTAGGACAGCGTCCAGGGACGCCACAGCAGCGAGAGTTTCCAACTCTTTTGCCTTGGGAAAGTCAGTTGGCATCGGGCTCCTTTCCTTCATCGGTGTCTGCACAGGGACTTCAGGCAGAATGATCAGGTCAGTAAGATAAGAAAATTCCTACCATTTTTCTCCGTTGGTGAAGGTGACCGCCTGTTGATAGGTTCGATCATGAGAGATGAGCAGGAGGATCCTTCACCCATCTGGGGGTCTCTTACTGGTCTTCTCATCCTTGTCTCTGTCAGGCTTATATCAGCAGCTTGCTTCAGCATCTTTTCCAAGGCTTCATCCTCTCCAAACCTTTCTACCCGAGCTGCAACAAATGCCACATCATCGCCTGCTCTGACCTGGTTAACAGCAGCATCCAGAATCACCTCCTCTCTGTAGAAGTCTGGCTGTGCAATGGCTGCTTTCCCCTTCAGGCTCCTGGGGCCAGATAGCTGTTTGGCAGTTTCCTTCTGCTTCCTAGCCTCACACTCAGCGGCGATCTCCGCATTTTCAAGATATTCCGGCCACTTCTTCTTCCCGAGATCCTTCAAAAATTTCTTTTGAAGGATCTCCTCCAAATCATCCATGGCAGCCCAGTTCAAAGCCCACTCATCCTCCGTCTTCCAGTCAGCCCACTGGATAAGTTCCTCTCTAGGCAGGTGCCTGTACTGCCACCAGATCGTAAATCTCTCCATTATCTTACCGAACTCTTCCTCCAGCTTCGGTATGCTGACAACATACTCCAACACATCCTCTTCATCCTCTTTTTTCTCAACTTCCTCATCATGAACAGCAACATCCCCTGCCTGTTCATCCCTTAGTGGAGAATCAATCTCCACTTCTACTGCAGGCTTCTAAATAGCCTGAGTGGTGGTGTCTTCTGATTCATCATCAGAGATGACCAGTTTCCTCTGCACATCCTTCTTGTGCTTAATCTTCTTTGGCACTTCAGGAGCTGGTGATGGTTCTTCTTTCCTCGAGCTGCTTTCCGGTGAAGATGAGTCGCTGCTGGTCCGACGGAATGCCTTTCTTATCCTTGGAGCGCCCTTGGAACCCTCAGAGACCTCCCTGATTACTGGGGATGGCCGAGCAGCAGTCTTCTTGGCAAAGACTCTACCCACACCGATGAACTTCCCTTCTAGATAGGCTTTCCCTAGGACAGATCCACCTTCAAGTGACCCAGGAGGGTGTTTACAATCAGCCCGTAGGTAGGCTTACCTACCTTCTTTTCCACCTCCTCCACCAGCCTAGAGAGCAGGTAGCTGGCCCAGTCCACCTTCTCCTTCTTTACTATGGCCATCATCATCCTGTACCTGAAGTTGGTACATTTATCAAAGGAACCAGAGCGGTTCTCTATGATATGGCAGCAGATGTCATGCAGCATCTCAAACTCAAGAAGAAAAACCTTCTTGCTGCAACTCCTAGACATCCCCACCGTGTCCTCCCTACCGATGAAGGTCTTCCAGTACTCCTCTAGTTCATCTTCTCCATACGTGGAGAGGTCACTAGTGTCCATGCCGTCAGTGGGGAGAGAGAACACCTCTTCCAACAGCCCGGTGTCCACAGTCACTGTTGCTCCGTCAACTTTTGATCGGATCTCTGACTGATCTTTAGAGACCTTAGCCTGTCTGTAGAACTTCTCAACCTGCTCCTCTGCGTAGGGTGTCTTGTGAAAGGAGCAGGGTCTGAGGAGTCCTGAGATGCGAAGACATCTCAGAATGTCTGTCATTAACTCCGTGGCGTTTCCTTCTTCCTTCACCATCTTGAGAAGAATCTCACAGTCTACCAGCCTGCCGTCTACGACTTGGTTCTGTTTTGGTGCCATTTCTGAGAGAGAGAGAGTAGTCTGGTAATGGAAAGCTTGAGAGAGAAATCGATGAGTTAGGGTTTGCAGAATATGGAAATGTTTAAGTGTGAGAGAAGAATGAAGAGAGACTCCCTTATATTTGAATTTGGTGAGTTCTGATCGCACGGTCCAGATTTGTCTTGAATTTGAAAAGATCCTTGATCCATTGGCAGAGATTTTTGGCGCGGTGTACGTGTGCTAAAAGTACTTGATGTGATATTTTATGGATATCGAGGAGTTTTCTACAAAAACGAATGTATGATGCGGGGTAACTGTTCCTCTTTTCACGCGCTTCAGTTTCTGGTTCCTGCAGGTGGCTTGGTGACCAGTATCGTAGTGTCCAGTAACTGTCCAGGAACCTTGAGTAGTAACCTTTAGGTCGCTGATTTAGCCTTGTCCTGCCTGTAGTTCCCCCTAAGATGTATAGCCATTTAAACAGAAAGAATAGAGTTATATGGAAGATTAGTTCAGGTTAATTATTCCTAGCTCGTTTCTTAGAAAAGAAAATCTTGATTCACAAAGGGGGTTCGTGAATATGTCAGCTAGCTGTAGGTCAGTATGCACTTTCTCCAGAGATATATCTTTCTTCTCAACATGATCCCTTATGAAGTGGTGTCTGATATCAATGTGTTTGGTTCTTGAATGAAGAACTGGATTGTGTGTGATTGCTATTGCGCTCGTATTATCACATAAGATGGGTGTTCCTTTCTCTTCAATTCCATAGTCCTTCAGTTGCTGTTGAATCCATAAGATTTGTGCACAGCAGCTTCCTGTAGCAACATATTCGGCCTCTGCTGTTAAGGTTCCTATTGAGGTTTGTTTTCTGCAGAACCAGGATACTAGCTTGTTTCCTAATAGCTGGCAGGTACCACTGGTGCTTTTCCTATCAATTTTGCAACCTGCAAAATCAGAGTCAGTATAGCCAACAAGTTTAAGTCCACCTTCTTTTGGGTACCATAAGCCAACTTCCTAGGTTCCTTTGAGGTATTTGATGATCTGTTTGGCTGCAATCATATGTGATTCTTTTGGAGCTGCTTGGTATCTGGCACACATTTCTACTGAGAACATGATATCTGGTCTGCTAGCTGTCAGGTAGAGCAGTGACCCAATGAGTCTTTTGTATTTTGTAATGTCTACTGCTTTACCATCACTATCTTTGTCTAGGCTTCCTGAGGTTATCATCGGTATGCTCACTGTGCTTGCATTTTCCAATCCGAATCTCTTTATCAACTCTTTGGTGTATTTCACTTGATTGATGAAGGTTCCATTGCTTAGTTGTTTGACTTGGAGACCGAGAAAGAAGTTTAGTTCTCCCATCATGCTCATTTCAAACTTGGATTGTATGAGATTTGAGAATTTCTGACATAGCTCCTTATTTGTTGATCCGAAAATAATATCATCGACATAGATTTGAACGAGCAGTATGTTTTCTCCATCTTGGATTCTGAAGAGTGTCTTATCTATCTTGCCTTTCTTGAATCCATTGTCAAGTAGATACTTCGAGAGGGTTTCATACCAGGCTCTAGGTGCTTGCTTGAGTCCATAGAGAGCTTTCTTTAATCTGAAGACTGTGTTTTCTGGATTGTCTTCAAATCCTGGAGGTTGCTCCACATAAACTTCTTCAGCAAGTAATGCATTGAGAAAAGCACTCTTGACATCCATCTGATAAACGGAGAGATTGTTGTGAGCTGCGTAGGCTAGAAAGATTCTGATTGCCTCTAGTCTTGCTACTGGTGCAAAAGTTTCCTCAAAATCTATTCCTTCTTCCTGACAGTAACCTTTCGCTACTAGCCTTGCCTTGTTTCTGACTACTTAACCTTCTTCATCGAGCTTGTTTTTAAATACCCATTTTGTGCCGATTACTCCCTGGTGAGTAGGTCTTGGAACTAGATGCCACACCTGGTTCCTTTCAAATCCATTGAGCTCTTCCTGCATTGCTTGAATCCAGTTGGTGTCTGCTAGAGTATCCTCTATGCAGTTCGGTTCTGTTTGAGAAATAAAGCACGCAAACATTGCTTCATGGGGGTTGCTTCTTCTTGTTCTTACTCCAGAGGTAGAATCTCCTATGATCTGATTTCTTGGGTGATTCCTTAGCCACTTTCTTCTAGCTTCTTCAGCTTGCTGCTCATTTGGGTCTTCAACAGGTTGCTCTTGATCAATCTGTGCAGCTTGCTGATTTGTGTCAGACTGTATTTCTAAGCGGACTTCCAGTTGAATTCATTCAGGATGATGTATCTCTTCTTGAATCACTGGTGCTTGCTGGTTTGGGGTAGGTTCCTGTTCTCCAGGTTGCTGTGTTGGTACAGGTTGCTGATTCTGAGTTGATTCAATATTTTGGAGACTTGGTAACTCCACATCAATATATTCAACATGAGTGTTGGTGATGTGAGTTTTCCCAAGGTCTTCATTGAGTTCATCTATATCAGCCTTAATGCAATGTGGTTCATCAAAATCCACATACACTGTTTCTTCTACAACAAGCGTTCTTTTGTTGAAGATTCTGAAGGCTTTACTTACCGAGGAGTATCCTAAAAATACTCCTTCATCTGACTTTGAGTCAAATGCTTTCAAATAATCCTTTCCATTGTTGAGTACATAACACCTGCAACCAAAAATATGAAAATGTTCAATATTTGGAGTGTAACCAAACCATAGTTCATAAGGAGTTTTATTCAAATCCTTGTTGATAATGCATCTGTTCTAGGTGTAGCATGCTGTGTTGATGGCTTCTGCCCAAAATCTCTTAGGTAACTGGGCTTCAGTTAGCATGGTCCTCACAGCTTTCTTGAGGGTCCTGTTTTTCCTCTCTACAACACCATTTTGTTGCGGTGTTCTTGCTGCTGAGTATTCATGTTTGATTCTATTGTTTAAGCAGTACTCTTCAATGAACTTGTTTGTAAACTCGGTGCCTCTGTCTGTTCGGATTTTTGTGATATTCAGGCTCTTTTCATTCTGCAGCTTCTTCAGTAACTCCGGTAACCTCCGCTGAGTATCAAACTTCTTTCTTAAGAATAGGGTCCATGTGAATCTTGAGTAGTCGTCCACCACTACAAGTGTATATTTTCTTCCACTCATGCTTACTGGATCTACTGGTCCGAATAAATCTATGTGGAGTAGATCTAGCACCCTTTTAGTTGATCTTCGAACTTTGTTTTTGAAGGAGCTTTTAGTTTGTTTTCCCTTTTGGCATGCTTCACATAGACTCTCTTTCTTGTACACCAGATCAGGTAGCCCTCTGACCAGTCCTTTTCTGGCTAGCTTGTTGATCGTTTTGAAGTTCAGGTGGCTCATCCTTTTATACCATAGCCAGCTAGCTTCTGATGATCCTTTTGCAATGAAGCAGGTAGCTGTGGTTACTGAGCTACAGTCAGCTACATAGATATTTCCTTTTCTGGTTCCTGATAGTTTTACTTCCTTGGATTGACTGTCCCTTATTAGGCACTTGTTGTGATTGAATTCCATTGAGTAACCTTTGTCACATAATTGGCTTATGCTGAGTAAGTTGTACTTCAGGCCTTTCACATATGACACTTCCTTTATGTGAGTGTTTCCTTTGATGAGAGTTCCAATTCCTCTAGTGCTTCCCTTGGAGTCATCTCCGAAGATTACTTTGGGTCCTTTGCACAGTTATAGATCCTTAAGAACTCCTTTGTCTCTAGTCATATGTCTTAAACACCCGCTATCAATGTACCATATTTTCTTGCCGTTTTCTACTGTAGGTACCTCATCATCCTCGCTGTCCTCTGCTTCCTGTGCCATCAGTCAGATAAGTGCTTCGTCTTCTAATGAGAAAGAGTCACTGTCATCTTCAGAGGAGTCTGCATCCTGCTGGGTTTCCTTAGAAGGTTCATTTCCTTTCTCCATCTCACTGAGGAAGGCTTTGATTCTTCTCATTTCCTCTCTTCGTTTCTCCCTTTTCTGGGAAGATTCTCCATCGGGATATCGATTGACCTTAGGGTGAGGACACTCTCTGGCATAGTATACTGGCTTTCGACAATAATAGCATAGATCGGAAGTATCCTGGTTTGGTTATGAAGGCTGGGCTGTTGGGGAGGTGTCTGGTTTTTCTTGAAGTCATCTCTCCTGTTATACTTGATGAACTTCTTGAAATTCCTTAGAAGGAGGGCCATTTCTTCATCAGTGTTCTCAACAGGTAGCTCTCCTTGCTTACTGCAGGTAACTCCAGTCTCCCTTGTGCTTCTGGCTGTTAGGGCAGTTACCTTTGTGTTGGATTCTTTTGCCTCTTTCTTCCTTCTGTTAATATCATACTCGAAGGCTTTTAGGTCAGAAAAGAGATCAAAAGTACTCATTGATTTTAAATCCATGGAAACCCTCATGGCAGTAGTCTTGCTATCCCATTCTGTAGGTAGTGCTCTTAGCACCTTCATATTCTTCTCCTTTTGGGTATAGAATTTGTCCAGAGACTCCAGCTCATTCACAATGTTTGTGAATCTCAGATCCATCTGCTCCAGGGTTTCTTCTGGGAGCATCTCAAACAACTCGAATTTTTGAGTTGCTGTAGATACCTTATTTTCCTTTGTAAGCTCTATTCCCTCACAGATTTGTTCGAGCTTGTTCCATATATCCATTGTTGTCTTGCACGTTTTAACCTTACTGAAGGTTCCTTTATCCAGGATGACAAATAAAGCATTCTTGGCTACATTATCCAGATTGGCTCGCCTTCTGTCATCAGCCGTCCACTCTTCTCTGAGTTTATCAATAATAACATGATGGGGAATGGCTCCTGCATCACCAGCATCTGCAGATCTTGCGAATATAGGGTTGGGCTTGGTGATCCTTGGTGGTCCATCAGTGATGACCATCCACATCTCATTGTGCATGGCTGAAAGATGTGCCTGCATTCTAATTTTCCAATCATCATACTCTTCAATAGAGAACATAGGAAGCTTATGCGTATCCATGTTATGATAAAAATGATGTATGCAGATTTTCGAAAATTAGGGATCAGGGATTGACCAGACAAGTTGAGTTTTTAATCCAACCCGCTCTGATACCACTTGTTAGTCCCAGTGGTATAAGATTAAGAGGGGGGGTGAATTAACCTTATCAAATTTTTAACTTTTACTCCAAGATGTTAAGTTCTTGATGAACAGATAGCTAGTAATCTTGCTGCTCGGGCAGTGACCTCGAGACTTAGTCAGACACAGCGGAAATAATGTGATTTTGGAAATAGACTTTAATGCAGTATGCTCAAGGTACAGATAGATATATATAAAACTGTAAAAACACAAGCAAGCTTATAGAGGTTCAAGGGTGGAGTAATCCCTCTACGTCCTCTCTACTCCTTCTCAAGGAGGAACTTTGTTAAAGTAAGTTTGATTTACAATAGACCCTGTTAATACAAACTTTACTCTAAACAAAACTGTCAGCTCTATCCACACAGGATCTCCACACAGGTTCCTCGACCCACACAGGATCATTTCTCTTCTTCAGAGAGAATACAACTTAGCAGGGTAAACTCCTGCCTAAGTGACTCCTAAACAGTCTATTTGAGTAAGATATGTATTTGCAAATGGTTGACTGTAGCAAGCTCTTTAAACTTCTGAAGATCACAAAGGTAGCTGGCTTACTGCTGTTAAGACTGAATAACTTAGATATGAAAGTTTGAGCTTGTGGATGAATTGCTTCGCGTATGATCTCTTAATTCTCTTGTGTGTCTCTTTTTCTCGGTGCATTCAGTCTTCTATTTATAGGCATCAGTGAGTATTCTGCCCGTTGGGAGGACAGTCCTTTGCATGGTGAGGTGTCTTGCTCTAATTGGTTCTGCCGATCTTCTGACACCTGCTCTAAAATGCCTTCATTCTGTTCTGCCACTACCTTGTCCTTTTTACTGCACGGCTTAAACTTGCAGTCTGCTGTACTCTGTTCTTGCTGCCTTTTCACACATGGCAATCACTGATTTGCTGAAATTGAAGTGACTCTACTGGCTAGTCAGGTTGCACTGATTTAAATGTATCTGGTAGTTTCCTTTTCGAGCAAGCAGATCAGCTTTCTTGATCATCTCCAGGTTCCTTGTAGCATCCCTTAAAGTTTGGTTACTGGTTCCTTGTGGCAGCATGCAGGTAGCAGAGACTTGGCATAGGTTCCTTTACAGAATCTCCATTTTATTCCAGCATCCTTGCCTTAGCTATTTTACATATTGAAACCTATCTGAATAGCTAATGTTCTAGTCTATTACATGTTTTGTCTCCTCAAAATCTATTACAAATAATCCTATCAATGACATTTTTTGGAATTAGAATATATTGGAATTATAGATGTTAAATTATAATTAATAGAATATGAAATATGAAAACCGAACTATAATAAATTGGCTAAGATAATTTATTTATAATAAATTTATGTTATGTAAACCTCTTTATATAATAGATAAGGGTACAAAGCCCTAGATTTTTATCGAATTAATTAAGAAAATACATTTTAGGCTCGATTTTGGAATTGAGTGTTATTACATTATTTATTATAAATTTTACCTGAAGATTTATTTGGAATTATAAGTTAGACCCTATGTTTAGCAAAATTGCTTTTGAGACTAAAATTATAGACCTTAGAAATATTATGCTAATTAAATTATTTTACGATTTAATTATTATTTCTAATCTAAGGTTTAATAACCCTAGATTCATATCTATTTTAACCCGAAATATTAATTTAAAATCGATCTTTATATATTATGAATTATATATATTTAATTATAAAATAGGGTTTACCTTAAAAATATTATTTTATTAAATCGAGGATAATTCGATTAGATTCTAAGTCGAACCCTTATATTTGTAGGTGATATGCAGGAGTTTGCGCCCTAGATATCTTTGGAATCTGAAGCTTTTTGATTAGCTGCTCTAAAGGTGGGGAAAAATGCTATGTCGGTATTTATAATTCTTCTGAAATATTATATTATGTGAATTGTGACATGTTTTAAATGCATATGAATAATGTGTTATGAAGAATGATGTGATGTTAATATTTGCATATGTGCAAATAAGATGTGTTTTCATGGCAGTTGAGAACTGCAACTAAGGGTTATGTTAAATTAATGTACTTCCATGTGTATGTTGATATGTGCATGTGCATGCATATGCAAGACGGTTAAGACCCGTATACGACGGCTGATCACCGTATCAAGACGGCTAAGACCCGTAATCAGGACGGCTAAGACCCGTAAAAATATTTTTAGGATGGCTAAGACCCGTAAAAGGTTTTCAGGACAGCTAAGACTCGTAAAAATATTTTCAGGGTGGCTAAGACCCGCATATGTTTGCAAGACGGCTAAGAACCGTAAATGTGAAAATGAAAGTGATATGTATGAAGGTGAATGATGTTTGATTTGTGAAGAATGCTTACATCTAAATTGATTATAAGTCACGTGATTGAATATGATTATTTGGTGTGTTTATGAAATAAATCCCCTATACAGTGTGATCCCACAGAGTGTATTTTTATACGCTCACTGCCTTTATATGTTTTCTTTTATAAATTCAGATGTCGGAAGGAGAATGGGAAGAAAGATGTGTATATTATTTTTGTTGTTGATAAAAATATTCTTCTCACTCTATGTTGTTATTAAGATCCAGTTATTTTTGAGGGGTTGTAAAGCTAAACCTGATGGTCCTTATATTGATGTTTTGCTGCTGCCTCTGATAACTTAAATATTTTATGTAAATTAAGTAGATTGTATGGATATTTTTTTTATTCTTCAGTTTTAGTTTGGTTAAAATTGTTAGACGCCCAAAATGTTAAAAATTTATATTTTTATTATTTTGAAAATGGGGTGTGACAGTGAATGTGCCTTCATCTCAATTCGAATAGAAAGATATTCATAGTTGTGGGATATTTGTTTTGATGTATATTGATGAATTCATATTAGATAGTAAAATTATTAAAAAATGTAGCGTAAGATCAAAGTAATATATTTGCATTTAGGAAGGAGGCAGCGTTTCTTATTTTTGTGAATAGTGAGGACAAGATTGTATTTGAAGTTGATTGAGCAGCCATTGTAGATTAGTACGGGTTATAATATGAATGATTTAATTGTCTTTATTGGTATGAATTATAATATTTGTTGATACAAGTTGAATTAGTTGGTACAAGCTATATTATTTATTGATATCAGGTGAAGTATTGTTGGTATGAGTTAATTGTTGTTGGTATGAGCTTATTATTTGTTGTATAGGATGAATGATTGTTGGAACAAGCTAGACTATTTGTTGGTACACATACTATTTATTGGTATAAGCACTTCTTACTGTTGGTATGGATTATACTATTTGTTGGTACGAATTATTTTATTTATGGTACGAGATTAATTATGATTGGTTTGAGTGATAACATTTATTGACATAGATTGAATTATTATTGATACATAATTTTTTTAATTCTTGATATGGGCTATATTATGGTACGAGATGAAGTATCATTGGTACGCGCTATATTATTAACAGGTACGAACTGATTATTATTGGTACAGAGTATAATATTTGTTGGTAAAGGTTGAATCATTATAGGTACGAGATTACTAATATAGCCAAAATATTTGTTGGTGCAGGTTGAATTATTGTTGGTATAAACGCTTGTTATTTGTTGGTACAAGCTAAATTATATATTGGTACGAGCTATAGTATTTATTTGTACGAGTTATAGTATTTGTTGGTACACACCAATTATTATTGGAACGAGCTTACTATTTATTGGTACGAGCTAAATTATATATTGATACACGCTATAGTATTTATTGGTACGAGTTGAATTATTATTGATACAAGCTAAATAGTATTTTTGGTATGAGTTGAATTATTATTCGTATGAGATATAATATTTGTTGATACGGACTGAATTATTTATTGATATGAACTATATTATTAGTTAGTATAGGCTAAAAATTTAGCTAAGTTAAATACAAGAACACAATCTAATCTAATTGTCTAACACTCAAAATAACAACAAAACTTACAATTTGTTTCCACAAAATTGGTCCATAATTAATAACATTCAAAATAGAATAAAAAATTAGATAACATAATTTCAGTCTTTCAACAAGTCAAAATGCAACAAATTTAATCATTTAAACTCAAGTGTTCAATAAACAAGGTTGATCATGAAGATCCTCAGTTCGGGATGTTGGACAACTTTCCTTGTTGTGTCATGTTTCTCCACATATGGTGCAGTGTCTTAATTTCTTTGTCTTACATGGAGTAACAAATGATTCACCGACATGATCGTTTGTAGACATGATCATTCTTAGACGTTAAGACCTACAATGTTGTTTGTACAAGTAATCCTTTTATGCCCTAGTTGCTTGCATCTCGAGCATACTTGTAATTGATAATGTTCATTTTGTCTTTCCCCTGTGCAAGGAACTCACTTACCTTTTGGTGTCCCGAAGGTACTCGGATGATGGGGGTAAAACAACTTTACCTTTTACTTTAATCAGAATTGACCAATCATTGAATGACTAATAGGGTACATGCAACCAGAGTACAATTGACATAGATTTTTTATCTTATAATAATCTGCACAAAAACCTTGTACATTTAATTTTCGCTTCCTCCATCACGCACAAAAATAGATTGTAAAAGGAAAGAAAAGAAAAAAAAAATATATATATATATACGTAAAAATAGAATCTAAAGTATTATTTCTGAATTATGATAGGGAATAAAAGCTTGCAATTTAATAATTATAGTAATGTGCACATGAAACGAATATTGTTAAGTCATAAGAGCTAAATCAATGAAATAGTGAAAACAGGAAAATATCTTTAGTATATTTGTTGGTAGTGTACAAACATGTTTTCCTTCTACTTATTTCTCTAAGACAGTGGCTTGTAGTGTGATTTTTGAATAACATATTTCAAATTACAAATCAAATCAGTAATGTAAAACATAAAATTGAATGCAAATATAATCATCTTCCTTATACCAAATGTCAAACAAAGATTGAGTTGTAGGATAAGGAAAGAAGGGCACTTTTATCTTATACAAAAGGAGAGATGAATTAGAGAGATGAGAGAAATAATAAAAAAAAAGAAATGAGAGAAACTTACACCACAGTCTTTTTGCTCCCACCCACTGCCGATTTACTTTGTAGGTGGAGAATATGATATTCTAATAGGGAGGGATAGAAATGAGAGATGAGAGGGAATAAAAGGAAACAAATAAAGAAAAGAGGAAAAATTTTAAATCTTAAATGCTATAAAGGTATAATGGGATGTAAAAAATTTATCTCGACTAAAAAAATAATAAATAAATTGACAAAAAGATGTTTGTAAGTAAAGTAGGTCAAGAATAGGGTTTCCTCATAAATATTTTATGTTTCAAAGTTGCATCGGGCACAACTTTATCTGACCCTCTATTTCCTCTCATGTCTCGACCCCAGCCATAGGACAATAATGTTCATACTTTGAAAATATTCAAATGAAATTTAGGAGTTATATAATTTTTAAAAAATATGTCTATGTCATACGGATATTTTATAAGAAGTGTACTGCAGGAATTATCTTTATTATTCAAGAGATTAATCCTTAATATACAATAGAGAAGATAAGTATAAAAGGAATACAAAATATTGTTACAACAATAATCCATAAAAATATGCAAAGATACTTCTTTCCTAATACGCCTCTGTAAAATTGACGTGTCATCCGCTACGGAGATTTTGAAGCAAAGAAAAGCAAATCAAGAACGACTCAAGGGTTTTGTCAGTAGGTCAGCGAGCTGATTAGTTGTGTTAATATAAGCCACCGAAAAAATCCCTTTGTTTGACAAATCGCGTACGAAGTGGAGGTCCAAAGCAATATGTTTCATCCTGGAGTGAATCACCTGATTCAGGGCCAGATGAGTAATGCCTAAATTGTCACATAAAAGATTAGGAGCTATTGGTAAAAAAAGACTAAGTTCCTGAAAAAGCTAATAAATCTAACACACTTCCGCAGCAGTAGAGGCTAAGACTCTGTACTTAGCCTTAGTAGAAGATCTCGCTACTCCATGTTGCTTTTGGGATCTCCACGAAATGGGTGAGTGATCAAAGAAGATTATACAGGCCGAAGTGGATTTACCGTCAGATATGTTCCTACCAAAATTTAAGTCCGAATAAGCTGTCAGTGATAAGGACAGCGGTGTCCGAAGAATACAACCATAATGTAGCGAACCTTTTAAATATCACATAATCCGTTTCACACCAAGCCAATCATTCGTAGTAGGAGTGGACATAGCTTGGGCAAGCTTATTCACAACAAAAGTGATGTTCAGATGAGTCAGTGTGAGATATTGTAAGGCTCCAATGGCACTTCGATACTTAGTAGGATCGACAGCTCCCGAAACAGATAAATTATTAGAGGTAGCAATGGGTGTGGTGACTGGTTTGGACCCGTCCATTTTAAACTTATGTAAAAGATCTCATATATTTATGTTGTGACATGAGTAATCCTTCCCTACACGGGGATACCTCCACGACAAGGAAAAATGTCAGAGTACCAAGATACTTTAAAACAAAATTTGATTTGAGATGTGCAACCACTGAATCAAGAAGATATTGTGAGAACCCGTAAGTATGATATCGTCAATATAGATAAGGATGAGTAGATAAGCACCTGATTGGCGATAGATGAAGAGGCTATGATCGGCCTGTGATTGTCGGAATCCAAACTTCAAGAGTGTTGCACTTAAGGTATGATACCAAGCACGAGGAGCCTACCAAAGCCTATATAATGATTTGTGTAGTTTACACACATAATGTGGACAATTGGGATCAACAAAGCCTTGAGGTTGATGCATGTATACTGGTTTAGACAATGTTCCATGCAAGAAGGCATTACTAACATCGAATTGTCAAAGATTTCACTTGTGAAAAAGAGCCATAGAGAGCACCCTTCAGATGGTAACGGGTTTGATAACATGAATAAATGTGTCATGAAAGTCCACGTTGGGTCGTTGATGAAATCCTTTGGCTACAAATCATAAATTGTACCATTCGATTTTCGCTTTAGGGCATAAACCCACTTACAACCAATGAGATTAGTTGAGGGACTAGATCCCATGTTCCATGAGAGAAAAGAGCTATGATTTCATTAGCCATTGCTTGGAGCCAGAGAGGATGTTTTAAGGTTTGAGTAACTGAACTTGGAATAACATCCTCAGGAAGAGGGTGAGTAGTTTCATGGTGTGCTTTAGGTGGGATTAGCGAGGGTGGTAAATCAGTAAAAAATCCCTCCAACCAAGTCGAAGGTTGGCGATCCCAAGTACTTCATCGACAAGTGCAAGAGATTCAGTTAGAGTTGCTAGAATATGGGCAGGTGTGTTTGCCGCAGGAGGACCTAGAGACAGAGGTGGGCTTGGCGGAACCACGGTTGGCGGAGTAGGTGTCGATTGTTGGGGCAGAACCGATAGTGGCAATGTAGTGGTGTCATCTTCAACAGTAAACTTGGATGACTGAATGAAATCTGCAATAGCACCTTCATTGGATCAAAACATCGATAAACACTCTATGTAAGTGAAATACCAACAAAAATGCAAGGCCGGGAAGCAGGTTCAAGTTTACTCGATGTATATAGCCGTAGCCAAGGATAACAGATGCAACCAAAAGTTCACAATTTTTTATAATTCGACTTCAGGTGAAAAAGAGCCTGAAACGGACTTAGAAAATGCAGCACTGGAGTGGGCATTCTATTTATTAGATACACACTTGTTTGAAATGTGAATAACCAAAATTCAGGTAGAAGTTTAGCATGATGCAATAAGGCTTTTCTGGTCTCCACAATATGATGGTGTCTCCGTTCAGTTAAACCATTGTGTTCCGACGTGTGTGGTGCAGTGCAAAACCATTGAATGTCATGAGTATGATAATAGTTTATTACCTTTTTTGTCCCGTAATTTAGGGGGTCTAACAATTTAGGACTTTAATTTTTCGGGCTGGCAATTTAGAACTTTATCTTTTCGGGCTTCGTGATTTTTTCCCAATTTGAGCCCGAATTGCTCAATTGGGCTCAAATTGCACGTGAATCGCATGTGAGATCGTGAAATTGGGCAATTCGGGCCAATTTTGTTGAGTTGTAATGTAACACCCATTTTTCGGGAAAACGTGCATTCCATATTTTTATAATTAAATTCAAATTTTATTTTTAAATAATTCGTTGTTAATGATGTTTACGACAAACTTTACAATTTATCAAGAAGAAATGAGCTAATGTTTCTTTAAGTTTAAAGATATTACAGGATAGCTACCCGAGGGAATCGAGTTCGATCGTAATGCACTCTACATGCATGAACAATTGAACGAAAAAAAAAGGAAAGATAAGTTACACATAAAATAATTTTAATAATTAATAAAATGTGACTTATGTGTTTAATTATGGTTAGGTAGATTTTTATTATATAATTTATGTGCAATAAAGAATGTGACTATTATGATGTGTTAAATTAAATATATTTTCAAACATACTTAAGTTAATATTAAGTTGAACATACCTACATACATAATTAGGTGATCACAATATTATCAAGACTCTAATTTTATAAAGATGTACAAATTAATTTCAAATCATGTCATCTTATTTATGTGTGACACAAATTTGATTAAATTTATATGAATTTAATATTATGTGCAATAAATTACACCAATAACAAATCAATTATCATAATCATCAATTCTTTAATGTCACATTAGACAAGTTAAGCTACACATATCAATGTCATTACATGATATTACACCTTAAATTAATCATCCTATAAAGGATATACATGTATTCTACATGTATGACACCATAAATTACTACATATAAAAGAAAGAGACTCCACTCTTGAGTATTTCAATTCTCATTTAGCAAGATGCTCTCTCTCTCTCTCTCTCGATAATTTTGCTCCTCCTCCTCTCTACACTTTTGTTCCTCTCAAAAACCTTCATCCCCATCTTCTACCAAGTTGCCATTTTCAAAATTTAAGTGAAGAATCAAGATCCTTTCAAGACAAGATAAGAAATCAAGCTCAAATTAAAAGCTTCTTCCAAACAAGTTTCAAGAACACATAGTTTGTGCATTCAAGAGGTAATTTTTGCAAATCCTCACCATTCTTCTTCCTTAAGAGTATGATTAAGTTCTAATTTTGAGTTGCATGTAAGATCTAAGTAAGATTTCCTACAAATGAGATAAATTAGTTGAATATCTTATTCTCAGTAATTGATCTTCAAAAGTACGTTATTTCGAGTGTTGATTGAGCAAATAGATATTGGATTAAGCTTTACATGTTTGATTTCTTTACCTAAACACATTGCATATGTGATCCAAGGGTGATTTTCTACTAATATGAAGAAATTTGTCCAAAGACTTGTTCTATGTGGTTAATCTTTAAAATATGTCACTTTTGGGAGTTGATTGTGCAATTGTATGTTGATTTAGTCTTTGCATGTTTGATTATCTTGGCTAACCTCATTGCATGTGTGATAAATTGAGTCAAGATGGTTTATTTGAGGTTAATAGAGTTATTAAAATCGAATTTATATTTTAATTAAGAAAGTAGATGAGTTCAATCAAGTTGTGAGATTTTTTTTAGAAAATGACAGTCCATTTTGTCGATTTTTCATAAAAATATATACTAGGAGTTTTTCAAAATTGTGTTAGTATGTTATGATACATGAATTTTTGAGTTTATGGTTAAAATTTGGTAATGTTTGGAGTAGTTTATGAATTATGATGATTTTTCAAAGATAGTCATGTTCTAGTTGGAATTATATAGGTTCAGACCTTAGAAACATAATTTTATAAATTCAATCAATTGTAATTTTTTAAAATTCTTTTGGTATGTTATACTACATGTGGTTTTGGGTTTATGATTGAAATATGGAAATTTTTGAAGTAGTGTACGAATTATAATGATTTTTCAAAATAAGTCCAGTTTCGAATTTAAGATTCTGCAGTTTTGGATCTTAGAAAATTAATTATATAAAATTGGTCCATTATACATTTTTAAAATTATTTTATTATATTTGAGTACATGATGTTATGAGTCTAAATTATTGATTTCAGAAGGTTTCAGTAAATATACAATCTACAGTAAATTTTATAACACAAACTGGTTTTAAAGCAACTTCGAACAATTTTTTATTATAGCAAATGATTTATTAAAGTTTTTTTATTTAAATTTATCCCTAATATTTTAGCATGAATGACTGAGGGTTGTTATGTAAATGTATACTATTTTATAATGTTGTAGGACATAAAATACATTAATTATCAAATTTTGGGGTCATAATATAATTTCTGCATATTCTAGGGGTCATTCTGTCATTTTATCCAAGTCTAGGGGCCATTCTCTAATTTTTGCAAAGTTTAGGGTCTATTCTGTAATTTCCAGAAATTTTTGGGGTCTATCTGCTATTTCAGAGAAGTTCTGGGGTCATTCTGAAATTTCAGAGAATTATGGGGTCTAAATTTGAGTCCTCTAAAACTTTAGGGTCCTTTATGCAATTAGTCCTAACTTCAGGGGTCTGAGTGTAATTTATCCTAAATCTAGGGTTTGCAGTTTGACCCCTAAACTAAATCAAATTCTCAAAAATACCCCCAGCCCCAAATCACCCCTGCCCTGTTCTCTCAATCCGCCGCTGCCTGCTACTGTCGCTGCCACTATCGGCGACCCATGTGGCTGTCGACTCCACATTCAACACACACACACAATCACACACACAGATACAAATATACACATACATACATATATATACATGCAAAAATTATATATAGCACCGCCGCCGCTTGCAGCGGCGACTCTCAATCAGACATGCCGGTGCTACAAACGCCGGCCACCACACTCATCACGCAGCTTGTCGGCACAACTGAGCGTCGGCAACAAGCAGGGGCAGAAACGGTAACTGTAGTAGAAAAAAGAGGGAAATGGGGCTGTCCCTTTTTATGATCGTATGTGATAGAAATAACGATCGGGTCAAAATTCGAGCCCGTACTTGTGATCGGCTCGCCAAGAACTATAAAATAACTTATTTACCTTGCTGGAAAACGTTGGCCGACGATGTTGAGATAAGCAGCGATGAAGGCAGTAAAGTTGGGGAAGAAGAAGAAATATTCTACTTAGCTTTTCTTTCAAAATTATTTCCCCCAATTTGATTTCCAAATCAATCCTTACCAAACCTTTCCTTACACCTTAAAAATTGCCACGCGTAAATAAACTAAGCAAGAGGTGACACAATCTTATTAACTTAATTAGTATAAATTAATTAGAGTTAATTAGGATTAAAGTTTGTTTTTTTAACAAATTTCGTGGGTGCTACATATTATAATTAATTGAAACACATCAACAAACACCGAATAATTTGTTAAATAAATAAATAGTGAAGATGAATATGTATGTATGTTTATGATATAAATGAGATGTGATTTAAAAACTAAAAGTTAATGAATGTATCGAGTGCAGTACGAGACGACCGGATACTTCACTAGCTATCACCGCTTCAAGTCAAATCTCAAGAGTGGGTAATTTCTACTCTCTAACTACGTGTTGTTAATTGAATTATTAAGTTATATATGAAAATCTACGAATAGAAGTACTGTAGCTATAACCGGTATGCAACTTTCCTACCGGGCATCGATCTTAAGGACGAAAGTGCCTAGTTTACGAAACGAGATTTAGTGAGTGAGCAATTCCACTTTCCTCGATGTTATGTTATGGTCCAAGGGTTAGCGTACCTAAGGATAATGTTATGGTCCAAGGGTCAGCGTACCCAAGGATAATGTTGTAGTATGTGCTTAATGGTTTAATTGCTTCAATGTATTAGAGAAGTACGGTTATCCCACTGGGCTTCCTCTCCGGAGGAGTTAAAGTATTTTCCAGGTCCAGCATACGATGAAGCGAATGTGTAGTCGGCTGTATGGACTTATTCCTAAAAGCATATATCTTAATTTATTTTAATCTATATGAATTTTGATATTACATAAAATCTTTGAAAATTTCTATGTTAGATTAACTATTCAAGTAAAATTTTCATGTGTCATATATATGTTAAGGTTTTGATTTACAAATGTGGGTAAGACACGAGTTAGTTACTTGCATTTTAAGCTTTTCGATATAAAAAATATATATACTCGTGTTTTTAGTAAAGTCTTCCGGTGAGTTTCTCTATAAAAATGATTTTAAATTATTATTATATATTTTTACGAATATGATGAGCACATAAAGTCAAGGTGGTGCCTTAATCCTCCTAAGTTGGATTGGGGTGTCACATGTAATTTATACATCATATGTGACATTTCGAATTAAAAAAATCACCGTCCACGTGGCTTTTCTAAATTAAAATTGAGTGCATCTCATTTTCCAAAAAATAAATAAAAATAAAAATACAAAAATCCCCACTTCTTCATCTTCTTCAACACCATCACTGCACCACCACCACCACCTAATCTCAAAATTAGAAACAAAGAGAGTCGGTTTCAAACAAGCAGAAGACATCTTAGTGAGTCACAAAAACTTACTCATCTAAGAAGTGCACTAAAAAATTAATACAATAGATAAGGAAACTGCATAAAGAAACAATATCTTTTTCAAATTGATATCTAAGCCCAAATATTTTACCTCAAATTCACTTAAATCCTATAGATAAAGATAAACAACATCGTACAACTCAGGCCTGCTTATCGAAAATCACACTTAAAATACAGACAGAATCGCACAAGAGATCCAAGAAACACTTCAAGAACAGAGAAAGATGCGAATGAGAAAGATCTCAATTAAAATCTAGATCAGCAAAAATACCTTAAGTAAAATGTATGCGAATGTGGAGACTTGAAGAACTCAATGTACTTTGTACGTTTAAGATTTGTACTATGAAGAATTTGAGGTAACTCGAAAAGGAAACCGACTCTGTTTGTTTATAATTTTGGAGTTGTGCGGTGGGTGGTGCGGTGGTGGTGGTGGTTGCAGGTGGTGGTGCAGTGATGGTGTTGAAGAAGATGAAGAAGTGGGGATTGTTGTATTTTTTGTTTTATATTTTTATATTTTTATTTATATTTTAATTATGTATTTTAATTTATTTTTTTGAAAAATGAAGTGTACTCAATTTTAATTTAAAACGGCCACGTGGACGGTGTTTTTTTTAAATTCGAAATGTTACATATGATGTATAAATGACAACTCAGTAAAATTGGCCCGAATTGTCCAATTTCACGATCTCACGTGCGATTCATGTGCAATATGAGCTCGAATTGAGCCCAATTGAGCAATTCGGGCTCAAATTAGGTAAAATTCGTGAAGCCCGAAAGGATAAAGTCCTAAATTGTCAGCTCGAAATATTAAAGTTCTAAATTGCCAGCCCGAAAAATTAAAGTCCTAAATTGTCAGACCCCCTAAATTATGAGGCCAAAACGGTAATAAACTCAGTATGAAAATAAGACTGCCAAGAACTCCCCACCATTATCACTGTAGAAGTTGCAAATAAGATGACCGAATTGTCGTTTGACCAATTGTCGAAATTTTTCAATAATTACCTTGACATCAGATTTATATAACATAGGGAACAACTAACAATATCGGGTAAAAGAATCCACCAATAAGAGATAATTTCGAAACCCATCAATAGAAGTTTGAGCGGGACCCTACACATCCGAATGAACAAACTGTAAAGGTTTACTTGCAACAAAGACATGAATTAACTTATGCTAGAGTTTTGTATATCTTTATTTTTTGTTAAACCACATTAGACTAATTTACTCATTTCAGTACGTACATAATGAATGTTAAAGCCCAGTAGTATTTGTTCATAGGCCTTACTGTGTTGTACACTTGTTGTAGGGCTGCGGCCCATAGTCAGAGTATATATATATCTCTTGTACACTCTTTATCAAATATGTAATACAAATCATTTTCCGCTCCAACATGGTATCAAAAGCATAAAAGATCTTCTTTCTCCCACCCGTTGCCAAACCCTTTTTTTCTCTCATTTCTCAATCGCTGATCTCATGGCTTCCAACGCCAGCGTCCCCTCTATCGTGCAACTCAATGCGCCTACCCACTTTCCGATCAAACTAACGTCGTCAAATTTCTCCGTCTGGAGTCGACGGGTCCAATCTACCCTTATTGGCCTTTATCTGATCGGATATATTGATGGTACAACATCTGCTTCCTCTAAGAATAACAGTGATGGCTCCGTCAATCCTCAGTATCTGGTCTGGTACTACCAGGATCAAGTAATTGTCAGCGCACTTCTCGGTAGTTGTTCCGATAACATTCAGCCGCTCATCTCTACGGCGGCATCCGCTAGAGACGTCTGGTCTCGCTGTCCAATACCTATGCCAACACTACCCTTGGTAGGATTTTGTTCCTTAAAGCAAAATTAACACAGAATCCGAAAGGCACCCGGACCATTATTGAATACTTAAAGGATATGAGTGATATTGCTGATTCTCTTGCTCTCGCCGGACAGCCCGTTTTTAATTCTGATCTAGTTGCTTCAATATTACACAGCTTAGTGATGATTATCGCTTCGTTTATTCGGCTCTACGTGTTCGTGAAACCACAGTCACTTTGGCCGATCTCTTAGCATTCTGCTTGACATCGAACGGCTCTCACCACCCCTTCTGATTCACCGCCGTTGGTTCCCACTGCTCATCACACACGAACCAAGCAGGTTTCATCCTCCTTAGTTTCATTTAGAAATACTTCTTACGGATCCAAACGTGGCGGTCGTGGTAATCGTAGCCACGGGGGTCGCTTTGGAGAACGCGGCTCTTATTCTCAGTCCTCCTAGGACAACTACTTTCACGGGCAACCTACAAACATGTGTCAGTATTGTCAATTCCTTGGCCACACTGCTAAAGTTTGTCGTAAATTGGCTAATTTTTTTCGCAAGCAAAATATTATGGTGCAAAATCCGCTGGTTGTAAATACCACGCTTCCTGGTTCTGTGCCTAATGCAGCAACTTCTTGGATTTTTGACACTGGTGCATCACATCATGCTGCTAACTCTATTTCGCATCTTCACAGCTTTTCTGATTATGGCGGTCCGGATGAAATACTGCTCGGCAATGGTAATACACTTCCCATAACTCGTGTTGGTTCTTCAATCATTCCAACTACATCCCGAAATTTATCCCTCGCATGTCTTATGTGCCCCCAACTTAAATTGCAATCTTATTTCTGTTTCTTATCTTTACCAAACTAACCGTGTTTCCATTGAATTTTTTCCCTCGTATTTTCTTGTTAAGGACCTAGCCACGGGGAGTCCTCTACTTCGGGGGCGGAAAGACAATAATCTCTACACACTTCTTTCAACACCATCTCCACGTATTCATGCTACTTCTCTGACGCCCTCCGACTTGCATCACTGTCTTGGGCATCCGTCGCTCCGTGTATCTAGATTTTTGTTTAATAAATTGTTTCCTACTGTTAAATTTCTCTCAAACTTTTATTGTGAGTCCTGTTTAATGAACAAAAGTAACAAGCAGCCTTTTTCTAATAACTCTATGATGAGTAGTAAACCATTTGATCTTGTTTATACTGATGTTTGGGGCACTTCTGATTATTCTACTGATGGTTTCAAGTATTATGTTATTTTTGTTGATCATTACACCAAATACATATGGCTCTATTATCTTCAGCGAAAATCTGATGTTGCCTCCATATTCACTCAGTTTCATCAGCTTGTTGCCAAGTTTTTTGGGTTTTCCATCATTTCTTTATTTTTTGATAATGGTGGTGAATTCCAAAAACTCATTCCCTTGTTAAATACTCTCGGTATTTCCCACTTCACATGACCCCCACACACAATAGAACATAATGGAACGGTTGAACGGCGTCACCATCATATCGTTGACACCGGTCTATCAATCCTTCATCATGCCTCCTTACCCACGTCATACTGGTCTTATGCTTTTCAAACAACAGTTTATCTTATCAACAGACTTCCATCCTCTGTCTTAGCATATCGGTCATCATATGAGGTCCTCTATCATCATTCCCCATCCTACACCAAACTCAAACCTTTTGGGTGTTTGTGTTTCCCGTAGCTACGTCCTTACAGATCCACTAAACTCAAACCTCGTTCCTCTCCGTGCCTCTTCCTCGATTATTCCATGGCTTCTTTTGCTTATAAGTGCATGGATCTTACCACTCGTCGTCTATACTACTTTTACCACGTGTGATTTGTTGAACATTGTTTTTCCTTTCATGACAAATCTCATACTCATACTCCCACACAAACTGGCCCTCCTCCCCTTCCTGCTTGCTACTCTCGGCCTCTCACCATTCACTCGCTGCCAACCCCTAATGTTGCTCCTTCTATTGCACAAGGTGCACCCGAGGCCAACCCTCCCCAACCTGAACCTACTCTGTCTCCTGTCGATAACACTCCACCTCCTGTTGACCCGCCTAACGTCCCACCTCTACCTAATACCTCTTCTCGTCCCACTCGTGATAAACGACAAAATCCCCGATACTACAACCCAAACTTTGTTAACCATATTACTCTTCATCCTATTCCACCCACCATCGAACCTGTCAATGTTGCAGCTGCACTTCAGGATCCAAATTGAAAAGCTGCTATGAATGCGGAGTATGATGCGTTAATGCGAAATAATATATGGGAGCTTGTTCCGCGTAATGGTCGGCCTACTATCAGTTGTAAATGGGTTTTTCGTGTCAAAAGAAATCTTGATGGCACAGTTAGTCATTATAAAGCTCGTCTTGTTGTGTGAGGTTTTCTTCAGCGACCAGGGCTGATTACTTTGAAATTTTTAGCCCTATTGTCAAACCTGTTAGTATATTATCTATTGTTTTGTCTTCTCACTAGCCCATACAACAACTTGACGTGAACAATGCTTTTCTGAATAGCTCCCCATCTGAAGAGGTTTATATGGATCAGCCTCGTGGTTACTATGACCCTCCAGGCCCAATCATATTTGTCGACTATGAAAAGCTCTATCTGATTTTCTCTTACAGTTTGGATTTTGCAGATTTGTTGCTGACACTTCACTTTTCCATTTCCGCAATAAGGGTGTCATTATCTATTTCCTTGTGTATGTGAGTGATATCATTGCTACAGGGAATGATCGCACTGCTTTGGTAGATTTCCCCCAACGCAATCCACAGAAATTCTATGAATCCCTTGGTGGATAAGTCCGACGACTCAGCTATTTTAGCCACCTTCATAGCTCGCTTGGCCGATCGTTTCTCTCAAAGGAGTTGGGCACTCTCAATCACTTTCTTGGTGTCGAAGTAATTCCCACTAGCAAGGGCATGTTTCTTTCACAACGCAGCTATATTGCAGATATCTTATCTCAGTTCAAAATGGATGGTGCAAAATCAGTTTCTACTCCCATGGTTTCTTCTCTTCAACTTAGTGCTCATGTAGATGATCCTTTACCCGATCCTAAGGTTTATCGACGAGCTATTAGTCTCCTGCAGTATTGTCACATCCAAAATTTTATAACACTTTTGAAATACAAAACTCTGAAAAATGTGACAATAAATTTTTTCTTTCTCAAGCTAACAAATAACAAAATAACAAAAACAACATATCATCAGCAACACCTCATCTATACCAGAGCATAAACTAATATCCTACACCAAACTATCATTAGAGTTCTCTTAAACCAAACATATAACATTATGGCGCAACGATTATAAACATATCCCAAAAAATTTGAACAAAACCAACATGGTCAAAAGCAAAATAAGCCCAAGTTTTAGCCCCGCAGATCGTCATCCATGTACACCGTCCCAAAACACCGTTGGAGCGCCAAAACATGCTAGCAAGACCCAAAAGCTCATCAAACGTTGTCATGCTCACCTACAATGCATAAACTAGGTGAGCTACAGCTCAGTAAGCAGAAATCATGCATGCACTGTCATACAAATGGCTGTAAGGACTTTAAGAATAACGTGAATGCATGGCTTTGATATCTTTTACTATATTGGGCCATTGACCCGTCTACAGTACATCGGAAAGGAGCTAGCTCAATAATCTCTGTACTTTACTTTGTTTTGCTTTAAAGTCATGTTTATGGCTCAATATCTTTGAACCATAACCACGGCTCGCATGCCCTAGGCACACTTTTACTTTTAAGCCATATCCATGCCTCGTATGTCACCGACCTCGATGTACTAGTAGCGGTCAACTTTGCTTTAACTTTGTTTCTTTGTATGATTATGATGTGCATACAGACTCATCATGTCTTCTATGCATACACCTATCTATGCTCATGAATGATATGTACAAAATTCAATGCTCACGTATCATCTTTAATTACACATAAAAACTAATCACCAATATCAAGAAGTGTAAATTCACTATTATCATATAATGCAAGTAAACACATAACATACTATGTTTATGCATTGTAGTTGCAAATGAATTTCTACTTACCTTGTCTTGTAAAATGGTTATTCTCAACTTCTCGTCTCTTTTGTGTCAATACCACTAAACAAAAATAATGTATAAACTGTTATATCAAATCAATGACAATTATATTAAACTAAAGTAACTTCTAATAACCTAAAACATCTTTTATTTGGATTTAATAATATTAATTTTAGTTATTATAATGATTATAACATAAAGAATATTAAATAAAATTAAATCTATAAACTAGTTTTTCACCTCAATTTCAACTCAAAATCAGTCTATATTTAAAAATTTATCAAATATTATAGACTTCATAAAATAATTTCATATTTTTACAGAATTTAAACAGCATGTTGAAGTATAACATATAAAAATATCAACTAAAACTAAGCTTTACATAATTAGTTATGAATTTTCGAAGTTTGCTGAAAATAGGGTACCTTATAAGGTGAAAACATGTTTTCTTGTAAAAATTCTCATAAATTGTACAAGGCTTCAAAATTTATAAGGTAAATTTCTACATCTTATCAGAACTGGAACTACAACATAGTCCAATATGGCATATATATATATGGTTGCAATAATTAGTTGTTGGGGTTTCGATGTTTAGATTTTGATGAGACAAACCAAATATGTAATAGGAAGTTTTAAGTACCCCATTTTTCACATTGTTTAAGTGAATAAATAGACTAGAATTGAGTCTTGTGTTAAGTGTCAAAATGGAGGATGAAAAAGGATAAAGCTGCATCTAAGCTTTAAACGAAGTTATCGCTGCAAGAAGTTAGGATACAACATCGCTGCGAGAAGATAAGGATACAGCTTAGCTGGTTGAAAGAAGATACAACAACACTTCAATGAGTTAAATCTTCTACAACAAAGTAAGAAAGGACGACGTACGGCAACGCTGCAAGAAAAGGATACAGGAGTACTGCTAGAAAGAAGTTATAGCAGCACTGCTAGAAGATACTGCAACCAGGTCTAAGTTACAGCAGCACTGAAAGAAAGCATCAGCTGCACAAGGACCTAGGATACAGCGCAGACTTACAGTCAGTTAAGTTATACAGCGCCAACTACAAACGAAGTATCCTGTAAATCCTAGGAAGGATAAATGCAGTACGAGGAACAGAGATTCAAGCAAGAATAAAAGAGTCGTTCAAGAAAAAGTCAGAGTAGCAAACACGGAGCTAATAAGAAGATGCCACATGGACTGACGCACTGCAGAAAGCTGCGAGCCGCAACTGCCGCATTAAATGCTCCAAAAGAAAAAGTCAAGTCGCATTAAATGCGAACCATGCTTTGGCCAGGCTACTTTAAATTCAAAAGAGGGATGTCTCCTTCAACGGACATCTTCTCCTACAAGTATAAATAGAGGTCGAGGAGAACTGAAGCTGGTTACTGAAAACTGAAATCTGCCACTGTTCTAAAATACTCCAAGCTTACAAGATTCAAACATTCAATCCTACGATCAGTTTCAGTCACTCAACCTACCGAAGTGAAGCAAACTCAAGCTAAAGGATTCCTTACAGATTCAGAAGCTCACTTCTAAGCACAAGTTGAAGAAAACCTTTTATCCTTTTAACCTTGTCGCTGTGTGCTTAGGTTGTTTTAGTGGTGTCAAGCAGTTGATATGACGGATCCTTGCTGTTTGTTTAGTTGTCTAGAGTTAGGCAGCTTCCCTGTGTGGGAGTGTGGAACCCTGTGTGGGTTAGCCTTTGAAGTTTGCAGTTGCTGTGTGTACGCTGGACTTCAGTAGGTGGTTTCTTTGTAAAGTTGATAGATTGTTAGGAGAGTCCTGTAAATCAATCTTGCTTAACAAAGTTCCTGCTCGAGGAGCAGTAGAGTGGACGTAGAAGGATTACACCACCTTCGAACCACTATAAGCCATAAGTGTTTATTTGCTTTATTTATCTGTGCACTTATTTTCTGCATTTCTCTTATCTCTGTGCATAAAACATTTTGAAAGAAACATTCTTGAGAAAAACGGCCTTGTGTTTTAAAGTTAATTTCCGCTGCGTATAAAACTCCAGGTTACAGCGTGCAGCACTGCATCGTAGCGCTGCAAGTAGTAACCATCTATCGCTGCAAGCTCAAGTAACTTGCAGTGCAGAACGGTTGTTTTAAAAGATTTTGAAAATCGACAAAGGTTCATTCATCCCCCCCTCTGAACCTCGGATACCACTTGGGACCAACATTAGTTATGATATTTAGAACAAGACCGAAAACAGGACATGACGAACACAGAAAACCAATTATATTGTAAAATTCGGCATAAATCGTACAAAACTCCAAAAATTGCATACTAAATTTCTGTACGTACCTAAGAAATGGTTCTAAAACATATTAAAAGATCATATATAAATTCGAAGTATACAGTTCCAAAACATAATTTGATTCGGACTCAAAAACAAAACAAAAACTGTCTCCGAACAGCTTATCTTAGAAAAATCACATAAAATCGATTTTAACTCCACATCTTCTAAAATTTGACATACTTATTCTACACTTCATATAATAGATTATGTTAAAAGGGTTTAGCTTAAATAAATTCCTACATCACCCAGAATATTTCGGAACAGAGATGCAGATTATGAAACAAAGGAAATCTATCACAGAACAGGGCTATGTTTGAAAAATCATAATAAATCGAATTTATGTTCAAATATTCTGAAATTTAACAGATATGTTATTCACTTCATATATTAGAACTTGGAAAGAGGGTTTAGGAAAAAACAATTTCTATAAACTTACGAAGATCTCAGAACAGACCTGCAGATTTCATCTTATAACACATACACTATTTTGCATATTCAAGTAAATGAAATACATAAAATTCTAAACCTAATGCCAAAGAACATCTTTGGATCTTATAATATATGTTATAAGTCATGAAAATATCAGAAAATAAGAAAGGTTTTAGCTAAAATACCTTCAAAATCAAAAGACAAGAGGTGTGTTCTTCCTTTTCTTTTAAAATTGTGTTCTTTCTTCTTCTTGCTAACTTCCCATACGTTTTTTCTTTCTTTCCTTTGATTCATCATATCATATTATATATTAAAGGGTGTAGCTCATGAAATAGGAGGTGACTTTTAGGTATTAGGATGGTTAGAAGGTTCTATTATTTAGACTAATAATGCATGTACTAGCAAGTTGCAATAATATCTTCATTTCCTTTTCCTTTCATTCTTATATAATATATATATATATACAACACCTATTTTATTATTGGGAAAATTGCCCATAATAGCCATTTTCCTATAATTACATACAATTTTACCCATTGATATAGGGATTGATCCTAATATACCCTAAAATACAAGATAGTGTACCAAAATACCCATTTTTCACTCCAAGTCAAATTGACTTCCACAGCCGCCCATGTGCCTTGACTACACCAATTATCATGCAATGTAACATTAACCCCCTCCCACCACGTGTCAAGCTCTCTTATCAAATGTGTAATGCCCCATCCCCCAATAATGGCATATATGACAAAATATGCTTGTCGCTGCATTACTATTATTACCGTAAGAATTTATGTCAATGTTATTCTATATTAGCATAGAACTTGGAAATCGAATAAGCATTGAAACTCAAATAAGCATTTTGTATAATTTTGGTTGTCGATTACAACTTGGAAGGTTCGAAGAATTTTTTGTGTTCAAGAATTTTAAAGGTATGTTACGAGCATGTAAATATTATCATGTAATATTATATTAAACCGTACACAATTTTCGTGTTTAATTGAATTTTGTAGTTGTGATATTTATTTAATTTAATGCTTTGTGATATTAATTTTTGTGTTTACCTTCTTGTTAGATATGTTTTATTTTCGTACATGATGATAGTTAAATTTAGCATATACGAAAACTGCTAAAATTATCCTCCACGAAAATAATATTTCGGAAAAAATACTATCCACGCAAATTTTATTGACGAAAATATTATCCACGAAAATAAAATTTCGAGAAATATTATCCACGAAAATAATTATTATTTTAGGCACGAAAATATTATTCACGAAAATTTCGAGAAATATCCTCCACGAAAATAATTATTATTTTAGGCACGAAAATATTATTCACGAAAATTTCGAGAAATATCCTCCACGAAAATAATTATTATTTTAGGCACGAAAATAAATAAAATTATCCTCCACGAAAATAATAATTATCTTATCCACGAAAATAAATAAAATTATCCTCCACGAAAATAATTATTATTTTATCCACGAAAATATTATCCACGAAAATAATTATTATTTTAGGCACGAAAATATTATCCACGAAAATAATTAAAATTATCCTCCACGAAATAATATTTCGGAAAAAATATTATCACGAAAATAATATTTTTTATCCACGAAAATATTATCCACCAAAATAAATAAAATTATCATTCACGAAAATAATATTTTTTATCCATGAAAATTCTGAAAAACATAATTCACGAAAATTCGAAATATAATTGTACATGAAAATTCGAAGAAATTATTTGAAAGCGAAAATTCTAAAAAAACATGTCTCACTAAAATTCGAATATATGATAATTTTTAATATTAAGGTATAATTGAATTAAAATAATTGATGGGTTGTAATTTGTTTATATTTATATATAAATTATTTTTAATGTTATATATAAAAGAGTGAATCTTGTATGTTCGTACTTATAAATTATTTTAATTTATAAGTAAATTCATTGTAATTAATTGACTCTAATTCACTCTAATTGATGTTCGTACTCGTGTATGAATTATTTTTTTATAACTCAGTTATTAAAATTATTTTTATATAATTTTTAATCTTATAAATTAAAATAAGTGAATTCACTCTAATTAAAATAATTCTTTCAAGGTAAAGAAGCTCTTGCTAAAATAATTATTAGAGTCAATCTTGTATGTTCGTACTTTTAAATTTGTAATTATCTTAAATATTTTAGATATCAAATTTATAATAATAGAATATTGATGTGAGTTTTCTAGATAACTGTAATGAGTAAATTGTATTTGTTGTCACCTATATTTATATTATTCAATTATTCAATTTTTTTGTTTTATCATTGTAGTGTTAAATCTTTAATATAAAACTATTGTGAAAATATTAAAAATTTAAAGTTAAATATCAGTGTATTAGTCTATTGTAATGTTGTGTAATTTTCCCGAGAATTATTTCGCTCCACTTTGGCACCTTGTCACAATATATACATGATTACTCTCTGATGTGTGTTGTTTTTGTTTTTTTGTTCATGTATAGAAAAAAATGAGTTTCATTTCTGTCGTTGTTTGGTTCGGGGGATATTGGGAAGGTTTAGAGTACAAAAACGGTTCCCAAGAGCTGCTTCACCTTAAAAGACTTACATTTGCTGATCTATTAGAGTCAATTCATGGACTCGTGTATGCTGACATGAATTGCTGGAGATATGCGATCCATTCACTGGTGGAGATAAATGGAATAGTGAAAAAGGAAAAAATTAAGAATGATTCGGATCTGGAACGAGTATTGTCTATGAGTGTGGAGTGTCTTATTGTTTTTGTTTCCCTTAAAAGTACTGGTGGAGTGTAGAGTGTTGTACAACATAATTGTGGGAGTGAATTGAGTAGTAGTGAACCTCGTCGACTTCCTACAGCTGTGATCGGTGAGTACTACGTTGAATTAGTTAGAAAAGAAAATTACAAGTTGGATCCGAGAACCATAATGCATGAAATGAAGGAGAGACATGGTGTACAAGTTAGTTATAGGGTGGCATTATCGGCAAAACGACATGCAATGAGGGTTGCATATGGTGACCCGAAAAAATCATTTGCTCTGCTCCCACTGTATATGCAGGTCTTGAAAATTTCTAATCCCGGTTCATATATAGCTTTGGAAACCCATCGAGATGGAAAATTCAAGTTTGTCTTCTACGCAATGGCTGCATCTATTCACGGTTTTAAGCGATATGCAAGGCCGGTTATAGTTGTGGATGAGTGTCATTTGAAAGGTCAATATAAAGGTGTTGGATTTGTTGCTGTGACACAGGATGGAAACGACCAAATTTTTCCATTAGCAATTAGCATAGGCAACGTGGAGAATGACGAGTCTTGGACCTGGTTCTTCAAACATGTTCGTGAAGCATATGGCTGCCCAGACTAATTGCTTATAGTGTCCGATCAGCACGCCAGCATCAGCAATGGCATAAAAGAAGTGTACCCTGATGCGGTCCATGGTTTATGTTGTTTTCATTTACAACAACACTTGGCGAGACACGGAACACACTTGGTGGGACTTTTCCACAAAGCTGCATATTGTTATTAGTCCACACAGTTCGATAGGTACGTTTTCTGTGATGCAACTGCAAATACATCTTTTATCTAACATCAAAAACTCCCTGCATGTGTGTTGTTTTTTCGAAAGTATATAGTATTTACTTGTCAATCTGCTTGTCATTATAGGTATATGGCCATGTTGCAAGCATCCGGCATACAAGGTGCGATAGCTACCTTGTCAAAAGCTGGAGAACAACGACGGGCTCGCGCGAGATGTCCTGTGAGAAGATTTAATTTCATGACATCTAACGCTGCAGAGACATGGAATAGTCGGCTTGTGTGGGCAAGAAAACTGCCTATATGTTCTTTTTTGGAGGGTTCTAGACGCATTTTGGAGAAATGGTTCTACGAGAGGCGGACTGCTGCCGAAGATAGAGAAAATACCTTAACGATCGCAGCACATGAAAGATTAGTCAAGTCGGTGAAGCTTGGTGGGCGTATGCAAGTTGTAAAACTCGAACGAAGCAAGTACAAGGTAACTGATGGTAGTAAAATTTTTATTGTGGAGCTAAACCAGTTCGAATGCACCTGTTTCATTTTTCAGCTGGATCTGATCCCGTGTTCGCACGCATGTGCAGCAATAAGGTATTTATACAACATGTTATCAATTCGCTTCTTACTATGAAACATAAATCAACATGCTTGACCTAACTATTATTATTTGTTATAGTTTTGCAAAAGAATCATTTTCGGCATACGTAGCACCATACTACACAACCGACTGGTGGAGGGGGATGTGGAGTGGTACGGTGAATCCCGTTCCTGATCCAGAAACTTGGGTGGCATCGGATGACATCAAAAGTCAATTATGTCGAGCACCTGACAAGGTGAAACAAGCGGGACGACCCAAGGGAAAATGAATTCCTTCCGGCCGTTCTGGAAGGTGCAGCCGCTGCGGCCGAGGTGACTATAATAGAGCCAGATGCACCGAGCGCATTCCGAACCAGTATGACTATCGGGCAGAGAAAGTTGGGAATGAAGACGTCCATTGCAGAAAAAATGAAGGAATACGAAGAAAGAAAAAAAAAAGTGTTCGGTTTGTCAATCAGAATCACATACATGAAGAAAATGTCCGCTTTATTTGGCGTCAACATCTGGGTGAGTCTGGAATGTCCGGGTGTATGTAGTTGCTCCTGAGTGTCTTACATCAGTGCCGTATTATGTTTTAGTTTGTCTTACAACTTATATTATAAATTCGTAGTTGGGCAAGTATGTCAAGAAAAATATACTGGAAATGTTCAATTATGTTCAATGTTAAAAAAGGGTACCGAAAATGTTCAATAATGAAAAAAATAATGTGCAAAATCACCAGAACCGATCTAGTCTACAGGCTCACATGTATCAGCGTCTGCCGAGAACTTATACAATGACAATGCTACATCATGCCTCATCTGAAAGATGCCGCTCACTATATCTGGTCTCGGAAACATGCCACTAATACAACTCTCTATCGCCCTCAATGCCCATATGCCACAGCTCGTAGTGTCATCCTGCTTGTAGTAAAATCTGGACTCGGCACTTACGCAACCAAGCATCGGTGGACAGTACGAGTGAAATCCTAGCTGACCATAATATCCACTACGGTTCAACACTCTCGGCAACATGCGACGAATAGGGAGAGTCTGTCGGAGTCGTAGTGCCACCACATCAGCGTTCCAATGATGACGCAGGCTGTCGAACAACACCAATGAATATGTACGAAGATTCACCTCCGCCGCCACCCAATGCCCGTCCAAATTGAGCACCATAAATATTTACATCCAAAAACCAATGACACATTTATCAAATTTAATTATCTGTCGAGATAATGTCGAGTTGTCAAAAGACCTAGAAATGTACCTTATTCATCCTGTCCCACCAAGGTTTGAAATGTTTCCACCTCGGCTTCTCACCACGAATGTAAGGAACGAGACGATCCAGGTCTTCAGGTTCAAATTCCTCCTGGACATCTTCTACGTAACGCATTCTGGGATCATCATTTGCGTGTATCATATTCCAGATTTCCTTACATGTTTCCTGCAGAAACACATCAAATAAAATGTGAATCATTTATCGAGCAATAATTTCATTTTAATATATAAAACAAGACGGTACTTACATTGAATGAACAATCTATAATTTGGTACGACCCCTTAAGAGATTCGTTTATATCAACATCAAAGTGCTTGGGTTGGCTCTGAAGTATAGCGAGATATGAATCAATGACCTGAATGAATGAAACAAATAAAATGAATATGACACCCAAATAAATTGGTAATCATATCAGTAAAATACAAAACAACTATCACTGATCTGTACCGAGATATCCAGTTCACCGTTTGGATCCATAATTTCTGTGAACCATGATGGTCCAACGGGATATCCGATGCCCACGTTGCGCCTGCAAAACAATAGAATACATGATTTTAGTTGTATACACAAAGAAAAGTGTTATGCTTTGGGTGAAAATTAAAGTAGACATTCTTACTGATCAGCTGCGTCCCCAAGCTGGGTCCATAGTAAGAAATCATCCATGGAATGGTCAGCCCGCTTTTTCATCTACGTTCTGCCGGTGAAAGGAGTTCGTAAGAAACAAGATTTCCTAGGCACACAGACCTCTCGTAACCCGGTGCTTGTCTCTGAAATACCCGGTGCAACCGACTCTACATCGAAGCCCGGCACGTGATCAACTTTATCATCAACAGGTGGCGTAGAATGTGTATCCACATGGCTGAAATCCAGTGGCTGATACAGAACGACGGCCGATGCTGGGTCAGGAGCCAGAGAATATGCATCAGTGGCCTGCTGCTCCGATACTGGTGGCCAACTCTCCCAAGGTGTGTGGCATGGATCGACATGTGGAGTCGATGTAGACGGCCCTTCGTATCCGTGAGCGGGGAAACTCGAAGGATGGTCGGATCCATATCTGCGAGCGAAGTCAGCCGAAGACCTGAAGAATGACAGTAGCTGATCATGAATCATTCCAGGAATCGACTGCACAAGGCGCTAGTGATCAGCCCTGATGTTGGACTACAGGTGTGCAAACCGCCCCTCGAACTTTGAGTCCATCTGAGCAAACCGATCGTCCATCGCGTGGGTGAATCTGGAGAACAGCTCGTCGTATCCGGAGGGGCCCCTAGGAACATCACCAGCCAGAGGAACTGTATCCGGTGATGAAGAAGACACAACACGAGGCCGCCGTCTAGGTGCCCGGTGCCTGATCAGACTAGCAGCAATAGGCGAGTCAGGCACCTCTGTATCTGGGTGTGGCGGAGAAGAGTAATGGACATGCGAATGCATCTCCGGTATATGATGCTACTCATCACCACGTGTGGCGGGCGAGTACTCATGATCCATGTGCCCCATATCACCACGAGCGGGAGAGACTGTGGATGGAGGTGCTTTAGAAACTGGAGGAGCAGTCGCTCGAGTAGCCCGTCGCCCCGGAAGTCGGGGTGGTACAGCATCTCCCTTCGCTGGTCGTGACTCACATGCGCCGGCTCGCCTCGAAGGCCCAACATCTACCGATGTAGCACCGCGTGAAGTAGGAAACAAGTGCCCCGCGGGTCGACGTCCACGTCTGGTCTCTGGAGGCTGTACCCCGGTCGTCAAGTCCATATCAATGAACTGTCAAAACGGCTGGGACTCCTCCTCAACAGTAGGAACGAGGGTCTCGAAGACATCAAGCTGTACATCAACAAACAAGTTGATAGGGTTAGTAGGGAACTTTAAATCAATACTTTAACACAATTTGAAAGCTTAACGAATCATTGACTAGAAAGCTACCTCAGCGGCTAATGTCCTGTGAGTAACATCAATAGTGGACTTCGTGCAGCACCACTTCAGACATCGTGGAATAGGACGTGGTGTGTCAAGCCGTCGGGCTGCAAAGGTACTCGTCAGGGGAATGGCCTCGTAAGCCCAAATCTGCACAAGAGAAGAAGGAATCAACTTAGTAGACCGATAACAATTTTACACAAGTCTGCAGACGTACGATATACACAAGTGTTTGGAGAACTCACCAACAGAGCAATGGAGAAGCCATAAAAGTGGTAGGTGAAGGTCCGTCCTGACTGCTGTCGTGGAATATCGGATGGGAGTCGGTCCATGTGGCGTAAAAGTGTAAGATAAGAGAACTTCCCCCATGGGAAGCTCCCCCAGCACTCCTCCTGGTCGACTAAATCCCAAACCCACATATCGATGTGGGTCTTCCCGAAATCCACCCCCAAAACAATGTAGTACAAAATGAGAATTTTGGCAACCTTCACAGCATCCTCCCGAGACTGACGAAACTCTCCATTAACGAATCGAGTGTGGAGATCTGAAAGCTTCACCTTAATAGAGTCATCGACCACTCGGAAGTATATGCCATCGTCGGCTGGAACATGCACGCCGGAGGGGTCGAAGTCTGAATCTCCAAAGTGTAAACCTGTCGCAAAAGCGAACTCTCGACGAGAGAATCTGCAGGCTCGGGATCCAATACGGAACCATCTCTCTAGGTCATTGGGATGGGTCCTATGACGCACCTCCCGAGATACGAGGACGTGTAGTAAAATCTTGTACCACTCTGCTTCAGCCGGCCAATACAAGAAGTGGCCGAATGACGTCGTACTAAAATGACGCAAGCAATCCCTACCTATGGAAGCCAGCTCAGTCCTGAGATCCTCAAGTATACTCAGCCGGCAATATCCATTAATGTACGCTGGACGTCCCAGATAACCCTCGCGCACCCAAGCCCAATCCAACTGAAATATGCAATGTATTTCAATTAATTGATTTATAGTATTATGTAAATTTTTTCAATCCTACATAATCAATTCTTCCGAAATTTTCGAGATTTGACATTATTGTATGGAATTTGAAGTTTAGTATATATACTTCTTCTTTATTTTATATTTTTACCGTTTCATTGATAAATATTATTGATATTATTATTATTATTATTATTATTATTATTATTATTATTATTATTATTATTATTATTATTATTGATAATGATAATGATAATGATATTATTATAATTATAATTATAATTATAATTATAATTATAATTATATGATTATTATGATTAGTATTATTATTAACGTGGAATTGATTATTATTATTATTATTATTATTGTAATTAATAATATTATTATTATTGATATTATTATTATGATTAATATTATTATTACTACTATTGATATTATTATTAGTATTGATATTATTATTATTATTATTATTAGTATTGATATTATTATTATTATTATTATTTTTGTGTAATATTGTTATTATTATTATTATTATTACTATTGATATTATTATTAGTATTGATATTATTATTAGTGTTGATATTATTATTATTATTATTATTATTATTATTATTAATATTATTAATATTATTATTATTATTATTATTATTATTATTATCATTATCATTATAATTATAATTTTTTTTTTGTGTAATGTTGTTATTATTATTATTATTACTACTACTACTATTGATATTATTATTATTATTATTATTATTATTATTATTACTACTACTGATATTATTACTATTGATATTATTATTAGTATTGATATTATTATTAGTGTTGATATTATTATTATTATTATTATTATTATTATTATTATTATTATTATTATTATTATTATTATTATCATTATCATTATAATTATTATTACAATTATTATTATTATTCATATTATTATTATTATTATTATTACTATTACTATTATTATTATTACTACTATTGATATTATTATTATTATTATTATCATTATAATATAATTATAATTATTGATACGATTATTATGATTATTATTGTGATTATTATAAATATTATTATGATTATGATTATTACTATTATTATTACTATTATTATTATTATTATTATTATTATTATTATTATTATTATTATTATTATTATTATTATGGGTATTATTGATTATTGATTTTGGTAGGATTATTGATCAAATTAGTTCAATTATCCAGAATTAGACTTGCAAGTAATTAGGTTAGTCTTCAACAAGAACCCTAACCCTAGTTATGAATCAACAAAGATAGAAATTTCAAAAAATTAGAAGACCAAGATTTACGTGGTTCGATCAAGCAAACTTGATCTACATCCACGGGAGAGACAAAAGCATCCACTAATTTCACCAACATTACACGAATTTGAGATAATTCCCAAAAAACCGAAAATTAGGGTTTATATAACCCTAGAAACCCTAAAAACTCAATCCGATGCAATACTTATCGAAATATAACAAACTTTATCAATTTGGATTCGCCCAAACACCACGAATAAAAGCCCCAAGGTTCGAATCCTAATCGGATTTGAATTGGCAATTGCTTATTATTATTCTTCATATTATTATTATTCTTGATATTATTATTATTATTATTATTATTTCTGAAATTTTTTTGTACGAAAATTTCCAAATTTTCGTACATTGGAGTTTCAGAATTTTCATGCACGAAAAAATTCCTAATTTTCGTAGACGAGTATATTCCAAATTTTCCTTGAACTACATTGTTTCACGAAAATTTTCGCCACTATAAGTTGTTCACGAAAATTTATCCACGAAAATTTTCCTCAATATCCCTAGAATTTTCGTGTTCTTCCACTAATTTTCGTGAATGCATTTCGTGAATGTCCTCAAATTTTCGTGACCTAACATACAATTTTCGTTAATTCATTTCGTGAAAATCCTAAAATTTTCGGGAGCTAACAAACAATTTTCGTGACTGTCGTAACATTTTCATGGCCTAACATAAAATTTTCGTGAGCTAAATTTTCGTGACATAACAAACAATTTTCGTGAATGTCGTAACATTTTCGTGGCCTAAGATACAATTTTCGTGAGCTACATTTTCGTGAACTATGATTTTCGTGAGCTAAAATAACCTATAATCTCCCTATAATTTTCGTCACCTAACATATAATTTAATGAACAAAACACCAATTAACAACAACCGAAGGGAATTAAATCCACATACAACAAATTTCATCTTCAAACTGTCATCATCATATGGAATTAAAACCAAAGAACCAAAATCATAATAATAATCAATTAACTACCAAAATTAAACCTAATTTCCAAAACCAACATCCAACAACCAAATAATGCAAAGTATAAGCCATTAAATTTAGGAATTTGAACTAACCTGTTCAGCCATAGTTGGTCCCCAAAGCTGCCGCTTATTCGCCGCCGATTCTGTCACGCCCCATTTCCGAAATTAAATAAAATATAAAATTTTAATATTTTGGGCGTCCAACAATTTAAAACAAACTATAGCTGAAGGATAAAAATCCATACAAACTACATAATTTGCATAAAGTTTTAAACGATCAGAGGCCGCAGTAAAATATATATACAGACCATCATACTTTTACAACCTTTCAAATAACTTGTTTAATTATTACAAAAATTATATACTCGCATCTTTCTTCACATTCGGCTCCCAACGTCCGAATCTATAAAAGAAAACATATAAAGGGGGTGAGCGTATAAAATACACTTAGTGGGATCACGCTGTATAGGGTATCATTTCATAATATATACCAAATAATCCCATGCCATCACATGACATACAATTTATTCAAATATAAGCATTCATCGCAATCAAGCATCATTCATCTTCACACATGTCACTTTCATTTCCACATTTACGGTCTTTAACCGTCTTGCAACATATGCGGTTCTTAGCCGCTATGAGAACATATTGCGGTTCTTAGCGGCCATAAAAGCATATTGCGGTTCTTAGCCGTCATGAAAGCATTTTCTTTACGGTTATTAACCGTCATAATACGGTGATCAGCCGTCATATGCGAGCCCTAGCCGCCTTGCATATGCATGCACATGCGCACATAATTTCATCACATTCACATAGCAAAAGTTCACATAAAAGCACATCTTAAATTGCACATACGAAAATATCAACTTCACCTCATCATATCATCACATTTCATATATTCAGCACATAAACCCAACACATTTCATATCGAATAAAATTCGTAATTTAAATAACTTGAAAGAAATATAGAATACCAACTTAGCACATTTTCCCCACCTGAAGAGTAGCTGGCCAAAAGCTTTAGACCTCCAAACTATCTACGGTGTAGAACCCGGCGTATCGCCTACAAACATAAGGTTTCCACTTAGCCTCTACTCAAATTATGATCGATTTAAAATAAATTAATATTTTTAAGCTAAACCCTAATTGTGGAATTTAATATAACTTATTTTGTAATTAAAAAATATATAATTCCTAATCTATATAGATCACTTTGAAATTAAGATTTCGTATTAAAATAGTTATGAATTTAAGGTTATTTATCCTTAAATTAATAATAATTCAATCGTAAAACTGATTTAATTAGCATAATATTTATAAGTTTATAATTTTTAGTCTCAAAAGCAATCTTGCAAAACATAGATTTAAATTATAATTCCAAATAAAATCTTTGGTTAAAAATTATAATAATAATGCAATAATACTTAATTCCCAACTCGAGCTTACATTTTAGTTCTTAATTAATTGAGTAAAATCTATGACTTTATACCCTAATCAATCATATAATTAGATCCAAGTAACATAAATTATTTTATATAATCTTTCTTTATCACTTAATAATTTTAATTCGTCTTATTTATCAAATTTCATTTACCTATGAATAATAGCTATAAATTCAATATTTTCGAGAATTAACAACGTTATTTTCATGAATTCAATAATTATAATAAGAACTTTATAATATTATCAAATCATAGGAAAAAATCTACCTCAATTTATTCAACTCAAAGTTCGACTTTTATCTACCCAATTATGATACATAAAGCATAATCGAATTAATGTGCATTATCTTTATTTATTAATTAAAGCTCGATATTTTTATAGTTAAAATTTCTATTAAGTCTATGATAACATCTATAATTCATATATATAAATTCATATTTAAATACAACATATCATTATCATAATCTCAAAAAAATCTAGAAATAATATGCATAATATCATCAATCAATATGGAAAACTATGTAATTTCGATAAATCTAAGAATTCGTTTATCATTATTCATATTTGATGGTCTCCATGCATGTTTTTAAATACTTGAGGTTTCATAAGCAATTTCATAAGCTAATTAGGCTTTAAATTAAATTTCAGCAACATTCCATAAGCTAATTAGGCTTTAAATTAAATTTCAGCAACATTCCATAAGCTAATTAGGCTTTAAATTAAATTTCAGCAACATCAAAATTACTTTTATGCCCCCCTATTCATTAAATTTTCAAAATGCAAGAGTTTCCCCCAACACTACCCTTTCCAGCCCTCCCCTGCTGCCGTTACTGCCCCCAGCCGCCGCTGCTGCCGCCGATCCACCACTGCCGGCTACTTTCAGTCGCCGGCGACCACCAACAACCCGACCCCAACCCATCCGACTCAGCCCACATGAACAACCCACCAACAGCCACAACCATCACTCCATAACCCCGACACCCCCCCAACATACACCAACACAGCCCACCCCCAAAGACAGACGCAAGACAGCCAGCAAAAGCCAGCACAATCGCCGCTCACAGTGGCGGTCTCAGCCCGACGCACCAGCACGAGGCTCGCGCCAGCTACGACTTGACTTAGTGGTGAACGGTGACTTTAGAAAGGGCCTGGGACAGCTTTAGCAACGAGAGAGTGAGGAAGGAAAAATGAGAGAGAGAGCAGCCACGAGAGAGAGAAAAAGGCTGCAGCTTGAAGTTCCAAAACCGTCCTTGAGACGAGCTCGGCGTTTACAACCCTTCGGTCCTATTACCTCTCCGGAAACTGATGATCGGCGGTGGAGAACGCAGCGGTCACTCGGCTGTTGGAAGGAGAGAATACAAATGGAAGAAAAAGGAGAAGTATGGCTTGGTTGCTTGCTTTGGTTGAGGGTTACGTGACTGAAGAGAAGATAGAGCATGGCCTCCCTTATCAATTAATCTTCTTCTAGAATGTTATTGACCTAAGCCAACCTACCTACATGCCTATGATACACTTGTAATCCCATGCTATTTAATTTAAGTTATGCAAATATATCATATGCTTTTGTATCTCACGTAAATGGCCTAAGTTATACACATAAACTAATATAATAAATTATGTTATAAGTATATTATGCATATACATTATGTACGTAAATTTTAGCTTAACTTATACATCTAATAACTTATATAATACTTAGGTTATAACTATGTTTTATGAATTTTATATCTTAATATTATATAATCTAATATCATATATAAAACATATATTACAAGTTCATATCATATAATTATATATATACATTAAGGTAATATATATTATATAGTTATATAAAAAAAAAATTCTTAGGTGCTACAGATTCGCCGCCGCTGCTGCAGGAATTTTCCGGCAACGCTCACCACACAAAAAGGGGCCTTCACGAAAATAGATTGAGGGAAGATTGTGTTCTAACTTGTACACGAAAAAGGCAAGGAAATTAAAAAAAAAGTCCACGAAATGTGTATATTAATTTTAGGAGAAGGGTGAAAAAAAAAAATTTACCTTCACTTGGGGAAGGAGACGCGGCGCCCACAGCTAAAAAATTTTCAAATAATTAGGGTTGAAAATGAGGGAGAATAATGACCTAATGAGTGGGGTAATGAGTGGGGTATGAGTGGGCCCGGCTGCATCAAAAAATTGGTTGACTTTGGAGTTAAAAATGGGTATTTTGGTACACTATCTTATATTTTAGGGTATACTAGGATCAATCCCTATATCAATGGGTAAAATTGTATGTAATTATAGGAAAATGGCTATTATGGGCAATTTTCCCTTTTATTATTTCTTCTATGTATTTTAACACACGGCACTTCCCCCTCTATATATATATTATATTACTAAGTACTAATTATTAATCATACTTCTTTCATATTATATAAACATATATACTACTATTATTTATGCAGACATACATGTAATATATATATACATATAAAATCAAATTTAAATTTATTTTCTTTCTATTATTTACACTATTATTAATTAAATAATTTAAATTATAGACTTAAACATTACTAGAGTCTCAAACAATTATGATAGAATTTCTCAACACTAATCATGTAGGAGAAAAATAATATAATATTTGGAATCAAAATATAATCATGCAAGGTCACAAGTAGCACATAAGCAATAAGAAATGCATATGATGCATGGAGTGTATTGATCAATAGGTAATGGGGTCTCGGGTCTCACAAGTATCTCTCGCTTACTCGTCCGGACATATCCTTTTCCGTAAATCGATTATCTCAGTTTCTCCATAATCCTCATTCGCCTCACTGAGAGGCGGTCAAACGGGTTCTTCAATACTTGAAGGGCACACTTGATCTTGGTTTCTTCCTCTATCGTGGCATTGCGCCAGTTCTTACAATTTTTTCGGATGCTGATTGGGGAGGTTCTTTGGATGATGGACGATCGACCACTGGTTATGCTGTTTACTTTGGTCGCAATTTCATTTCTTGGAAATCCGTTAAGCAAAAGTGTGTTTCCCGTTCCTCTACTGAAGCGGAGTACAGGGCCATAGCGAAAGCCTCTGCCGAAGCTGTCTGGATACAAAACCTGCTACTTGAAATTGGTGTGTCAGTTTCTTAACCATCTTCCCTGTTATGTGACAACCTTGGAGCGACTTTTGTGTGCAAGAATCCCATTTTTGACTCTCGCATGAAACACTTGGCATTAGATTATTTTTTTGTTCGAGAAATAATTCAAAAAGGTCAGCTTAAAGTTCATCACATCTCTGCCGCTGATCAGATCGCCGACGCATTTACGAAGCCTCTTGCATCTGCTGCTTTTCTCCGACTTCAGTCCAAGCTGGGACTCCCCGACGAAGCCTCCATCTTGTGGGGGCGTGTTAAAGCCCAGTAGTATTTATTCATAGGCCTTACTGTATTGTACACTTGTTGTAGGGCTGCGGCCCATAGTCAGAGTATATATCTCTCTTGTACACTCTTTATCAAATATGTAATACAAATCATTTTCCGCTCCAGCATAGAATACTTAGTAAGAAATCAGACGTTCATGGCTATCAATTAAATCAACGTGTTTTGATAATTGGGAAATCAATATTTAAAAAATTTATTGATTAAAATTTATTTTCGAATTCATATATATATTTTCTTGTGGTTAATTAGACTGTCGGGCACATTTATATTTAATCGTAGATTAAGGCTAGGATTTAGACAAATTAAAGACAGAAAAATCATAATAATGTTGTAATCAATCATAATGTTTTTTGTCTCGCATATAATCACGACCCGACCCATTTACAATCCTAAATACCCGCCACAAGCTCCGGGCAATAATTAGACATTAAGCATTATGCATCATTAATTAATAATGGGAATGGTCATGGCCTTGTGCATGATTGTGAGCCGTACATGAAAATATTTAAGATCCGTATTTGTACCCAAATTGTCCAAATCCTAGGCTCTCTGGATTAGCATACAATTGTTCACTCATTATACATTGTACTGAAATATTTCTCCAATAATTCACCATGATTAATTCTCTATTTATTATTATTTTTTTTTTTTTTGTATTGGTGTACTGCAAATGTGTGCTTTGCTATTTTCTGCCATACAAAATAAATTGAATGAAGTTTCCATGTAATATTGAATTAGCTCTACATATAGTACAAAAATTGGTGGTGAAAATCTTGATCACATATCTTCAATTTCAAAGATCAACAACAACGTTAAGAAGGGTTACTCTACTTTGCAACAATCGCCTAAACAATGTATCTAACCACCCTGCCTCAATTTCCTGCATACAAGATTCAAGATTTTGAAGGCTACTTTGCACCATTTGCTTATCAACAACCTTGGAATCATCATTTCTAAGAAGATTACTTAGAGCAAAATCAACACATCCCAGTTCACTAGTGCCATTGTTATCCTTGGTAGAAGCCACAGATTTTGCAAGCATCAGCCTTGAAACCAGGTTCCACCCACTGGACTTGATGATCGACGAAGAAAAGAACACCAAAGTACACTTGAAGATGGCAATGGTGAGGCTAGAAGCTTCCTTTGAAGCAGCAACGAAATTACTTTCATGATCTCCAGTTCCACTAGTTGAAAGATTTGATGATGACCCAATATTCTTGCGCTCTCAAGATTCTTGAGGGTTTTGAAGCTCTTTGCTATACACTTGTTCATCTTCTTTCTGAAGCTAAAGTATGAAGCTATATCACTCTGAATGCTTGAATCCAAACCCTTTCTTCTCAATGCAGATTGAAGGGTTTGGACATTTTCCCTCATCATCTGACCCAATTCTTTGATTGTGTTGCAAGAATCCAGCAGCTCCACCGAGCCCCAAAGCGATTCTTGGATCGATTTTTCATCTTGATGATGAAGAGATGGAGATTGTGTAACTGTTCAATGGAGTTATAGAGATTAGCAAGTGTTAGAAGAGCAAATTTTATGGCTTCTGAGGTGATTGGAGCTGTTTTCAAGAGATAAGAAGAAATGTGCAAAGATTTGAGCTTTTCCAAATCACCTTCAAAGCCATTGGAATTGATGGGGTGTAATTTATGTAAACCCAAATCATGTACTGTTTTATTTCATTTTTTCGTGTAAATCAAAATTTGTATAATGCCTTATCTCATTTAGTGTAACATCAATGATCAAACACAAAAGTGACATTTTTTTTTTTTTTAGAAGAGTAATTTTGTTAAATTTTTGGATTTGTCATGGAAACGTAAGAAAACTATCATTTATGCTAAAAGAGTAGTTCTTTATATGAAGGCAAAAACTTATATATCCCATGGGTTATTGTATCTCAAAGGTATTTATTTGGTATTAGTTGTATACTTATAAAATATTAGTGGTGCATGCACCTTGAAATTTAATTGTATCCTCAAAATATATGTTTTAGTGAAATATATTAGTTGTATATATTTTAATAAAATATATTAGTGAAATATATAATTGTATATTCATAAGATATTAGATAAATTAGATTAATGCATAAGCATATACAATTACATTAAACATGCAGGTAGCGTACATTTAAAAAGTACCTTTTAGTATCCACAATTGTTTCTATACACCAGGTGCACGGATCCTAGATCCGTGCAACCGGGTCAACCCGCCAAAAAGTGCATTTCACGCGCCCCCACGCGCCCAAACCCTAGCCCAAACCCTAATTCAAATTCTAGTTCTGCTGTATATTGACATAACCTTTTAGCTTAGCGAACTTAACCTTTTAGTTTAGCGAACTTAACCTTTTAGTTATATGCACATAACCTTTTGCAGTGCTGAGTAGTGAAAAAAGTATAAGTTATTCACTGAAAAGGTTATGAAATTTGTACATAAAGGTTATAGTATTACAGTATAAAGGTTATATCATTACAACATAAAGGTTTCAGCTATATTGAATTTTTATAGTGAAAAAACTACAAGTTATTTATTGAAAAGGTTATGAAATATGTACATAAAGGTTATACCATTACAACATAAAGGTTATATTATTACAACATAAAGGTTTTGGGTTATATTGCATGAATTTTTATAGTGAAAAAAGTATAAGTCATTCAGTGGAAAGGTTATGAAATCTGTACATAAAGGTTACACTATTACAACATAAAGGTTATATTATTACAACATAAAGGTTATGACATAAATTTAAAAAAAAAAAAAAAAAAAGGGCGCGGATCCGGGTTAAACCGGACCCGACCCGACCCGATTGCATGGATTATGACCCATGCACCTGGTGTACAGAAACACTACTCTTTAGTATCAAACTTAGGATGATATTTAGCTACGTCATACTTTGTTTTCTTATTTTAATTCCATTAAAATATAGCTTATATCAAATCATGTGAGAGTTGATTTTAATTTGTAAATAACAATTCAAACTATTTTTCTTTTCTATTTTTTTTTTTTGTAGTTAAGTAACTAATTTTTTTTTCCACTGCAACTAATCATCTCACTTTTGCGTGAGTTGCAATTTACCATCTGAGATTACCAAATATTCATTTTTCGACCAAATTTATTCATGTGTCTTGCACGCCCTTTATTATTATGAGTATATTTGTTTTTCTTTTTTTAATTTTCAAGTTGTAGTTAATCATCTCAACTTTGCATGAGTTGTAATTTACCATCTCAACTTTGCGTAAATTATAATTTAGCATTTGAGACTACCAAATATTCTAATAAGCTACCATGATCCATTCTCAAATATTTTGGTATTAAGTTTTAAATAATCAACCTAAAAGTAATATTTGGATTTTTTTTAATATTCTTCTATCACTATTTATTTATTTTCATTCCTTCAATTTAAATTGTAGAAGTGAGAGAATGCAAATTAATAATCTTCTATAACATACTTATATACAAAAGAAATTATAATAAAAACTCATGCGTTACATAAATTTCATTAATAGTCAAAACATTTCATGGGAGCTCATATCTAGTAACACAAAAAATGTAAGCATCGTTATCAATTTAAACATAACAATTTTCAAGGTTAAATTTTTTTATCAAATAGCATACTGTGGAAAGTTAAAAAAAAAAAAATACCTCAAGTCAACTGTCAGTCTTTCAAACCTCTTCACCACACCAATTTCTTTGCTTAAACAGTTTTTCAGAGACATTTTTGTGAGTTGATGTTGATACTGTAATAAATATACAAACATACTTCATGATTAAAAATATGAGATAGCAGCAATAAATTTTAGAGGAAACGGCCAAAAATACCATAAAATATATAATTTATTATCTTTTGTAACATGTAGTATAAGTTTAAATTGTTTTCTATCATAAAAGATAAGTTGTGATCATTTTTTACCACTTTTTTGATAGAATCAAATGTGAATAGTGCATGATAGGGACATAAGACTAATTTGTGTACAGTGTAATGAGGTTGAAATAATAATAATCACATGATATATAGTGTATGTTTTTTCGTCTATTTATATTCATAAGGTATTAGTTGCTTACTTTTAAAGTATTACTTGTATGATTGCAAAAATATATATTTCAGTGAAATATATATATTAATTATATATTTATATAGTATTTATTTGTCAAATTGAAATATATATTTTAGTGAAAAATATTCTTTAAAATATATTAATCGTATTATTTAAGGTATTAGAGTTGGGATTGGAGGCATGTTATACCCCAAAAACATATAATCCCTTCTCCTATATGAAATATGGTAGAAACGTCACCAAACTCTTATCATTAAATCATGGATTCATTACTGTCCATTAAGTTTCTTCCGGTGTCTGGACCCCGGCCATAGGACAATAATGTTCGTACTTTGAAAATAATTCAAATGAAATTTAGGAGTTATATAATTTTTAAAAAATAAGCCTATGTCATACGTATATTTTATTGATGATGAATTAACTTATACTAGAGTTCTGTATATCCTTATTTTTTGTTAGACCACATTAGACTAATTTACTCGTTTTAGTACATACGTATTAAATACTTCGTAGGAAATCAGATGTTCATGGCTATAAATTAAATTGACGTGTTTTGATAATTGGGAAATCAATATTTAAAAAATTTATTGATTAAAAATTATTTTGGAATTCATATATATATTTTTGTTGTGGTTAGACTGTTGGACACATTTATATTTAATCGTAGATTAAGGTTGTAACGCCCCGATTCTTTTTAAGGTAAATTTTAACCGAGACGTTACTCACTTATAAAATTCACTCTTTGAATAAAATAAAGATAAATAAAATCAAGAATAATTATAAAATATACATTTGCTAAATTCATGAAATTAATCATTTTAAAATAAAAAAAACTTCAATAACCTTTGATCATCGGTTACCAACATCCACCACTCGCACCCCACGCCATAGAATCCCTAAACTGAAAACATTTTAAAAAGAGGGGTGAGTGACAAAAGTACACTCAGTGGGGGAGGAAACTCGGGATGACATAAAATAATTTCCAACGTTTAAAATCATTTGATAAAAGATATTTTCATGCCTCTATTTCAAAACGTTATAATTTTAAAAAAATTTCATTCGTACATTCCTCAACTCATCATAACACAATTTTTATTAGAAAAACCCAATTGACATAAAACGTTTATCTCTTCATAAAAACAGTAGATAAAGACATCACCTGAATCACTTGACTTAAAATCATATTAAAAACAATCAATCATCTCAATCAATCATCATTCACGTTCATTACGGTTCTTAGCCGCCATAAATGCAGTTCTTAGCTGCCATAAATACGGTTCTTAGCCGCCATAGATGCAATTCTTAGCTGCCATAGATACGGTTCTTAGCCACCATAGATGCAGTTCTTAGCTGCCATAGATACGGTTCTTAGCCGCCATAGATACGGTTTTTAGCCGCCGTAATTTTCATGCACATGCATACATATTTTCTTCACACATAAACATATCAAAAAATCCATCATGTGTTTTAAATCATTCATCAATCACTTTCTCATTTAGCACATATGCATGTTTAACCAAAGCCTTCTTCACCTTTGCATTAAAGCTCATATCACCTTATTCATATTTTAAATATTTTGAAAGAATTATAAATATCGTAATAAGCATTTACCCCCACATCCATCATGTCATAACATTTATCACATTATACATCTTCGCACATAACACGTTATTCGTTTTAACACGTATATATAGCTCATTTCATATAGTATAATAATTCGTAATTTAAATATTTTGAAAGAAGTATAAATACCGACTTAGCAATTTTTCCCCACCTTTCGAAGATGATGCTTGTAAAACGTCTATTCTTGTACAAGCTTAGCTCTTTCCTCCTTTCATATTTTCTACATCGAACATTAAAATATCTTAGTACTTTGTCTAGCTATCAATTCTTTAATTAAGGTCATTATTAATTAAAATATGTCCTTTGAGGTTTTCTTTGATAAGATGTAACAGCTTCTGATGATGTTGTGATTTAAAGAATAAAATAAATGATTTTAAGGTGAATATAATATTTAAGTGAATTTGTAATAAAATGTGTTTATTAAAATATTAGAAAGCTTAATTAGACTTTATTAGATCTTGAAAGACTTATCTTAGTTTCAGGAGAATTAAATTATAAGATTATGATTTGGTTTAGATATTGAAGACTTGAAAATAATTCTAAAATAAGTAAATTATAAAGCTTTTAGCTTAAAATAATTCTTAAGGACCTTTAAAATAATCTTAGAAAATCTAATTATATAATTTACGATTTAACTTAGATATTAAAAAATTTAAATATATTTATGATTATAGCGTATTTAGATTAACTATAAAGTTTAATTTATAAAATGAATTCAATTTGTTGGGCGTCCGATCCGAGCTACACAACATATCACACCTGGGCGGCAGGATAACTAGTGCCACTCCACCTGGCCGGCCACGACGGCAACGCCCTCCCAAGTAGACCGTTCAGGTTAATTGGGAAGGCTCATCGACGGATCAGCTCGGCCGACCGGAACCCGTGCAGCCGTCCAGGATACCGCCAACTTTCAAGAGATCGTGGGTAACAAAACCGCCAAATGCCACGTAAATAGGCGGAAATCAATGAGAAAATGGACTTAACTCCCACGACCTCCACGTTCCCCACGATCTCCACTATTTAGGTTATCTTTCGACTATAAATAGATGTAATTTTAACTTGTAAAGGATCTGGATCCTAATTCTGTAAACAGTACTAGAGAGCTGATTTCTCTAACTTAATGCTATAAGGTCCTGCCCGGTCATTTAACCGTCCAGGATCAGCCGAGCTAAATTACCCGAGTAGGCTCCGGGCAAATCTCATTCATACTTTACATTTTATTTCATATACATTTGGGTGTTAGACTAGGAATTACCTTTCAACAAATTCCGACGTCAACATTTTGGCGCTAGAAGGAGGGGGGTATATTCACAATACCTGAACACAACTCCAACACACCATGAGCAATTCCGAACGCAATAGTACTCCAGAGCCCCCAGTCCCTACTTCCTTCCAGGTTGGTGGCTCTAGCCGATCACGACCGATTACGGCCGAGGAGGTTCTTCCGGTGGCTCCAATCACTTTGGAGACCCCAAAGACCCCCATGTCTGTAGCACAGATCAGGGGTATCATGGCCGCCCTTGTCGAGGGGCTCAAAGAGGCTGAGCAAAAGGAGAAGGCCAAAGAGACCAATGGCTTATTGGAGGACTCTGAATCCTCAGACAAACCCAGGCGGAGGCGAAACCTGGGGAAGCGGATAGCTGAAGTCGAACTTCAGTGAAGTCAGTCCCCCACACGTGCCCGACCAGACCATCACCAGGTTCGCCCAGTTAATGTCGGGGCACAGGCACACAGGCGATACGCCCCAGGTGATAAGGAGCCAACCCTCGCCGGGGAGGTCAGGAGGCTCGACAGGCTTCCTAATGAGAGATGTGAGGTCCCGCCACCTCATGATGAAAGTACCGGTCACAATCTGCGATACTCGGAGCTTATGGAGGAGCAGAAGCTCCGACACAGACTGGCTGACATTCAAGCCAAGCGCAACAAAGGGGGCTGGAAGAGGGCTTCCCCCTTTGCAGAGCACATTGCCACCATGGTCCCCACGAAGTTCAAAATACCTTCTATCGGTCAGTATAATGGAGAGACCGACCCTAGTACCCACCTGGACAAGTATACATCTTGGATGGAGCTACAAGGATTAGGAGAGGAGCTCATGTGCAAAGCATTCCCGCTCACGCTTGGGGATCGAGCACAAAAATGGTTCCGTTCTCTCCCTGATGCGTCCATAGGGGGATGGGACGAGCTGTCCGATCTGTTTCTGACACAGTTCATGGGGTCGAGGATGAGGTCGACTCCCAAGGAAAGGTTAGTCAATGTGAGGCAAGACAAAGCGGAGCCTCTGAAGTCATACCTGGACCGCTTCAATAAGCTGGTCCTTGGCATGGAGCAGGTGTCGGACGACGCCATCCTTATGGCCGTCATGGCCGGATTGAGGCCCCGGACCAGATTTTGGTGGTCCGTCCACGAAGAAGGGCCGAGAACATATCACGACTTCCTCAACCGCGCAGAACGGTATATAGGGGCTGAGGAAGCCATTCCAGAGGATAGGGCCCCTGAACGAGAGAGGAGGCCTGAGCGGCGTGAAGAAAGGAGGGAAGAAAGAAGGAAACCAATGAAGCCGTTCAGGCCGGCCACGAATTTCAGGGCCTTCCAGCCTGGAGGCCCCGGCCAGGTAACTGAAATCCTCACGGTTGCCCCATCACAAGTCCTTACTGAGATTAAGGACAAGAACCTGCTGCCCGAGCCACGACCTATGAGGGCCGACCCAAATCGCCTCAACCAGAATAAGTACTGCAAATACCACAAGGTGAAGGGACATGACACAGACAAATGCTGGGCATTGCTGGCCAAGCTGATGAAGCTGATTGACCAGGGTCAATTAAATAAGTACGTAAAGGGTCAAGGACAGCAGGGCCAGGGGGCACAACAAGCCATTGCCCCACCACCACCTCTACCAAACGGAGCTGCTCGTGAAATACATACACTCATCAACAACAGCTTCGGCGAGCAGCGGGAGTCCAAACAAGCCCGGAAGGGACAAGTTCGAGAGGCCAGGAATGCTTATCAGCGATGCGTTCCACCTCGGGCAACACCCCGCCATGCACCCATCTTATTCACTGAGCTGGACAGTGAAGGGATAGCGTACCCACACAGCGATACCTTAGTGGTATCGCTCAATATCTGCAGAACTATGGTACACAGGATTATGGTCGACACTGGTGCCTACGTCAACGTGCTTTACCTCAGCACCTTCAGGCGGATGGGATTTCATGAATCCCAACTCGTGCCGTCCTCCGACTCTATCCAATGCTTCGAAGGAATGAGTACCCGAGTACTCGGCAATTGTGAGCTCAAGGTCCTGTTCGGTTCCGGTGACAGGAAAGTATTCATAACGACGGAGTTCAAAGTGGTGGACTTGAACTCCCAATATAACACCATCTGGGCCGGCCGCTTTTAACAAAATTAAAGGCGGTGGTCTCAATCTATCACCTCGCCCTTAAGTTCTCTGTGGGCGATGAAGTATATGTTGTGAAGGGAAACCAGCTGGCCGCCCGGAAGACTGACATGGGGCTACGCCCAAAGGAGCTTAACCAGCTCGAGCTCGTCCAGACCACCTCGATCGACGAGCAGATGGAGGACGCCTTCAAGGATTCTGTTCTCGAGATCGCTGAGCATAATCAGACCGCTATGGAAGTAGATAATGAACCTCCACACCCGACAGTTATCTCTGAACAGTCGATCAGTTCCACCTTTGAAGTCGGATCATCCTCTGGTACTGCTGTCCAGAATAGCAGAAGGGAAGTGGAGATGGACATACGAGAACCCGAAGAGGAATGGGGGTCCGTCGATCCCCGAGGGGACGGACCCCAGAGACGAGCAGCGCCTGTTGAAGAGCTGGATCTTGTCAGTATGGATCCAAATAGGCCGGATATGGAGCTCCGGGTCGGCCATGAGTTGCAGAAGCCCTTCCGTACAGAGCTGATAACCTTTTTGTAGGGTAATGTTGATGTCTTCGCTTGGGCTCATGAAGACATGGAAGGCATCCAACCAGAAGATGTCTGCCATCACCTTAATATCAACCCTGCCGTGCAACCGGTGGCCCAGAAAAGACGCCGATTGAGCCCAGACAGATACGAGGGGCTAGAGCTAGAAGTACAAAGGTTGCTGGGTTATCGCTTCATTAGAGAGACCAAATACGCAACATGGGTCTCCAACCCCGTCCTGGTCAGGAAACCAAATGGATCGTGGCGGCTATGCGTGGACTTCACCGATCTGAACAAAGCATGCCCAAAAGATTGTTTTCCGCTCCCCAATATTGACCAGCTGGTCGACACCACAGCCGGGCATAAGCTCATGAGCTTCATGGACGCGTACTCAGGCTATCATCAGATACCGATGGCCGAGGACGACCAGGTCTATACAACTTTCATCACAGACCGAGCACAATACTGCTACACCATGATGCCGTTCGGTCTGAAAAATGCAGGGGCTACTTATCAGCGGCTCGTAAACAAAATGTTCACCGTGCAAATTGGGAAGACAATGGAGGTTTACGTGGACGACATGCTTGTAAAATCGAAACAGAAGCCTGATCACGTCGGTTACCTAGCCGAGATGTTTGACATCCTAAGAAGATACAGGATGAAGTTGAATCCCAAGAAATGCTCCTTCGGGGTCGGATCAGGAAAGTTCCTGGGATATATGGTGAGTCAGAGGGGAATTGAAGCAAATCCCGAGAAAATTCAAGCGGTCATGAATCTAACCCCACCGAGGCGGATCAAGGACGTCCAGAGCCTGACAGGCAAGGTCGCCGCCCTCAACCGCTTCATATGTCGATCCACTGACAAATGCCGACCTTTCTTCAACTTGATCAGAAGAAACGCCCAATTCGAGTGGAATGGTGAGTGCCAGTCGGCCCTAGACGACCTCAAGAAAGCACTCATGGAGGCCCCAGTCTTGGCAAAGCCTCAGCCCGGTGAAAAACTGCAGCTCTACCTGGCAGTGTCCGAGTATGCGGTTAGCTCAGTGCTGGTCCGTGCAGAATAAAAAGCTCAGCAGCCTGTGTATTATGTGAGCCAGTCCCTGCATGACGCCGAACTCCGCTACCCGACAATGGAAAAGTTGGCTTATGAACTGATCATCTCAGCCAGGAAACTGCGGCCATACTTCCTAGCACACCAAGTTGAAGTACTGACTAACTTTCCTCTAAAGTAGGTACTGGGCCGCCCAGACGCCTCCGGAAGACTGCTAAAGTGGGCAGTAGAGCTGGGCCAATATGATGTCCATTATGCACCCGGAACGGCAATAAAAGGTCAGGCCTTTGCTGACTTTATCGCCGAATTCACTCCAACTCTCATCCTCCGAGAAGAAAAGATAGAAAAGCCCTGGAAGATGTATGTGGACGGATCGTCCACCACTAATTGCGCCGGGGCTGGAATCATGCTGGTCAGCCCCATCCAAAAATACTTCTGCTCGGCGCTACGGTTCAAATTTCCCACAACAAACAATGAGGCCGAGTATGAAGCACTGCTGGTCGGACTGGACATGGCGAAACAATTTGGAGTGGACGACCTCGAAGTCTTCAGTGACTCCCTCCTGGTCGTCAATCAAATTTCAGGCGAGTATGTAGCCAGGGATGAACAAATGGCGAAGTACTTGAGATCCGTCGAGCTGGCCTCCGCAGAATTTAGATGGATCCGTCCGAGCAAATTCCTCATAGCAAGAATACACAAGCTGACGCTCTTGCCCGGCTAGCGACAAGTGAAGGAGCTGAAGATATTAGATCAGTAAACATTGGAACAGTGGACAGCTCGGCCCTCGATCAAAAGGAAATCTATGATATTGAGCCAAAAGTAACTTGGATGACCCCGATCATCCAATACTTGGAAGGGGGAAAGGTCCCCGCCGATCAGGGTGAGGCCAGAAAATTGAGAATCCGAGCTGCTCGATACACCATCCAGGATGGTCTTCTGTACAAAAGAGGTTTCTCCCATCCTCTCCTGAAATGCTTGAACGACGAAGAAGCCAAATATGTGTTAGCCGAGATCCATGAGGGCGTATGCGGCAATCACTCGGGAGGTCAGTCGCTGGCCTTCAAGGTTATTAGGCAGGGGACTTCTGGCCTAGTCTAAAAAAAGACGCTATCAACTTTGCCAAGAAGTGCGACAAATGTCAGAGATGCGTGCCCCTCATCCGAACACCTTCGGAGGACTTAAACTCAATAATGGCCCCATGGCCATTCGTAAAATGGGGAATAGATCTAATCGGCCCGATGCCTACTGGCCGATGAGGAGTAAGATTTACCATAGTCGCCGTCGACTATTTCACCAAATGGGTAGAAGCCGAGCCCCTGGCACGGATAATCGAGCTAAAAGTTACAAACTTTATATGGAAATCCATCATCTGCCGATTCGGGGTGCCGTATTCCATCATCACGGACAATGGCCGGCAGTTCGACAGCGACGACCTAAGAACATTCTATGAAAACTTGGGCGTTAAGAAGCTGCTCTCCTCTCCATATCATCCTCAAGGGAATGGCCAGGTCGAGGCCATGAATAAAATTATCAAACACATCCTCAAGACCAGGTTGGAAGAATCGAAGGGAGCTTGGGCCGATGAACTGCTCGAAGTGCTATGGGCATACAGGACGACGGCCAGAACAGCAACAGGAGAAACACCGTTCTCCTTAGCGTTTGGATCCGAAGCGGTTATTCCAATCGAGCTTGGTGTTCGCATTTGGAGAGTAGACAAATACCAAGACGAGCAAAACGTGAAAGCTCTGGCCGCCAACCTTGACTTACTAGAAGAAAGAAGAATGGACGCAGACATAAAAAATGCCATTTACAAGCAGAGAAGCGCAAGGTATTATAATTCAAGGGTCTGGGCCAGAAAATTTCAGCTAGGAGATCTCGTCCTCAAAAAGGTCTTACTACCGAATGGATCCTTGGGACACAACTGGGAGAGACCATACAAGATAAGCAGAATCCTGGCCGGAGGTGCATATGAGATAGCCGACCTGGAAGGAAAAATTGTATCCAAACCATGAAATATAGAGCACTTAAAAAAGTATTATCATTAGCTGGTCAGGATTTCAGTTGTAACTCTTTTGCATATTTTTACACAATTAATGAAATTACTTCTCAACTTGTGAATCACCTAAGGCTACGGCCTCATCCAAGCCATCCAGGCCGGATGAAACAGTAAGGCTTCGGCCCACAAAGGCTTCGGCCTCCCAAGGCTACGGCCTTATCCGAGCCGCCAGGCCGGATGGAACAGTAAGGCTTCGACCCACCAAAGCTTCGGCCCAACTTAGGCTAAGGCCTCATCCGAGCCGTCCAGGCCAAATGGAACAGTAAGGCTTCGGCCCACCAAGGCTTCGGCCCAACTTAGGCTACGGCCTCATCCGAGCCGCCCAGGCCGGATGGAACAGAAAGGCTTCGACCCACCAAGGCTTCGGCCCAACTTAGGTTACGGCCTCATCCGCGCCGTCCAGGCCGAATGGAACAGTAAGGCTTCGGCCCACTTAAAACTGCAACCTCACTCGAGCCATCTAGGCCGGGATAAACTGTAAGTATTATACCTACCTTGGCTCCGGCCAAGGATAAAGTGTTAAACAGAAGCGTTAAAAATTAACCTGGTAAGCAGAGCAGACTCGCACTACCACTATCGAATGACTAATAGTTTTTTATTATTAAGTATTTCAGGTATTTTAAGTACCGAGCTGACTCGGTTGAGACGGACAAGTTCCAACTAGACTGATAGAAGTATAAAAGGTCATAAAACCAGCAAAACATCATGATATTAAAATCATAACTGGTTTGGAGGCCAGTACCTCTTACAAAAAATGAGAGAAAAAGAAAGAAATCCCTACAAAGAGCTATTGCTTAACATCCACCATCTCCTGTTCCACCACCTCGCCCGTCGCCGCAGTAGGCCGCCCAGCTTCAGACCGTCCAGCTTCAGAAGCTGCTCCCATGTCAAAGGTTGGATCAGACATAAGCACAATGGGAGGAGCCGGAGTAAGCAGTTTCTCCGACCCGGCCGGAAGATACTTCGACAGGTCACTCATCAACTCTAGATAGTAAGTTGGAAGTGGGTTCTTCTCAATGTATCCAGCCAGAGTTGCCATAAGTGGACGGTCGTCCAGCTTCTCCTTCCGGGCCGCCTCAATAGCGTCAAAGAAGACAAACAGGTAAGCAAGGCTACTCTCGAGCTTATACTCGTCAGAGCCCTTGAACTTAGCAACTACAGCCACCTCGTCAACTTGGGCAGCCCGGGCAGCCTCAAGCTCGGCCTTCAGATCATCAATCCCGGCCTGGAGCCGAATAGTCTTCGAAGCAAAGTCAGCCACCCTCTGCCTATCCAGTTCAGCCGCCGAAGTCGCTTGCGACAAAGCTTCTTGAGAAGAAGCTAGCTGAGTCTGCAGCGCCTGCTTCTCCTCAGCCAATTCCTTGAGCTCGCCGCTCTTTGTCCTCAGCTCAGCTTTCAACGCCCTGATCTTCTCTAGCCACTCTTCATACTGTTGTTGGGCCTGCCACGCAAACACGGACGCCTGCGCCATAAGGATAGCGGCACAGGAGCCGGAGTCCACACCAGACATCTGGCGGGAGAACTTGTCTAGATCCTCCGTCCAGGCCATAACAGGGGCTTCGACAGCTGAGGACACCGCCGGAGGAAGACTCTCCAACACCTCCGGGGTCGGAGACTGGGCCCGGGAAAAGCTGACCTGGAAAGGCGGGCGACGACCGAGATACTCCTTCATCTCCTCGACCTGAGCAGGGTCCCATCCGCATAAGCTGACCGAGCCGACCAGAGGACTTTCGGCAGTCCAGACGCCAGGCGCCGCACGAGCAGCTGAAGCCCCAGGTGTCCCCGAGCTTCCCCTTCGAGCTCCCGAACCACCCCGGGAGGTCCCCGCTCAACTGCTAGAACCCGGCCTGGATCGCTTGGCCGGGGGAGCGTGCGGAGCAGCTTCCGCGGAAACAGTAGCTGGGGATGGCGCAATAGAAGCGGGGCGTTCAACGCCCCTGCCCTTTCCTTGGCCTCGGCCTTGAGGCCTCCCTGCATGACCAGCAGCGGCCTGCTGGGTCCTCTGCCGAATCCGTTGAGTGGGATTCATGCTGAGCTGAAGGCCGTGAGGAGGAAGGACAGCTGAAAAACAAGAAGCATATATAAGCAAGATTTTTCAGTGAAGCAAATAAGTCCGAAAATACTACCTTGGTAATTGTTCGGAGCAAGACGGAAAAGTAGGATGAGGCCGGCTCTAGCGAGACGCTCTTCGGTAATGAGCGTCTTGAAATTTGGCTGAGCGGGGGCGGTGTGGTCTCGGAGAAATACTATCTTCCGAGAGAAGGTGCTGCCAGCTGGGAGGCCCTCCACCGAAATCTCTGCAAAACGGAAGATAATTAAAATCAGATAACCGAGCTGAAAGCAAGTAAAATGCTAGTATACCATTTGCCGTCCCAAAGAACATCGGACAAAACACCCGCTCAGACTCCTGCTCTCCAACCTGGCCGGGGCTCATCCAGTCACCTCTAACCCAGAACCATTTCGTCTTCTAATCTTTGACAGAGGATGGAAGGTCGATGATCAACTGAGGACGCTCATACCGGGAGGACAGATAGTACAAGTGGTTCTGAGCCCCGGGCAGGAGTTTCAAACCCAATAGTCAAGCTAACTCCTCAGGGGTCGGAATGCCAAGATTGAACGACCAACATAGGACAAGCAACCCAAGAATGGAGGACCAACTATTTGGGTATAGCTGGCCGGGAGCAAGGCCCCAAAAGCGAAGGTATTGAGTGAGAAGAGGAGCCAAGGGAAACCAGAGACCACCTTCTAAAGATCGGAGATTGATGGCCACGCTGTCCGCAGGTGGCTTATCCATCCGTTCGTTTGGTCTCGGAACATCAAACGACACCCCCCGCGGGAAGTTGAAAAGAGCGTGCCACCTATCCAATTCAGCGCGGGTAACGGTAGACGGCCAAGACATAGCCTCCGAATCCATAGAAGGCTGCTCAGTCCGGTTGTATTGTCTAGGCGGCCTAGGCATCCCTATGGGAACATAGCGGGCTGGCCGGCCCGATGTCCCCGCCACCTCAACTGCAGGAGGACCTGAACTCCTAATCTCCTCCGAAGATGAACTAACCTCTAAACTTATTTCCTCAGAAGGATACCCTTCATACCCGGATTCAGTCCCAGAGGATAAAGAAGAAGACATAGGAAGAAAATAAGAATTACCTAGAGAATGGCCTGGACGGGTGATCGAGAACGGTCTATCCTGAACGGGAGATGTTGGACGGCTCAATCTGGTCGGGTAATATCAGAGAATTCTCTAAGTAATCACAAACTCGTGAAGGTCAAAATGAAGGAAGGTTGCCCTTATTTATAGGAAGGGCGCGACCCTTCAACTTCCATCCGACCAGAGATGACGCTTGGCGAATCGAAGGTCAACTACAGAAGACGCTTCATCTCCCGGGACACCAGATTGTGACACGCGTCAGGCCCAGGATAAAGCCCAGGACCAGATCTTTCCAGATTCCACAAATCTCTACAATATGAGGCCGGCCAAAATCCAACAGATAGGCCGGCCAGGACAGGATACCAATATTTCAGATCAAGTATATCCGGGCCGTCCAAAATTAAGCTACGTGTAAGGTTGTGTTAGCAATTACATAATGAAAATGCAGCAGGGACAATTAGATTCAAAATTAGGAATATCATTAAAGATTGCTGGTTTGGAGGCCAGAACCTCTTAACAGACGACCCCTTAAACCCTAAACCCTAAACAAAAGACTCGAATAAGCAGCTCGGCAATAATATATGCTACTAGAAGAATTGACCGGGCCATCCAGTCCGACCAAGTCTCCCTCTCAATATTGACATGTCAGCCAGGGCATTTTACGAGCGGACGGTAGTTGCTGAATATGTTGCCAAGTACTTAAACTTAAGAGAACTGCTCGAAACTCCTTATGGCCAAGGTCGTAATATCGATCATCCTCGAACACGATCACACCATCTTCAGACCTAATTACACCGGCCTCCCCAGCTTGCCCTACTCCACAGGTTCCCATGCTGAGGTTTGTCGTAAATAGGACGGTTAATGGAGGACGGCTTATCCTAGGCGGCAATTCCTGCATGGCAATATTGAAATATTGCAGTGGAATAAAGAGTATCATAGCAAAGATGAAAATGAATAAGCCCCGCTATTTATAGAAGGATTGTGACCGTTGGAATCCTCCCTAATAATTGGTAACACGTGGCGATTTCGAAACCCAATAAATAACGACACGTCATCTTCTAGGCTATCAACTATGACGTGTCAAACCTAGGGGCTAGACCCAACGAAGTATGAAGATCCTATCTAGCCCTCAAGATGCAAAGCCGACCTAGGTACTAGGCCAGGAGCTACGCCGGTCAAAATAAGTTAGCCCGACATGTCTAAATAAAACATCGATACAAGTGAAACATTGTCCGTTTGAAAATGTAGTACGCATACTGGTTTGCAGGCCAGAACATGTTCACAAAGGGCCAAGTGGCCAGGAAGAAGAATAAAGAAAAAAAAAAAGAAAAATGCCACGCTAATCGTCCTGGAGTATAATTACGTCCTCCTCAGATCCAGTCGTGCCCGTTTCCTCAACCTGCTCGGACCCAGAAGCTCCTAAGTTAGGATCTGACATAAATCGAATAGGAGGAGCCGGCTTCAAGAGACGCTCAGAACCAGGAGGGAGATAGCCGGGCAAGTCTTCCATGAGGTCCAGGTAATATTGAGGAAGAGGATTCCTTTCCAAGAAATTGGCTAAGGCAGTACTAAAGGGACGGTCGTCCAAGTTTATCTTCCTAGCTACCACAATATTGTCCATATAGGTAAAAAGATAGGCCAAGATTCCCTTGTACTTGCATTCATCAGACTCCTTGTATTTCTGCGCCACGGCGGCCTCGTCCAACCGGCCAGCTCTAGCAATTATCAGCTCGTCATGTGCAGACTTCAGCTCGGCCCGAACCACCTCGAGCTGACCTTTTAGCAGGGCCTTCTCAACGTCTGCTTCGACGTTCTGTCGAGATAATGAATCCTGGACAGAAGCCAGCTTGGCCCTAAGTCCCCTCAGCTCCTCAGAAGCAGCAGCCAAGTCGGCTTTCATATCACCAAGCTCAGCCCTGCTCGCCACATATTTATCCTGCTGAGCAAGGTATTCACAATTGGCTCGCCAGACAAAGACAGACGCTTGGGCATTCAAAATTGCCGCGCAAGCTCCCATATCAGCCGCCGACATCTCTCTTGCATAACCCTCTAGCTCCCCCGTCCAGGACTTCACCGGAGCATCCATGGCCTGTCTAATCCCAAATGGAAGGTTCCTCAATAAATCCACGCTGGGCGGTCGAGCACGAGAAAAACTAATCTGAAATGGGGGACATTTCCCAAGGAACTCCTTGGAACTTTCCACCAGTTTTGGATCCCAACCACAAATGCTGACCGAGCCGGCCAGTGAAGACTCGGAAGACCATATCCCGGAGTGAGTTGTGGTGGTGGTATCGGGCCCTCAGCTGGTTGCTCGCTAGAAGTCGGGCGGGACCTCTTCACAAACGGATCAACAGGGTTCTGACCCGGACTAGGAGTCTCAGCCACTGGGCGCGCAGGACCTCGTCTCTTCGCAATTGGCCTTTTCTGTTTCCCACCTCGTTCAGTCCTGATCCTAATACGCTCGGTCGGATTCATTTCAGGATGGAGGCCGTCTTGCGGAAGGATAGCTGTACGAAGAATAGCTGATTAGAAAATAGCCAAGCATAATATTGGCCCAAAAGCAGAATCTACCTTGGAAATCAACAGCAACACGCGTGAAAGGAAAGACGAGGCCGGCTCGAGTGAGCCTGTCTTCTGCAATCAACTCCCTGAACGTCCGTTGTTCAGGGCTAAGGGTGTCCCGTAGGAAGCGGATTTTGCGAGAGAAGTCACCGCCGCTCTCAAGACTCTCGAGCACTCCCTCTGCAAAATGGAAAAATATTAAAAAACATTAGTAAACCTAGCCAAGAAAATGACAAAGGGATACCTTCAGTAGGACCAAAACCAACTGGGCAGGACGCCCTGACAGCAAACGAGCTTCTGAACGTCCCTGGACTCATCCAATCCCCATCGACCCAAAACCACTCGCTTCTCCAATCTTTTATGGGTTGAGGAAGATCATAGACCAATTGGGGCCGATGTATCCGAGGGGTGAGGTAATAAAAATGATTCTCTACTCCAGGTATAAACTCAAGTTTAAATAGCCAGGACAGCTCGTCAAAGCTAGGTTCCCCGAGGTTGTAGTTGTGAAAAAACACTAATAGACCTAAGAGAGAGGACCAGCTATTTGGCCGGAGCTGCCCGGGCACTATACCCCATTGCCAAAGATAGCGAGATAAGCATGGGGCCATGGGAAATCGTAAACCGCCATCTAGTGCTTGAATATTTATAGCCACACAATTCTTCCGCGGCTTATGCATTCGTTCCTCAGGACGGGGGGCGACGAAGGAAACTCCCAAAGGTATATTGAGACGGGCTTGTATCTTATCCAGCTCGGGTTGGGTAACAACGGAAGGCCACTTCACGGCCTCTGACTCCTCGAAAGGAACCTCAACCCAATCGGTCCACCGATGGCCTTGTGACCATCCAGATGGGACATTTTTAGGAATTTGAGACATGTTTGAAGGAAAAAGAGATTACCTCCCAAGTGAGATCGCTCCCACAAGACGACGTAGCACGGGATATCCTGACCGGTTAATTCTGCTCGGAATACACAGTAAATTATCGAAATCATAAGCTAACTCGAGGTCAAATAAGGAGAATGCTATATATAGGTGGTAACCCCTGACTCCCGGCCAACCGCATACCGACGCGTGGAAAATCGAATGAATGCAAAATGACGACCTTTCGACTTCCACTTCACCAGATGACGACACTTGTTCACAACAAGAAATACTAACTTGCTACTCATTCTTGCTCGGCTCGACTTATCAAGGTTGATTAGGTCTCAGCATAAGCGATTTTCTGCCAAGACCTAAGGGGCTATTGTTGGGCGTCCGATCCGAGCTACACAACATATCACACCTGGGCGGCAGGATAACTAGTGCCACTCCACCTGGCCGGCCACGACGGCAATGCCTTCCCAAGTAGACCGTTCAGGTTAATTGGGAAGGCTCCTCGACGGATCAGCTCAGCCGGCCGGAACCCGTGCAGCCGTCCAGGATACCGCCAACTTCCAAGAGATCGTGGGTAACAAAACCGCCAAATGCCACGTAAATAGACAGAAATCAAGGAGAAGATGGACTTAACTCCCACGACCTCCACGTTCCCCACGATCTCCACTATTTAGGTTATCTTTCGACTATAAATAGATGTAATTTTAACTTGTAAAGGATCTGGATCCTAATTCTGTAAACAGTACTAGAGAGCTGATTTCTCTAACTTAATGCTATAAGGTCCTGCCCGGTTATTTAACCGTCCAGGATCAGCCGAGCTAAATTACCCGAGTAGGCTCCGGGCAAATCTCATTCATACTTTACATTTTATTTCATATACATTTGGGTGTTAGACTAGGAATTACCTTTCAACAAATTCCGACGTCAACACAATTAACTGAAATTATAAGTTAACTTAGGAAATATATTTAATTACATAACATGTTTAGTTAATTATTATTTAAGAGGATTAAAGTTGATATTTAATTTGATATTTATGTTAGCACTTGACTTTGGGAAATTAACTTGTAAAGTTCATAATTAATTTAAGATCATTAGATCATTTTTAACATGGAGAATTTATTTAAATGTTTAATATTTATAATTAGGTCCTTGGTTCGTTTATTAAATTAGGAAGATCAATTTATAATGTCCATAATAATATTTAGGTCTATATGTCATTGGAATTAAGAGATATTGCCTTCAATATTTTTAAATGCTAATTAATTACCTAAAGGTCCTTAAATTAAATCTAATTTATAAAATTAGAACCTAACCTGAAAACCTTCTACCGCCGATTTATCTCGAATCCCTTCTATATACCTTACAAAGCATAAGTGCTCGTCTTAAAATCTAATTTAGTTATCTATAAATTTAAGTAAATTTTAGGATGTGTTATGTAATTTTAGCAAGTTCTATGGTTTATTTATAACCTAATCCACTTGATTGGGTCTAAATTATTATTTCATTTATATTTAAGTCTTACAAATAATACCGTTAAAATCTAGGGTCCGCTTTATAATTCTAACAAATTATGGGTAAAACTGCAATTTTAGTAATTTTAGGAATCGTTTTAGCAAAAAAAAAAAACAATTTTAATAGGCAATACATAATATTATTAATTTGTAGGTCACATAATGTAATTTTATTTAAAATTTAGGGGTCCGATATCAGTATCTATAATTCATGGTGCTTATATCATATTTCATAAATTTATTGGGATTAATATACAATATACATAATGGTTATGGATTAAATCATTAATTTTCATTAATTATATGACTTGCAATTTAGCCCCTAATTTATATCTAATTCATAAAATGAAACCCTGACCCAACCAAACATTTCCTAGCCCCTGCTGCCCCGTCTCCGCTGCTCAACCCGACTGCACCGCTGCTGCTCGCGGCTGCCCATCCAGCTCAACTGCCGGCGCACTCCGACGCCGGCTTCCTCCATCAAGCATACCCACCGCCACACACACACACCCGTTTTCCCAAAGCACAAATGGCAGTACACACACACTCTACAGTGGCAGCAGCGCCGCTGCCCTCTCACAGCCCAGCCGTCGTTTGCCGTGCACATCCGTCGCCGTCCCCTGTTGCTTCTTCGCCACTGCCGGCGACTCTCCGTCGCCGACGACCATCCAAGAACTCAAACCCTCACCACACAACACACACATACAACAACCTATTTACATATATACATGCCCACAACACACTACAACAAATAGCAGAAAAGAGGAAATGGAGAGATAGAGAGCAATAGAGAGGAATAAAATCGAGAGAGAGAGAAAGACTTTGGGAAGAGAAAATTCAATTTTTATCCCTCTCTCTCCTATCTTATCAAATTTTCTTTCCATCTTTCCTACTTTTGACTTATTCTTCATTCCACTTTATGCATGTATGTATATGTATATATATATATATATAATAAAGATAATTATATAGGTTATGTATATACTTAGTGTATTTATTCATATGTAATATATTTTAAATATATTTTCATAGTTTACACTTAATTGATATTACATTTCTATTTAAGTCTCATTTTAATTATAGAAAATTCTTATTATATTTTATGTAATTAAATTTTATTCGGGATGTTACAAAGGCTAGAATTTGGACAAATTAAAGACAGAAAAATAATAAATAATGTTGTAATCAAACATAATGTTTTTTGTCTCGCATATAATCGTAACCCGACACATTTGCAATCCTAAATACCCGCCACAAGCTCCGGGCAATAATTAGACATTAAGCATTGTGCATCATTAATTAATAATGGGAATGGTCATGGCCATGTGCATGATTGTGAGCCGTACATGAAAATATTTAAGATCCGTATTTGTACCCAAATTGTCCAAATCCTAGGTTCTCTGGATTAGCATACAATCTATTCACTCATTATACATTGTACTGAAATATTTCTCCAATAATTCACCATGATTAATTCTCTATTTATTATTATTATTATTTCTGTATTCGCGTACTGTAAATGTGTGCTTTGCTATTTTATGCCATACAAAATAAATTGTAGCTATATATGTCGATATTTATATGTAATTACGTATAATTAAGACATAATTAAATATTATATTGTTGGAAAATTGGTTGTTATAAGTGGTGGGCGACACTACTTTAACCAATAATTAAAGTGGCTAAATGTTAATCCTTAAGGATTGGATGCCAAAAGATTAATCTACGTTTGTAGCAGATAATCTAAACATTTTGAATCACTCAAAATCAATTTTTGGTGCGTGAGAAATTAAGCATTTAAGTTGGTCACTTGTAATGAGAATGTGAAGATCTTGAGTGTGGGAAAAAAGTTTAATTATACCATATAGAAAAATGGACCTTATAAATGCAAGCATTAAAGAAATCATGTGAAGTGACTTAATAATTAATAAACTCTTGGAGTAGTATGCTTGTACAACACATACACGCACGCGGGACTCAGCTCTTCCCGATCCTAGACCCGACCTGACCTCGGCCGTGGGCCTTGGTCTTTGGACGTGGGTGAATGAAGCTTGGGTTTTGTGACACCCTATATCCCTATGACGTATATCTCACAATAAAATATTCATCATGTAGGCAAATCATACTGACGTTTCATTTATCCATATAAGTATAAAACCATTATTTAAAGACTAATATCATATAAGATTAAAACACACAACTCATATCCCAGCATAAATCATATTAAATACAACTCATGATACACATGTCCAAAATGCAAAATGCGGAGGAGGAGAAGGTTGCACGAGGCATCAGTCGACCGACCTGATGTAGAGTGACGTCTATATATACAAACCCACTTCAAAAAGCTATTGAACCTAAAAAAATAAATATGCGATTTTTATGAGTCGCAACTCGGTGAATATAAACCATTACTTTAATTAAATAACAAGCAAATAACAATCATTAACATTAATCATAAACATATGATCATACATGTGCAAATGCTACTATATCCGATTTATTATTCTGTGAACTGTTCAAGCTTGGATCTGTCCCGAGATTTTCCAATATGCCACTATGTATATAGACCCGTAGGTCTCCAATATGAATATGACCCGAAGGTCTCCACCGTGTATATAGACCCGTAGGTCTCCAATATGAATATGACCCGAAGGTCTCCACTTTGTATACAGATCCATAACAAGACAGTCTCAGACCTTTTAATTTCATGTCATATATAATGCAACACATCAATCATCTGAACATATGATCACATATACATTTGCCAATATATCATTTGATCCAATAATAAATTCATATAAAAACATATTTCTTATATAACACATATAACAAACGTTGCATATAAATCGCATCATCTTGCATATAAATCACATATATGGTTTATACTTACCCGATTAGGATAAGTGGTCGGTTCGTCGCTCCGATTCCTCCTCTCTTTCTATAGCTTATGCCCCTATATGATTCAATGTAATTTAGTCTAATAGTCCCCTTAATATTTATTTCCATTATGCAATGAAATGCAATGTATGTATGCTTAATTAACCATGTTCATTATTTTTCCCTATAACTTGAGTTATAGTCGAGCAAGGTAAAATTCTATAGAAATTTAACATATAGCTCTACAACCTTCATGTTTAACATTTTTCCTAATTCAGTCTCCAACCTGTATAAAATTAGACTACAAACACAGCATAATTAACCGTTTCAAACCGGTCATTATAGACCAAACCCTGTAATTTTGACATTATCTCACTCAATATTTAATCGAGTCATCCACGGTTTGCTTCTGAGTTTAGCTAGGAGATAGGACTATAACTTCCATATTTTAAGTTTTTCCTAATTCGGCCTATAAAGCTACCAAAACATTCGATGAATTATAATAATTGAAGACATATATAATTCACTAATTTCTTTGTACCTTTTGTGAAAAATCTTGAAAATTCACTTCGATCAAATTGAAGAACACGTCCCCACGAACTCCCCCTCAAACTTTGAAGAAAAACGGTGAAAAAACGAAACCAAAATTCACAAACCCTTCATTTCTTTTTTTTTTTCTCCCTCTGTTTTTTTTTCCTTACCTCTCTATTTTTTTTCTTTCGCTGCACTGCCCTCTCTCTCTTTTTATTAATATTGTTAACTTATTTTCTTAGAATCCACCGCCTTTCATCAACTTTCATGGTAAGTTTTTTATTTTATTCTATTACAATCATTATGATTATTATATTAATATATCTATTACCGTGCATGCATTAGTTATATATATATATATATATATATATATATATATATATATTATAATGTTAAGTTCGCTTCTACATACTTATACTACTTATATATATTATAATGTTAATTAACTTATTCTTTATATATATATATGCATACGGCGGCTCTTATATATATACTAACATATATATACTAATTAACTTCTCATATATATATATGCATACCTGCAGCAGCCGACTTATATATACATATATAATAATATATATAGTACACTTATATATGTATATATATATATAATTTAAATTTATTTTCTTTACAAAATTCAACATAATTTATATCATCATTAATCAAAATATTTTTTTCTCAGGTATTGTTGATATATCACGAATATATCGCAAAATATCATTGTCGCTATCGATATCGATTCAGTGTAGAACAAAATTGGATGGAAATCGAAAAATATCGCGAATTATCACAACACCACCAAAAATCGCATTTTTTGATAAAAAAAAGTTGATTTTGTAATTATTTTCCTAATTTGAAATATGTATTTTTGTCTTATTGATTCAATGAATATGAGTTGCAATGATCATATTGATATGTCTCAAAATTCATATATTATTGATACCTATGAAAGTTCACAAATTGGTTGGACTACTCGAGATGTTTTTGATCACCCACATCCTCAAATGTTCTATGAAGGCTAAAATGAATATCAACAATATGATTGGATTAGCATACTGTTGGGATTTCGATGTTTAGATTTTGATGAGACAAAACATATATGTAATAGGAAGTTTTGAGTACCCCATTTTTCATAATGTTTAAGTGAATATATAGACTAGGTTTGAGTCTAGTTTTAAGTGCTGGAAGATGGAGGTTATACAAGGATAAAGCTGCATTTAAGCCTTTCAGAAGAGAAGTTGTTGCGAGAAGGCAGATACAGCATCTCTGCAAGAAGGCATATACAACATCGTTGTAAGAAGACAAAATATCACTGCAGCTAAGTAAGAAAGAACGGCGTGCAGCATCGCTGTAAGAAAAAGATACAGGAGTACTGCAAGAAATAAGATACAGCAGTACTGCCAGAAGATACTGCAATCAGGTCTTAGCTACAGCAGCACTGCAAGATAATATTAGCTGCATGAAGACCTAGGATACAACGCAAAGCTTACAGTTCAAATAAGTCAATCAGCGCCAATCACAACAAAAAGTATCCTGCAATCCTAGGAAGGATAAATGCAATACGAGGAACGAAGATTCAAATAAGAATAAATAGAGCCGTTCCAAAGAAGATCAAAGTTGCAGACACGGAGCCAATACGAAGATGCCACGTGGACTTACGCGCTGCAGAAAGCTGCTAGCCGCAACTGCCGCATTCAATGCTCCAAAAGAAAAAAGTCAAATCGCATTAAATGTGAACCATGCCTTTGGTCAGACTACTTCAAATTCAAAAGAGAGATGTCTTCTTCAACAGACATCTTCTCCTTCAAGTATAAATAGAGGATGAGCAACACTGAAACTGACTACTGATTAACTGAAGCATCTACGCTAAAACTCTCAAGTTTACAAGATTCAAACATTCAAGTTTCCAACAGTTTCAGTCACTCAACCTCTGTGAAGTGAAGCAAGCTCAGTACTGAAAGATTCATCAACTGATTCAGAAGCTCACTTCACCGCACCAGTGGAAGAACTCGTTTATATACTTTTAACCTTGTTGCTGTATACTTAGGTTGTTTTAGAGGTGTCGAGCAGTTGATAGGAGAAATCCTTGTTGTTTGTATAGTTGTCTAGAGTTAGGCAACTTCCCTGTGTGGAAGTGTGGAATCCTATGTGGGTTAAGCCTTTGAAGTTTGCAGTTGTTGTGTGTACGCCGGACTTCAGTAGGTTGTTACTTTGTAAAGTTGATAGATTGTTAGGAGAGTCCTGTAATTCAATCTTGCTTAACAAAGTTCCTGCTCGAGGTGGTCAGACACAGATCAAGATGGTCATCGTACATCACTAGATCACGATGCAAAAAATCCTATCATAGCATCGTAGATCACTAGATTGTGATGATGGTCATGACATCGGAGACACTATATAATGATGCACAATCATGATGGTCATCTTAGATCACTAGATCACGATACAAAAATCCTATGGTGACATTGTGATCATGCAAAAACTCTATGGTAATTTATGTTGATCACTGTGATTTATACCTAATCTAACCACCGTGATTTAAATTGTTGGAGAAAATAAATCACGAATAGATCACTATGCTCAAATATTGTGATCATAATTTATGTTGACCACGTGATTTATACTTAACCATCGTGATTTAAGTTGGAGAAAATAGATAAGGAATAGATCACTATGCTCAAATATATAATGATGCACAGATCGCGATGGTCATCTTAAATGATTTATACCTAACCATCATGATTTAAGTTGTTGGAGAAAATAGATCAGGAATAGATCACTATGCTTAAATATATAATGATGCACAGATCACGATGGTCATCTTAGATCACTAGATCACGATGCAAAAATTCTATCATGGCATTGTGATCATGCAAAAACCCTATGGTAATTTATGTTGACCACTGTGATTTATACCTAACCACCGTGATTTAAGTTGTTGGAGAAAATAAATCACGAATAGATCACTATGCTCAAATACTGTGATCATGATTTATGTTGACCGCGTGATTTATACCTAACCATCGTGATTTAAGTTGTTAGAGAAAATAGATCAGGAATAGATCATTATGCTCAAATGTCATTGTGATCTATCTTTTTCACCATGATCTATGTTTTCCACTGTGATCTATATTAGTTTTTTTAACAAATTAAATTACGTGAATTTTCAATAAATTAAATCACGATGCTCAAACTGATCTATAATAATATCAATTATAATAATTATAATGTGATCTTAAAAAAATTTGATAATTTTATTTTTAAAAATCTGAATATTATGTGACATTTGTAAGTACTTTTATAAATTGAATATTATATCAAAATTAAATTAAAAAAGTTTAAACAAATTATTTCTAAAATCTAAAAATAATATTTTTTAATTAAAATATTTTGTAATAAATCCTACAAAAATTCATAAATTTAATTTTAATTTTTTTAAATAATTTTAAGATACTATTACTTAATATAATAATAATAACCATTATAAATAGTAAAAAAATTAAAATAATTAAATAATTATAATAAATCTTAAAAATTTATAAACTACTTTAAAAATTCTGAAAATTTGTAGAAAGTAATCATTTTTTTAAAACCCAAAATTTTTATTTCCAAGATCTGAATATATTAGTTTAAAGTATTATTATTTAATAATAATAATAATATTAATTAAAATAGTTATAATAAATCTTAAAAAAATTCGTAAACATATTTTAAAAAAACTGTCTTTAGAATTGTAACTATTTTTTATAAATTGAAAATTATTTCTAAAATCTAAAAAAATAGTTTTTAGATATTATTATTATTATTAAATAATAAGATTAATAAAACTTGTTCACGTCGGAATTTGTAAGTAATTAATTCCTAATCTAACACTCAAATTAAATGAATCTGGTTAAAATGATCAAAATCGGATAAAGAAAACAACCAAAAAGTGTAGAAAACACTACGCCCGAATCCTACTCGAACAATTTAGTTTGGCTGATCATGGTCGGTTTATTGTGGCCGCCCAGAATTGTATTTAATATATGTTAGAGAAAAGTGCTCTCTAGTGCTTGAATACAAAATGTTCCAACCCTTTACAAGTTAAAGATTCTCCTATTTATAGATAAGGAAGAGCTCGAGTAATGGGGTCATGTCCACTACTCCCTTAATTATAGCCTATTTTCTAGGAAGTGGGTTGTTAATTATAGACGGGTCGCCTAGTCACCGTCCAGATACACTATTCCGGCCGAGTTATCTAGGGTGTCTGCTCAATAAGTTCTTCGGATTGGACTCCTGAAGGCCACCTCTGTAATCCGGTCAGGTTAGGTGTTTGGTTCTAGTTCGGGTCGAGGGTCCAACAAAACAAATTATAATAAGTATTAAAAATTTGTCCATTCTTAAAAATCTGAAATTGTCCTTTAAAAAAATATATATTAAAAATTCATCCATTTTTAAAAATCTGAAATCTTTAGAAAAACAAATTGGAAAAAAAAAAACAAAACGGATAACCCTAGCAACTATTCATCCTCAACCTCTTCACGCAGCTAGTTAGCAATTAAATTGATTTGGGAATTAGGGCTTCGTACAATGGGGAGAAGATACTGTCTGTTCCCGCGACAAATTCAAAGAACTAACGGGCACGTGCCTTACACGTGTTATCTCCGTTAAAATTTTGGACGGAAATTTGTGAAGGGCCAAAAATGATTAAAATTGAACTGAAATCAGCCCACGACCATTCCTACAGGGCCAAAAATGAAAATTTTCCACCTTAAAACTATATATATTCTTCATTATTAATTGGGCTTCTAATTAAGAATGAAACTACATATATTTTTCACTATTCATATAATTGAATGTATAAATAAAATAATATCATATAATTATTAAGTAGTGAAACATTCTTGCATATTTCTGAAATAATATTTCACATCGTATTTCTAGTGTATTGATATTATATGATTGCATATTAATACTTGGAGCTTTATATATAAAATACTGACACGACTAGTATTTAACACACTTATAAAATAAAAAGAATAATCCAATCTTCTTAAAAAGATATTAATTTTTTTTCTTTAAAAAGTAATCCAATGTACTTATTTTTGAAACATTATTTGATTTTTCTAACTTATGCAGTTCACTGTATATCAAATAGATGTGAAAAGTGCATTCCTAAACGGTTTGCTAGCTGAAGAAGTATATATGGAGCAACCTCCTGGATTTGAAGATAATTCAGTACAGATGGTTTACAAGCTGAAGAAGGCCTTATATGGACTTAAGCAGGCACCCAGAGCCTCGTATGATACTCTATTAAAGTACATGCTCGACAATGTATTCAAAAAGGGAAAGGTGGATAAAACCTTATTCAGAATCCAAGATGAAGATAGCATCCTACTTGTTCAAATCTATGTTGATGACATCATTTTTGGATCAACCAACAAAGAGCTATGCAAGAAATTCTCAAACCTTATGTAGTCCAAGTTTGAGATGAGCATGATGGGAGAACTAAGCTTCTTTCTTGGACTGCAAGTAAAACAACAGAATATTGGAACCTTTATCAATCAAATGAAGTATACAAAGGAACTGATAAAAAGGTTTGGATTGGAAAACAGCAGTACAGTAAGCATCCCAATGTCAACATCAGGGAGCTTGGACAAGGATGAAGATGGAAAAGTAGTAGACATCACCAAATACAGAAGGCTGATAGGATCTCTGTTGTATTTAACTGCAAGCAGACCTGACACTATGTTCTCAGTTGGAATGTGTGCCAGATACCAAGCAGCACCTAGAGAATCACACCTAATAGCAGCCAAAAGGATAATCAGATACCTCAAATGAACATAAAAAGTTAGTTTATGGTACCCCAAAAAAAAGTGAAATTAAACTAATTAGCTATACTGATTCTGATTTTCCAGGTTGCAAAATTGACAGGAAGAGCACTAGTGGTACCTGCCAACTGGTAGGGAACAAACTAGTATCATGGTTTTGCAGAAAGCAAACCTCCATAGCAACTTCAACATCGAAGCTGAATACGTTGCTGTAGGAAGCTGATGTGCTCAAATTCTCTAGATTCAACAGCAACTGAAAGACTATGAGATTGAAGAGAAAGAAACTCCAATCCTGTGTGATAATACAAGCGCCATAGCTATCACTCATAATCCAGTATTTCATTTAAGAATGAAGTATATTGACGTCAGATATCATTTCATAAAAGATTATGTCGAAAAGTAAGATATATCTTTGGAGAAAGTTCACACAGATCTACAGCTAGCTGACATATTCACAAAACCTCTCTATGAATCAAGATATTCATTCTTAAGAAATGAGTTGGGAATAATTAATTTGAGCTAAATTATTTTAACATGTCTCTCTTAATGATTATACAGCTCAGGGGGAACTCCAGAAGACTAAGAGCTTATATTCCAAAAATCAGCAACCTAAAGGTTACTACAAAAGGTCCCTAGACAGAAGTTCTTGAAGTAAGATTACTGAAAGCATACTGCAGAAAGCTCAGCAACCCTAAAATGTGAGCGCGTGAAGTATGGAACAGTTACTCTGTTCTGACGATAGTTTTTACAAAAAGGTCCTCGAACTTCTCAAATGTCACATCAACCACACCGCGTCAAAAATATGAGTCGTAGGATTAAGAGTCTTTTCATCTTCAGATTAAATCTGAACCGCTAGATCATCAATGCCACAAAATTCAAATATGAGGAAGCTGAAAAGAAGGAAAAAGCTAGATCAGAAAGAGGAGGATCTAGCAGCACTTCTAATAGCGATGATGGGTCACCCAGTGAATGGGGTGATACCGGAGCCGAAAAATCCAAAGCTCTAACACCCTTATCTTCTTCTCAATAGGTATCTGCCAATGTTGAAAAAGCTGCCAAGTCTAATAATGAAGTCTTGACTGCAATCGAACTGATGGGAAAGTCTCTGGTGAAGGCTAGCAAGAAACTCCTCAAGGAAACTCGAACTAGCACCTTCAAGACTCGGTCTCTTCTAGACTCCCTCAATGTAACCCTGTCAAAACTTCGACAGATAATTGAAGCCTAGCTACCTACCTCCAAAGAAGACGCTACTGTGGAAATTGTGAAAGCTGTTATGGAAAAGGTGAATAGGTAGGAGGAGAAGATGATCTTAATGGAAACTGATCAGAAAGCTTTTATCTCCACAGTAGGTCGCATGGATGAAGAACAGTTCAACCAATCGCAAACTCTAAGAGAGCATACTGGTATCCTGTCAGATATGCACTCTATGATAAGCTTTACAGTTAGGAGGACTGATGATGACAAAAATGGGAATGAAGGCTAGAGGAACAGCAAAAGATAAAGTAGGACCCTACTTCTTACAAGCAGATGGTGGTGAGCAGAAGAAGAGATGATGCAAGAGATGATGGAAATAAGGAAGTTGGATCAGGGGGTCACTCAGACATCAGCTTAAAAATAAAATTAGAAGTTGTTTCAGGGACCATTCATCTAGGCTTCAAAAAGGGAGCTGAAGGAAGAGAAGAAAAGAGAAGGAAGGTTGAAGCTGATTTGGATGCAGTGATCAAAAAGCAGACACAGAAAGCTTTGGCTAGACTATATCCATCCCACAAGCAGCCTGATCTCTCTTACCTTGAGCAAAACATGCACAAACCAGCCAGCTCAGGTCTTCTTAACTTTCTGGAGACGAGCCCGGATTCAAGAAATTCAAGGTTTATCATTCCAAGGATACCGGAGATCTCTCTCCACACAGACACCAATCATACCTTCTCTCAAATCGAAGCCTTCAAAAGGATAGAATTTATAAAGTATTATTCAACCCTCTACAGGGACTCTACTCTGCTCAAAGGCTACCGGACCAACAAGAAAGGTCTGGAAAGATTTTCTGAACTCCCTAGGAAGGGAGGACTTCCAATTCAAGTCAAGTGAAAGCAAAGACTTGGAAAGGAATTCATACCTTACTGCGAGGATTTCTGGCTAAGGCTTGAAGAAGATGAGGATGTGAAGAGGATCCTAGAGCCAAGCTATCAAGACTCTATAATCAACTTGTGGAAAGGTTCAAAGTATGAAAAGAGGAAGAAAGCCAGTTGGTTAAAGACATAAGTTTGCTCCTTGTATATTTTGTTTTTGTTATTTTTTATTTTCTTATGTTTATGATCTATAATCTGAATACTTGTTGATACTTTGTTAATAATAATACATTATTTTCTGTATCTGAAAGCTCACTACTCGGGAACTTAATGCATGATTCATTATTTCTTACTTACCTTGTATTCTGTTCATTTATAAAAGTTCAGTGACATCTGATCCTCTTAAAGGAGTTTTGTCATCATCAAAAAGGAGAAAATTGATAGGATTAATTTGTATAAGATTTTGATGAGACAAAACATGTAATAGATAGGTTTTAGCAACCTTGTGTTTAGGCTTTATGCTGTAAAAGTTTAGCTAAGGCAAGGTCGCTGGAAGAGTACGGAGAAGCTATTGTATGCTGTAAGAAGATCACATAAGTCACTGCATACTTCAAAGGTCACTATAGAACAAGTTGAAGAGAATCGTCTAAGTATAGAAGAATACAGTGAGCTAGCTAAAAGCATCTTGAGTAGGAGGAAGCTAGCCACGTCAGACGAAAAAGTAGCAACTAGACTGTTGGTCCCAAGTGGTGTCCGAGGTTCAGAGGGGGGGTGAATGAACCTTGGTCGATTTTCAAAATCTTTAAAACAAACCATTATGCGCTGTAAGTTACTTGAGCTTGCAGCGTTAGATGGTTACTGCTTGCAGCGCTAGGAAACAGTGTTGCACGCTGTAACTTAGAGTTTTATACGCAGCGGAAATAAACTTTTTAAACGCAAAGCTGTTTTTCTCAAAATGCTTCTTTCAAAACGTTTTATGATAAGAGACAAATAATAATGCAGAAGATAAGCGCACAAATAAATAAAGCAATAAACACTTATGGCTTATAGTGGTTCGAAGGTGGTGTAATCCTTCTACGTCCACTCTACTGCTCTTTGAGCAGGAACTTTGTTAAGCAAGATTGATTTACAGGACCCTCCTAACAATCTATCAACTTTACAAAGAAACCACCTACTAAAGTCTAGCGTACACACAACAACTGCAAACTTCGAAGGCTAACCCACACAGGGTTCCACACTCCCACACAGGGAAGTTGTCTAACTCTAGACAACTAAACAAACAGGAATGATCTCTCATATCAACTGCTTGACACCACTAAAACAACCTAAGCACACAGCAACAAGGTTAAAAGGATAAAAAGGTTTTTCTTCAACTTGCGCTTCGAAGTGAGCTTCTGAATCCGTAAGGAAAACTTTCAGCTTGAACTTGCTTCACTTCGTATGGTTGAGTGACTGATACTGATTGTATGCTTGAATGCTTGACTCTTGTAAGCTTTGAATATTTCACGAATGACTTTTAGGTCTCAGTAATGGTTTCAGTAACAGTAACCAGCTTCAGTGCTCCTCAACCTCTATTTATACTTGTAGGAGAAGATGTCCGTTGAAGGAGACATCCCTCTTTTGAATTTGAAGTAGTCTGACCAAAGTATGGTTCGTATTTAATGCGACTTGACTTTCTCTTTCGGAGCATTTAATGCGGCAGTTACGGCTCGCAGCTTTTTGCAGCGCGTCAGTCCATGTGGCATCTTCTTATTGGCTCCGTGTCTGCTACTTTGACCTTTTCTTGAACGGCTCTATTTATTCTTGCTTGAATCTCCGTTCCTCGTACTGCATTTATCCTTTCTAGGATTTGCAGGATACTTCGTTTTGTAGTTGGCGCTGTAAGACTTAACTGTACTGTAAGTTCTGCGCTGTATCCTAGGTCTTTGTGCAGCTGATACTTTCTTTTAGTGCTGCGGTAACTTAGACCTGGTTGCAGTATCTTCTGGCAGTGCTGCTGTAACTTCTTTCTAGTAGTACTCCTGTATCCTTTTCTTGCAGCGTTGCTGCACGCCGTTCTTTCTTACTTTGCTGTATAGAAGATTTGACTTGTTGAACTGTTGTTGTATCTTCTTTCAACCAGCTATGCTGTATCCTTATCTTCTTGCAGCGATACTGTATCCTGCCTTCTTGCAGCGATAACTTCCCTTAAAGCTTGGATGTAGCTTTATCCTTTTACATCCTCCATTTTAACACTTAACATAAGACTCAATCCTAGTCTATTTATTCACTTAAACAATGTGAAAAACTTCCTATTACATATTTGGTTTGTCTCATCAAAATCTAAACATTGAAATCCCAACATAGACTTCAACTATCAGTTACATCAAAGTTAGTGCACTTTGAAGAGCTGATAGAGACATTCAAATATGAACTAATCAGACTGTGCCACCTGGAAGAATTAAAAGGACAAAAGACGAGCGTTGCAGAGCAAATGAGGTGCAGTGGGGACAGTGTCAGAAGATTGCGTACGAACCAATCTTAGCAAGACACCCCACTGTAGACAAAGTTGTATTTTCAACGGACAGATTTCTCTTACCTATAAATAGAAGCTGAGTGCACCTGGAATGACTACTGAAACATACAACTCACGAGCTCACTCTCAAGATTTTAAATGCTCTCTATCTTACTTATTTCAGTCACTCAATCTATCAAGCAGCAAACCAGCTCCCTTACTGTCTTCAAAAATTCAAAGAGTTTGCTGCCTCCAACCGTTGAAGAAAATATTTATCTTTTATAGATTGTTTTAGGAGTTGCTTAGCAGAGGCTGTTCCTGCTAAGTATAGTTTACTCTCTATTGAAAGAGAAAGAATCTTATGTGGGTTATTTGTATTGGTCACTGTGCAGCTACCTATGTGGATAGAGTTGACAGTTTTGTTAGAGTCGAGTTTGTATTAGCCGAGTCTATGTAAATCAAACTGCTTTTAACAAAGTTCCTTCTTTGAGAAGGAGTAGAGAGGACGTAGAGGGATTACTTCACCCTCGAACCTCTGTATATCTGCTTATCTACCTTTACAAGCTTTATATCTCTATTTGTCTATCTATTTCTTAAGCATTCTTCATCCAAACGTTTTTTAGAAAAAGATATTATTTTTGCTGTGCATTTAACTCTTTTTGAAGTTCCAAGGTCACTGCTCAAAAGTAGTAACCTCATCTCTGCAGTAAGCCTTATAAGCTACCTGCTACCCTAGGGATTTATACTTTTTAGAGAAAGTTTGCAAAATTTGATAAGGTTAATTTATCCCCTCTTAATCTTATATCACTTGGGACCAACATATTGTAATTTAAAAAATTGATGAAAAATATAGATCCACCAGCTTAACCCCACCCTACTCTAGGCTACCCCTTCCCCAATTCTTGTTTTCTCTTATTAATTTGTTTATTTATTTTGTTTTTGAATTTCTATACAATAAATGTAAAATCAAATATCATAAATATGATTTTTATATAATAAATGCAAAATGAAATGTAATAAATAATATTTCTTAACATAGAAACTTAAGATGGGTAGGAAAAACACTCCAACCATTTTTAGCAGACTATTCTGCTTTTATATATATTCCTACCCTCCAACCATTTTTAGCAGACTATTTTGCTTTTATATATATTGTGTATAATTAAGGTGTATCATGATTTAGTGTTTGGTAGTGAAATATTCTTTCCTAATAGATTATGAAAATACAAAATTATTTTAAATTTAATTTGCAAATGCAAATTTTGAGGGCATATTAGACCTTTGCAAGAACAATCTGAAGTACTTTAATTGCGACTCATCTCATTCTCAATCAATCAAAGATATCTGTTTTTCTAAAGAGAAATAGTAAACCAATGGCGGGTTGATCGCCTATGCATTACCTCAATCTCACCTACCGACTAAATTGGGCCTAATATATTAAATTTATAAATAAATAAAAATACTTTTTTTGCCAGCATAGTCAACTCACATACAAACTTTATATAGCACCCTCATTTTCTTTAACTTTATCCTGGCACTAGTGTCTCGACTCTGAAGGGTCTAGGTAGACTTACATATATAAGATGGTTTACATTGCACATGATAGAATAAAAGGAAAATATTATATATGTAGTCTATGTAACACCTAGGAATATTTTTTTTTTAAAATAACTATATAATATATATATTACCTTAAGGTATACATAATTATATGATATAAACTTACAATATATGTTATATAGTAATAGATTATATAATATTAAGATAAATAAATCATAAAATAAGATATACATACATGATATAATTATAACATAAGTTATAGATATTAAGATATACAATTTATAAGTTATAAACATGATTATAACCTAAGTTATTATGCATGTAACCTAAGCTAGTTTACGTATATGACATATATACATGATATAATTATATAAGCATAAGTTGTAGTACATGAAGTGCATGGTAACATAATTAGTATATAAGTTATTAGGATATAACAATATAACATAAGTAATATGGCATGAGATGGTAGGGTAGCTTAGGCATGTAGGTAGGAGGCAAGTCAAATTACTTCTAGAAGTGCTAATTAATGTGATAAGTAAGGTCCTCCATCACCATCTTCTCCATACGTGCAACACTGAAGCAAGCAAGCCACATTTTCTTTTTTCCATCTTTTTGTCCTTCCAACAGCCACAACGACCACCGATTTTCACAGCCGAACCTCAGCTCTTTCGGCCAAGGTAATCGGAGCAAAGGATAGCTTTAGCCGAGTTCGTCGCAAAGACAGAATCTGAGCTTCTCCTTTCTTTTCTCTTTCTCCTTCACTGTGGCTGCTCTGTTTCTCCTCCGCTGTCGCCATTCTTCGCCGTCGAGTCAGTGGGGTAGCCGGCGCGGTGCTCGCGCCGGCGAATCGGGTTAGAGATCGCCGCTTCTAGCGGTGGCTGTGCTGTGTGCGTGTTCAACATAGCTGTGACGTGAGTTGTGGCTGTGTGTGTGTGTCTTGTTGTGTGTGATGTGTGTCTTGTTGGTTGTGGTAGTGGCCGGCTCGGTGGTTGCCCGAAAGGGAGTCGTCGGGCGCCGCCGTGAGCAGCGGCGCCGGTGGTAGTCTCTGTCCAAGCTGCTGTGGGCAGCAGTGGCTGAAGGGTGACCAAGTGTGTGGGTGTGTGTTGGGGTGTCGGTCGGGAGTTGGGGTGTGGGTGGTTGCCGGCCACTGGGAGTCGCCGGCCATGGCGGAGGAAGAATGGGCTGACGGCAGGGGGGGAGGGAGTGGCTGGGAAGGGGGGAAATGGGGGAAAATCTTGCATGTTGAAAATTTAATGAATAGGGGGGGCATAAAAGTAATTTTGATGTTGCTGAAATTTAATTTAAAGTCTAATTAGCTTATGGAATGTTGCTGAAATTTAATTTAAAACCTAATTAGCTTATGGAATTGCTTATGAAACCTCAAGTATTTAAAAACATGCATGGAGACCATCAAATATGAATAATGATAAACGAATTCTTAGATTTATCGAAATTACATAGTTTTCCATATTGATTGATGATATTATGCATATTATTTCTAGATTTTTTTGAGGTTATGATAATGATATGTTGTATTTAAATATGAATTTATATATATGAATTATAGATGTTATCATAGACTTAATAGAAATTTTAACTATACAAATCGAGCTTTAATTAATAAATAAAGATAATGCACATTAATTCGATTATGCTTTAAGTATCATAATTGGGTAGATAAAAGTCGAACTTGGAGTTGAATAAATTGAGGTAGATTTTTTTTCCTATGATTTGATAATATTATAAAGTTTTTATTATAATTATTGAATTCATGAAAATAACGTTGTTAATTCTCGAAAATATTGAATTTATAACTATTATTCATAGGTAAATGAAATTTGATAAATGAGTCGAATTTTAATTAAATGGTAAAGAAAGATTATATAAATTAATTTAAGTTACTTGGATCTATTTATCTGATTAGTTAGGTTATAAAGTCATAGATTTTATCCAATTAATTAAGAAAATATAGTTAAGCTTGATTTTGGAATTGAGTATTATTGCATTATTTATTATAAGCTTTAATCAAAGATTTAATTGGAATTATAATTTAAACCTATGTTTCGCAAGATTGCTTTTGAGATTAAAAATTATAAACTTATAAATATTATGCTAATTGAATTAATTTACGATTTAATTATTATTTCTAAATTAAGGATAAATAATCCTAATTTCATATCTATTTTTTTAAAATCCGAATGATTAATTTCGAATCAAGCCTTATAGATTATAAATGATATATTTAATTACAAAATATGTTATATTTAATTATAAAATTAGGGTTTAACTTAAAGGTATTAATCTATTGAAATCAATCATAATTCAAATAGGGTCTAAGTCAAACCCTTATGCTTGTAGGCGACACACCGAAGTTTGCGCCGTAGATAATCTGGAAGTCTAAAAGCTTTTGATCAGCTGCTCTTCAGGTGGGGAAAATGTACTAAGTCAGTATTTTATATTTCTTTCAAGTCATTTAAATTACGAATTTTATTCGATATGAAATGTGTTGGGTATACGTGCTGAATACATGAGATGCTTTGATGTGATGAAGTGATGTTTGAATGTGAATGATGGATTATATGTTTGCAAGACGGCTAAAAACCGTAAATGTGAAAATGAAGTTTATGTTTGATATGTATATGCTGATGTGTGCATGCGCATGCGTATGAATATCGGCTGATCACCGAAAAAGACGGTTAAGTACGTCAAAATAGCGGTTAAGACCCGCATAAAGAGACGGTTAAGTACGTCAAAATAGCGGTTAAAACCCGCATATGTTATTATAGCGGCTAAGGACCGTAAAATGTTTTATAGCGGCTAAGCACCGTAAATTATGTGAAAAGCTATGTTAAAGGTGAGTGATGATTGCTTTGTGAAGAATGTGTAACACCCGAAATAAAATTCAACTATATAAAATATCTCGAGAATTTTCTACAATTAAAATGAGATGTATAATAATAATAATAATAATAATAAATTTTATTATACAAATTTTGAAAAAAAAAAAGAGAAATAAAAGAAATAAAAATTTACATATATATATATATATACACGCACCCAATGCATACATATAAGTATAATATATAAAATTATTCTTATTTATATATATATGCATATAAGTAGAGCTTAAAAAAAAAAAAAAAAGAAGTCAACGTGGAACAAAAGTGGGGATAAGGATTTGAAAATGAAATATCTTTTCTCTCTCTCCCAATTCTCTCAACTCTCATTTCTCTCGTCTGTCTATGTTGCTCTCTCTCTCTCTCTATCTCCATGTTCTTCTCCCTCTTTCTTCCTATTATCTTCCTCTCAAGACCTCTTCTCTCTCAAATCCTACCTCCTGCTCTCAGTAGTCATTGATCAAAGGTCATCCAATGAGTTGGTAGATGGGAGGCGGCTGGGTTGGTTGGAGCAAGAGGAGGGATGCGAAAATGGCTGCTGTGTGTGCAGGGGAGTGGTGGGGTCGGCACCGGAGCTACGCCGACAGGCTGGGTAGGTGTGTGTGTAAAGGTGTGCTTGGGTGGAGGCCGCCGCCGTGAGCAGCGGCGGCGCGGCGGCCCTGCTGTAGGTATACATATATATATGTAGAAGTGTATATATATGTGTGTATTGCTATGTATATTAGCATGTGTATATATATATATATAGGTAAGTCTGTGTAATATATATATGGGTGTGTATATGAAGGTGGAGGAAGGGTGCAGGGGATTAAGGGGGCTGGATAGAGAAATGGGGGGGGGCTAGTTTCTGAAAATTAGTTTTAGTTTAGGGGCTTAATTGCAAATCATGGAATTATAGAAAAATTATCTTTAACCCAATAATAATAAATATTACATTTTAAATCCTTAGGTTTATAAAATTATGTTTTAAGCATCATGAATTATAAATAATGATAACGAACCCCTAACTATGCTGAAATTTCATTATACACCCTATAATTTAATGATATTATGTATTTCACCTTAGAGTTGTTGAAATTGTATTTTAATATCCATAATTGGTTGAGATTATAAAACGGACCCTAGATATTACAGATATTACTTTCGAGAATTAATATATATATATATATATATGAATAAATGAATTAAATTCAATCTAATGAATTAGGTTATAAATTAACCTTAGAGATATTATAATAATTAAAATAGGTACAATATAATAGTTATATTAAATCTAGGTTTTATAACTCTTGGGAAAATTATAAATATGGACTTTAAATTTTAATCTTCATACTTTAATAAATAAATCAAAGGCCTAATTATAAATATTAAACATTTAAATAAATTTCCCTATATTGTTAAAAATGATATAATGATCTTAAATTAAATTATGAACTTTACAATTTAAACCTCAAAGTTAAGATCCAATTAAATATCAAAGTAAATAACAAATTCAATCCTCTTAAATAAGAATTAATTAAACATGTTATGCAATTAAATATTTTTCCTAATTTAAAATATAATTTTAGTTAATTGAATTCAATTTAGCAATTAAATTATATAGTCAATCTAAATACGCCATAATCGTAAATATATTCAATTTTCTTAATATCTAAATTAAACCATAAATTACATAATTTTCTATGATTAATTTAAAGGTCTTCAAGAATTAATTTAAGCCAAAAGCTTTATAATTTACTTGTTTAGAATTATTATCAACTCTTCAAGATCTAACCTAAATCATAATTTTATAATTAATTTTTCTGGAAACTAAGATAAGTATTTCAAAACCTAAATAAAGTCTAATTAAGCTTTCTAATTAAAGTCTAATTAAGTTTTCTAATATTTTAATAAACACATTTTTATTAGAAATTCACCTAAACCTTATAATTACATTAAAATCATTTATTTTACTTTTAAACTACAACATCGTAGGGAACCGAATTTTAATTAAATGACAAAGAGAAATCATATTAATTAAGTTATTTTAGTTAGACCTCTTTATATGTTGATTAAGGCGTAAATCCCTAGATTCTTATCGAAATAATTAAGGAAACTCAGTTTCAGGTCGGATTTTGGAGTTGAGTATTATCACCTTATTGAATTATATTAATACTTAATTTCATTTCAGGTTAACCCTGTTAGATAGTCTGTTAATAGAAAAGGTTCTAAATTAAGAATGTATTTTAATTAATAATAGTTTGATTAATTTCTAAAGCGAGCAATTACGCTTTGTAGGAAATACGAAGGGAGAAAAGAACTAAGCTCATATAGAAGTAGACGCTTGGCAAGCTTTCTCAGTAAAAGGTGGGGAAAAGTGCTAAGTCGGTATTTATATTACTTTCAAATTATTTAAATTACGGATTTTATTATGCTATATGAAATGTGTTGGGTTTATGTGCTGAATATATGAAATGTTATTATATGATGAAGGTGAATCTTATTCTATGTGAAACGTGCCATATTGAAGTGCCTATGAATAAACGTGTTATGACGTATGATGACTTGAAAGTTGGTGTTTTGTTCAGTACATGTGCTTCTATGTGTATGTTTGATATGTGAAAATGTGATGAAATTATGTGCGCATGTGCATGCGTATGCAAGGCGGCTAGGGCTCGCATATGACGGTTGATCATCGTATTACGATGGCTAACGACCGTAAAAAGGCGGTTAAAACCCGCAAATGTTTTCACGGCGGCTAAGAACCGCAAAATGCTTTCATGGCGGCTAAGCACCGTAACTATGTGAAAAGTGATGTTTGAACGTGAATGATTGATTGTATGTTTATAAGACGGCTAAAAATCGTAAATGTGAAAATGAAGTGATATGTGCTTGTGCATGCGTATGCAAAGCGGTTAGGGCTCGCATATGACGGCTGATCACCGTATTATGACGGTTAATAACCGTAATGATGTTTCCAGGACGGTTAAGACCCGCATATGTTTCCAGGACGGCTAAGACCCGTAAAAATGTTTTAATGGCGGCTAAGAACCGTAAAATGCTTTCATGGCGGCTAAGCACCGTAAATTATGTGAAAAGTGTTGTTTGAATGTGAATGATGGATTATATGTTTTCAGGCGGCTAAAACCCGCATATGTTTGCAAGACGGTTAAAAACCGTAAATGTGATAATGAAAGTGATATGTTTGAATGTGAAGGATGATTGATTTGAGATGGATGCTTACATTATAAAGTGATCTATTTTCTACGATTTTTATTAAAATACAAATGTTTTACGAAAATCTGTTATATGTGATAAAATGGTGTTTTGGTGTGTGTATAAAATCTTTGGAAATTATTATATATCCTCCCGAGTTTCCCTAACCTACTGAGTGTATTTCAAACACTCACCCCTCTTTTTTTAAAATGTTTTTCAGTTTAGGGATTTTTTAAGGCATGGAGTGCGAGTGGTGGATGCTGGTAGCCGATGAGCAAAGGTTAAAGAACCTTTTTATTTTAAAATGATTAATTTCATGTATTTAAGAAATGTATGTTTTATAATTATTCAGGATTTTATTTATCTTTGTTCTATTTAAAGAGTGAAATTCTTTTGAAGAGGAAATTTTTTTTTTTTAGTGAGTAACGTCTCGGTTAAGATTTATTTCCAAAAGAATCGGGGCGTTACAGAATGCGTATTTTTTTTTAAATTGATTATAAGTCATGTGATAGAATATGATTAATTGGTGAAATTATGAAATAAATCCCCTATACTATGTGATCCCACTGAGTGTATTTTATACGCTCATCCCCTTTATATGTTTTCTTTTATAGATTTGGATGTGGAGAGCAGGATGTGAAGGAAGATGCATATATTTTTGATGTAATTAAACAAGTTATTTTTTTTTAAGGGTTGTAAAATTTAGCCTGATGGGCTGTATATTGAATTTTTACTGCAGTCTCTGATAACTAAAATATTTTAAATAAATTATGTATTTTGGATGGATATTTTAAACTTCAGTTTTAGTTTGTTATTAAATTGCTGAACGCCCAAAATGTTAAAATTTATATTTCATTTTTTTTTGTATCGAAATTGGGGCGTGACAGTCTACATGGTAATGAAAAAATTCCATGTTTTGGTGGGTGAAAGCCAAACAAATGATAAATAAAAAAGAGAAAACGGCCCAACCTAACCATTTTCTCTATATTTCAGGCCAAAATACCCTCCAACTAATATTTTTGCCCTCAATACCCTAATCCTTATATTAATGTCCCAATCTACCTCTTTTTTTTGACAAAAATGAACATGATGCGACTGGGGACTGAATGTGTCAGATTGATCAGTAATAAATTATTTATTTCGTATATGTTTTTTAATTTGGCTTGTAATTAGTAATATTTTTTCACTAATTAAATCAATACATACACTTTTTATTAGTAATAATTTTTCAAAATTACCGTTTATATATTACTATGGTGCAAACGGCAATTATAAGTCTTATTATGTCATATTAGCTCTTATATATATTATATATTAGTATGGTGATTACAAATTAAATAATTATTTCTGTCTTATTATATTATATTTAATTACAAGTGGAAACGGCAATTTTATGCCTTATTATCTTATTTAATTATTATATTATAGTTAATTATTTAAAATTGTCGTTTTCTCTTTTATGTTTTTTGAATTTACTTATTTTGATCATTACATCATTTAAAATTTCCATGTACACTTATATAATATAATACATTATATTGAAATCAAAAATCATAATAAGACATAAAATATTGGAACTAATATATATATTGACCGAACGGCAATTTTTAAACATAATATATTATTATATATTATGTCTTATTTTTAAACATAATTTACTTATGTCTTATTAGCTCTTATTATATATTATATATTAGTATGGTGATTACAAATTAAATAATTATTTATGTCTTATTATATTATATTTAATTACAAGTGTGAACGGCAATTTTATGCCTTATTATCTTATATTTAATTATTTAATTATTATATTATAGTTAATTATTTAAAATTGCCGGGTAGATATTTTTTTTTGATTGTACTTATTTTGCTAATTACATGATTTCAAATTGCCGTCTACACTTACATAATGTAATACATTATACTGAAATCAAAAATCAATCTAAGACTTATAAAATATTGGCACTAATATATATTGACCGAACAGCAATTTTTACACATATTTAAGGGGTACACGACATTTTTTTCAATAATTGTCGTGTCCCCCTTTATTTTTTCAAATTTTTTTGTAAAATATAATAATTAGTGTTATAATTAGTGGAAAAAGGTTGAAATGCTAATTTTAAAATTTGCATTCTAATTATTAATAATTTTAAATAATTAGTAATAATTTTCCAATTTTTTCAAAATTGCCGTTTTATATTACTATGGTGCCTTATTATATTATATTTAATTATTTATTTAATTATTAAATTATATTTAATTATTTAAAATTACCGTGTAGATTTTATGTTTTTTAAATTTATGTATTTTGATAATTACATGATTTAAAATTGCCGTGTACACTTATATAATATAATACATTATATTGAAATCAAAATTCATAATAAGATATAAAATATTGGCACTAATATATATTGACCGTAAAGGGCAATTTTTAAACATATTTAAGGGGTACACGGCAATTTTACAATAATTGCCGTGTACCCCTAATTTTTTTCAAAATTTTTTGTAAAATATAATTAGTGTTATAATTAGTAGAAAAATGTTGAAAAGCTATTTTTTAGGGCTACCCGGCATTTAAAAAAAAATTAGGGGCTAAACTGCAATTTTAGAAAAAAAAAGGAGTACACGGCAATTTTTTCAATAATTGCCTTGTACCCCCTATTTTTTGCCAAAAATTGCCGTTCTCTTCTTAATAATAATGGTATATAATAGTATTATATAATACAAATAATTCTAATTGTAATTGCAATCTTATAATTATTGTAATATTGTAAAAATTGCCGTGTACTATATATTATAATACTATATATTGTAAAAATTATCGTATACTATATATTATTGAAATACTATTATTATATAATATATACTTTTATTTTTTACAATTACGCATGCATAATAGTGGCATGCATGCACTAATTATATTATAATTTAATATTATTGTCGTTTATACCGTGTACACTAATAGGAATGGCATGTTTTGTAAATTAGAGGTAGGGTGATTTTCAATGAAATATGTTGCTGGAATTGAGCTATTAAGCTTTATAAATTGCTGAAATTTGGTAATGAAACTTTAGATAAATTAAAGCATGTTTAATGTCTAATTCATGTATAATTATCAATGAACATTGAAGTTAATTAAATTACATAGCTTTCTTTAAATAGTTGATGATGATATGCATTTTTGCCTAATAAATTATTGAAGTATGATGATGGCATGTTTGGAATTAGAATATATTAAATCAATGGATATTATATTATAATTTAGAGAAGATGATATATATAAAAATCGAGTTTTAATTAATCTATAGAGATAGTGTACGATAATTAAATTATGCTTTAAACATTATAATAAAGTATATAAATATCAGACTTTAAATTTAATAAAATGATATAGATTTTACTTATAATCTGAAGATATTATGAATCTTTTAGCATAATTATTGAATTCATGAAAATGACGTTTTGATTTATCGAATATATATTGGAATTATAGATAATATTTATAAGTAAATAGAATTTAATAAATGGGGCAAGTTTTGATTAAATAACAAAGCTCGATTTTGGAATTAAGTATTAATACATTATTTAGTATAAAAGTATTTTAACCAAAGATTTATTTGGGATTATAAATTAAACCTAGATTTCACAAGATTGCTTTTGAGACTAAAATATAGGCCTAAAAATATTATGCTAATTTATTTATTTTAATTTATGTTTTAGTTATTAAATTTAAATCTAAGGTTTATTAACCTTAGATTCACATCTAATGAAACCCGAAATATTAAGTTCGATTTGGACTTTCTATTTTAAGAAATTAGGCATAATTCATTTTGAAATAGTGTTATATTTTTAAGAAATTAGTTTCTAAATAAATGATAGTTCGAGTACATTCTAAGTCGAATCTTTATGATTATAGGCGATACGCAGCAGTTCGCTCCATAAATATCCCTGAGCTCTACAGATTTTAATCGTCTACTTTAAGGTGGGAAAAAATTGCTAAATCGGTATTTATAATTCTTTCGAGATATTTAAATTACGAATTTTATTATGTTATATGAAATGTGTTGGGTTATGTGCTGAACGCATGTAATGTGATTATATGATGAAGATGACTCTTATTTTATAAGAAATGTGACATGTTTTATTATATACATGATGAATGCGTACTGAAAGATGATGAATGGCCGAATAAATGTTTATGTGATGTTATAAGCATGAATATATGTGAATTACTTGAATTATCTATGGTGGCTAAGAACCACATCTGTGGCGGCTAAGAACCGTATCTATGGTGGCTAAGAACCACATCTATGGCGACTAAGAACCGCATCTATGGTGGCTAAGAACCACATCTATGGCAGCTGAGAACTGCATCTATGGTGGCTAAGAACCACATCTATGGTGGCTAAGAACCACATCTATGGCAGCTAAAAACTGCATCTATGGTGGCTAAGAACCACATCTATGGCGGCTAAGAACCGTAAATTTTTGAATATGAAATTGTTATGAATGATTATGAAAATGCTATGTTTGCATATGAAGTATTTGAATATTGATTATCTTATGTGGTTTATGAGCTTATTTCCCCTATTTTACTAAGTGATCCCATTGAGTGTATTTTTATACGCTCACCCCCTTTGCATGTTTTTCTATGTTTAGATCAGGATGAGGAGAGTCGAAGCTGAAGAAAGATGCATATAATTATTTTTGCTGTATATACATATGTTATGTTATGTTTGCAAATGATTCGAAGATCTTTTATTTTTGAAGAAATGTAAAGTTTAAGCCGGTGGCTTGTAGATTAATATTTCGCTGCTGATTTCTGATAGTCTATAGTTTTCTGTAAATTATTTTGGGTGTATTTTAAAACTTCATGAATTTTGGATTTTATATTTTATCTAAATTGTTCGATTGATATGTTTTTGCTGGACGCCCGATTTTAGAAAAATATATATTTTTTTATATTTATTTTATTTAGAAAAATTGGGGCGAGACAGTGTATGTGTACCATAAATTACATAAATTAGATATAATATTAATAATTAAATAATTAAATATAATATAATAAGACATAAAATTATCGTTTACACTTATAATTAAATATAATATAATAAGACATAAATAATTATTTAAATAATTAGTATTATTAATATTAGTGGCACAAATAATATTTTATTAATATTATTAATATTAGTGTACACGGCAATATTAGTGTAATTGCCGTGTATGACATAAATATTAGTGGCACAAATAATATTTTATTAATATTAGTGGCACAAAATATATTAATATATATTGTGGGGTACACAACAATTTTACAATAATTGCTGTGTACTCCCATTTTGCAATAATTTTACAATATATAGTATTATAATATATAGTACACGGTAATTTTTACAATATTACAATTAGAATTTCCGTTTAGAATTACAATAATACAATTTTTACAATATTACAATAATTACAATATTACAATTACAATTAGAATTATTTGTATTATATAATACTATTATATACCATTAATAATTATTGTTTAACATAATACTGTATTATTAACAAGTAAACGGTAATTTTTAAAAAAATTTGAGGGGTACACGGCAATTATTGTAAAATTGTCGTGTACCCATAATTTTTTTCAAAATTGCTGTGTAGCCCTCAAATCTTTGCAAAAATTGTCGTTTTATTGTAAAATTGTATATTGCAAAAATTAATTTAAAATTGCAAAAATTAATTGTAATTTAAATTTAATTAATTTAATTGTACACGGCAATTAATTTTTGCAATTTAATTTGATTTAAAATGGGAGAAACCAAATTCAAAATTTTAAGAAAGGGTTATGTACAGTATCCACTCTTTAAATATGCTGTACATAAATTATGTAATTGCTAAATTGCAAAAATTAATTGCCGTGTATCCTATTAATTATATATATATATATATATATATATTAATATATTATGTGAAAGTGTCGTGTACCCTATTAAATAATTAGTAATAATTATCTTAGTAATTATATTACTAATTACTAATTAAATAAAATTGCCGTGTACAATGGCATGACAAAATTAATATATAGTACACAGTAATTGTAAAAAATAGAAGTATATATTATATAATAATAGATAGGGGTAAACGGTAATTGTAAAAAATAGAAGTATATATATTATATAATAATAGTATTTCAATAATATATAGTACATCACAATTTTTACAATATATAGTATTATAATATATAGTACACGGTAATTTTTACAATATTACAATAATTACAAGATTACAATTACAATTAGAATTATTTGTATTATATAATACTATTATATACCATTATTATTAAGAATAGAACGGCAATTTTAGACAAAAAATAGGAGGTACACGACAATTATTGAAAAAATTGCAATCATGCACATAGTAATATATAAACGGTAATTTTGAAAAAATTGGAAAATTATTACTAATTACTTAAAATTATTAATAATTAGAATGAAAATTTTAAAATTAGCTTTTCAACCTTTTTCCACTAATTATAACACTAATTATTATATTTTACAAAAAATTTTGAAAAAATAAAGAGGGACACGGAAATTATTGAAAAAAATACCGTGTACCCCTTAAATATATGTAAAAATTGCCGTTCGGTCAATATATATTAGTGCCAATATTTTATAAGTCTTAGATTGATTTTTGATTTCAATATAATGTATTATATTATGTAAGTGTAGACGGCAATTTGAAATCATGTAATTAGCAAAATAAGTACAATCAAAAAAAAAAAATCTACCCGGCAATTTTAAATAATTAACTATAATATAATAATTAAATATAAGATAATAAGGCATAAAATTACCGTTCACACTTGTAATTAAATATAACATAATAAGACATAAATAATTATTTAATTTGTAATCACCATACTAATATATAATATATAATAAGAGCTAATAAGATATAAGTAAATTATGTTTAAAAATAAGACATAATATATAATAATATATGATGTTTAAAAACTGCCGTTCGGTCAATATATATATTAGTTCCAATATTTTATGTCTTACTATGATTTTTGATTTCAATATAATGTATTATATTATATAAGTGTACACGGCAATTTTAAATGATGTAATGATCAAAATAAGTAAATTCAAAAAACATAAAATAGAAAATGGCAATTTTAAATAATTAACTATAATATAATAATTAAATAAGATAATAAGGCATAAAATTGTCGTTTCCACTTGTAATTAAATATAATATAATAAGACAGAAATAATTATTTAATTTGTAATCACCATACTAATATATAATATATAATAAGAGCTAATAAGACATAATAAGACTTATAATTGCCGTTTGCACCATAGTAATATATAAACGGCAATTTTGAAAAATTATTACTAATAAAAAGTGTATGTATTGATTTAATTAGTGAAAAAATATAACTAATTACAAGCCAAATTAAAAAAATATATACGAAATAAATAATTTATTACTGATCAATCTGACACATTCAGTCCCCAGTCGCATCATGTTCATTTTTGTCAAAAAAAAGGGGTAGATTGAGACATTAATATAAGGATTAGGGTATTGAGGGCAAAAATATTAGTTGTGGGGTATTTTGACCTGAAATATAGAAAAAAGGGTTAGGTTTGGTCGTTTTCTCTAAATAAAAAATGGAAATAGTATATATGTGGTCAAAACAAGGAAGTTTCTTCGATAGACATAATTGCACGCACTTGTGAAATTTGGAAAAAGAAGATCAAACATCGAAGACTTGGTGTTCCACTGAAGCAATGTGTCCAAATTGCAAAGTGGAGCTTATAATTATATTATTTTCCTTTCCAACTTAATATCTTCTATTTCAACTTATAATTATGATTAATCCAAGTTGCAATTGCATTCTTATTAGAGAAATATTAATCTTCAATATGTTCCACTGAAGCAATGTGCGCATTAATTAAGTCGTCCACTTCGATATATGAAAGATTAATGAATAGTGAAGAATAGATATAGTTTCATTCTTGATTAGAAGCCCAATAAATAATGAAGAATATATATAGTTTTGAAAGACTAATAGGTATGAATGTTACTAACATTTAAAAAATATATCAGCATTTTCATATATTTAACATTTTTGTTAAAACGTCATTATTTTAATTACATTGTTGACAAATGTGTCACAATGAAGAAAAACTTTAGTGACACTTTTTTTTCTTGTGCCATTAAAAAAATAACATTTAATTTAATAGTCATTAAATTGGTGATACTTTATATTTTGACTTTATAATTGTATAATTTTTTAAATCTTGACACTTAGTTTACAAAACTGAAAAAATTAAATGAAACAAAAAAATCAGTGTCTTCACCTCTTCATTTTATAGTATATATATTATAGCATCATTCCATAGCAAGACACAGCAAGTTGAAGTAAAGATTATTAATTATCATTTTAATGGAATTTCTCTTGTCTTTTGGTATTCATCTGCTCTTCATACTTATAAGCAGCCTTAGATTCACCTCTTCCCACCCTTTTTCCAATTCCAGCACCGACGAATATGCATTACTTGCCTTGAAAAACTCCATCACTTCTGATCCTTATGCTGTTTTAACCAAGAATTGGTCTTCTGCTAACACTAATACATCCTTTTGTTACTGGATTGGTGTCTCTTGTGGCATCAAACATCATAGGGTTACAGCCTTAGATGTTTCCAAATTCGAGCTCAAAGGAACCATTCCCCCACATCTTGGAAGTCTAACATTTCTTCGATCTTTAGACATCAGCTCCAACCATTTCAGTGGTTTAATTCCTTCTGAGCTGTCAAAATTACGTCGTTTAAACAAGTTAAACGTCGGATTTAACAACTTCACTGGAGAGATACCATCGTGGCTTGGAGTCTTATCTCAACTTCAACATCTGCGTATGAATAACAACACCTTCTCCGGTAGAATTCCTCCTACTCTATTCAATATTACAAAGTTGCAGACTTTAGAAATTGGAAATAATTCTCTTGATGGAAATATTCCAGAGGAGATTGGAAATCTTTCTTACTTGGAAATATTGAATTTGAGGGGTAACCAGTTTAGGGGGTCTATACCATGTAGCATCTTCAACATCTCTTCTTTGATAGAAATTAATCTAAGAATGAATAAGCTATCAGGAAAGCTTCCAAATGAGATATGTCATAACACTCCAAGACTTAGAGCTATGTATTTGACTGGGAATAAACTTGAAGGGGAAATTCCAGCAAATATATACAGATGCAGAGAGCTGGAGGACCTTCGCTTGCCACTCAACAATTTCAATGGCAAAATACCAAATGAAATTGGGAGTTTAAGTAAGCTTAGGATTTTAGTTCTATACTCAAACCATTTCAGTGGAAGCATACCAAATGAAATTGGAAATTTGAGCAAACTTAAGTCCTTATATCTCGGCGAGAACCATATCAAAGGTATACATAAAAAGATTTAATCATGCAGCACACATCTTTAGAATACACATTCTACACACTTCTTTGATATTTATCAGTTTTTTACTAATGTGTATCAGTTTTTCATGCATGCTTGCTTCTTTAATATCTATCAATTTTTTATCCGTGTATACCAGTTTTTCACCTCCTTGGATTAAAACTATATATATTCTTCATTATTTATTGGGCTTCTAATCAAGAAATAAACTATATCTATTCTTCACTATATATATATAGAACATTCCATATATTTAAACAATATTATCCACTTCAATATATGATTTGACAAATATATTAAAAAGAATAGAATCTATAGGATGAAATTTACCATTTTATATATATATATATATATATATATATATTACTATTTATATATATAAATATGGAATGTTTCGTCTATATAATGTCAATTTTAACCCTTCTATATAATTAAATTAAATCAAATTAAATTAGAGTCATAATTAAAGTAACATTAATTTATAGATCAATTCATAATTTAGTTTGAGGTTTTAACTTATAATCCTTAAATTAATTAAATGATTGTCTTTGCTTAAGTGCATACTTATTATTTTAAACATCTCTCTCATTAAACAGAACGGATCCCAGCTTCTATTTTCAACATCTCTGGTTTGAAATACATGAATCTTTCTCAGAACAACCTGACAGGTATAACCATATGCAATTTTTCTGCTATGAAAATAGTAAACTTAAATGCATACATTCAAATCAAATATGTGTGAATGTATATTTGGGCATGTGAGCATTGTCTTATATATACTTGAGATGTAGAGTATTAGTTTATGGTTTTAAACGTTTGATCTTCTATTTTTTAACATCTTTTATTTAACAGGACAAATTCCAAATGAAATTGGGAGTTTAAGTAAGCTTAGGATTTTATCTCTATTCTCGAACCATTTTACAGGTATGATTTCACTAATCAACATTTTCACATTTATAACATGTCTTTGCTTAAGTGCAATTCTCAAAAAATAAATTATGATCGAGCATATAGTCATTATTTACATTCAAAAGAATTAGATAGTGCATACTATTTTCAACATCTCTCTCATTAAACAGGATGGATTCCATCTTCTATTTTCAACATTTCTGGTTTGAAACATATGAGCCTCTCCGATAATCAATTGTCTGGAAGCATCCAAAGTGTAAGCATTAATCTTCCAGAGCTTGAGGGTTTGAATCTTGGTCAGAACAACTTGACAGGTATAACCATATGCAATTTTTCTGCTATGAAAATAGTAAACTTAAATGCATACATTCAAATCAAATATGTGTGAATGTATATTTGGGCATGTGAGCATTGTCTTATATATACTTGAGATGTAGAGTATTAGTTTATGGTTTTAAACGTTTGATCTTCTATTTTTTAACATCTTTTATTTAACAGGACAAATTCCAAATGAAATTGGGAGTTTAAGTATGCTAAGGATTTTATATCTATACTCAAACCATTTTACAGGTATGATTTCACTAATCAACATTTAATTAAATTCTTTCAACATGGATTTTGAATTGATAACATGCCTTTACTTAAGTGCAATTCTCAAAAAAAAAAAAAAAAAAAAAAAAAAAAAAATATATATATATATATATATATATGCAAATATGGGTACATATATACATATATACTATTTTTTGGATAGACATGTTTGTATCTTAAACAAAACAACTTAACAGGTATTCTATATGCAATTTTTCTTCTTTGAAAATAGTATATGTAAGAGTATAATAAGCTTATTCAACACTCCATACATTATAAAAATTATTATCAGGTAGGGTCCCGAGTGATATTTGCAACAAAATGCCAAACATCAAAAGTCTTCAACTTTGGGACAACAAACTTGAAGGTATACATAAAATGATAGAATGCACACTTTTTTGATATTTATCAGCCTTTTACTAGCGTGTATCAGTTTTTCACTCGTGCTTGCTTCTTTAATATTTATCGATTATTTATTCGTGCAGACCAATTTTTCACCTCAAAACTATATATATTACTCATTATTTATTCAACTTGTAATCAAGAATGAAACTATATATATTCTTCACTATTCATTAATAATCGAAAGTGTATTCAATTATTAATAATTGGTATTCTTCACTATTCTTCGCATTTCAATTTTTATAAGAATGTTAAATATCGAAAGTGTATTCAATTATTAATGAACATCTAAAAATATTTTTTTCAAAATCACAAGTTATTAATTGAATTTATGAGTAAAATAATATCATATAATTACTAAGTAGTGAGACATTCTAGCATATTTTTGAAATAATATTTCACATTGTATTTCTAGTGTATTGATATTATACAATTGCATAATATTACTTCAAGTTTTATATATAAAACATTGACACGATTAGTATTTAACACACTTATAAAATAAAAAGAATAATCCAATCTTCTTAAAAAGATATTAATTTTTTTTTTCTAAAAAATAATCCAATATACTTATTTTTGAAACATTATCTGATTTTTTTATTAAGCACGCAATTCTCAAATAAAGAATGTCTCTTTAATTACACTAATGATTCTAATATATTCCTTACGTATTTTTCAGGTTCCATCCCATATTCTTTATTTAATATATCAAGTTTGAAGATATTAGCACTTTCATTTAATAAGTTTTCGGGTAGTCTTCCATTAAACATTGGTCTTTCACTTTTCAATCTAGAAGAGCTTTATTTGAATAGTAACAGTTTGAGTGGGCCGATTCCAGTCTCTATCAACAATGCTTCTAAGCTTACTATATTGACCATGGCTAGCAACTCATTCAGCGGCTCCATACCCAACTTCGGCAACTTAAGACTCTTACAAAAACTTTCAATTTGGGGTAACAATTTGACTGGTGGTGTAGAATCACCAACTCAAGAATTGAGATTTCTCTCTTCATTGACGACTTGCCAACACTTGACCGACTTGGAAATATCAGACAATCCACTAATTAGTGGTGTTCTCCCAACCTCAATTGGTAATTTGTCCTCTTCTCTTCAAGTATTCCTTGCAGGGGGATGCAACATTCATGGTGTTATTCCTTCAGAGATTGGAAACTTACGCAATTTGATCATATTAAATTTCCTTGGAAATCAATTTAGAGGCTTCATCCCCACAAGGATAGGACAACTGAGACAACTGCAGGGACTATATCTCAATGATAATAGACTGCAAGGCTCTATCCCTAATGAAGTTTGTGAGATGAGTAATTTGGTGGAATTGTCCTTAAGTAGAAATGGGCTCATAGGTCAAATTCCTGAATGCGTTAGTGAACTTAAATCCCTTAGAAACATCTACTTGGACTCTAACAAGTTGCAATCCACCATACCTTCCACCTTCTGGAGTCTTTGTGACCTCTTGATAGTAAACTTGTCCTCAAACTATTTGAGTGGACAACTTTCATCTCAAATTTCAAATTTTAAGGCAATATATGAGATAGACTTGTCCCATAATCAGTTTTCTGGTGATATTCCTACCTTAATTGGCGGTTGTCAATCACTACAATATCTCAACTTGTCGAATAATCAATTTAGAGGATTTATCCCTCAATCTTTTGAAGGTATCAAAGGCTTGATTCAGATGGATTTATCAAACAATAATCTTTTCGGACAGATACCAAAGCATTTAGAAGACCTCCGCTATCTTGAATATTTTAATCTGTCTTACAACAAATTGGAAGGAGAGATTCCAAATGGGGGTTGTTTTGTTAACTTCAATGCTCAATCGTTTTTTCATAACTTTGCCCTATGTGGTTCAAAGAGATTTGAAGTGCCACCATGCCCAGAAAATCATAGAGGTTTTGTTGGATCAGAAAGTGTTGTACATTTCATGAAGTATATTTTGCCCTCATTCATTTCGGTTGTTGTTCTAATAATTTTCATACTCGTGCTCATCAGGAAATGTTATCAGAAAAGATTACCATCATCTAGAGATATTACACAAGCACTTGGTATTAATTGGAGAAGAATTTCATATCTAGAACTTGTGCGAGTGACAAGTTCTTTCAGTGAAACTAGTTTACTTGGAAGAGGGAGTTTTGGTTCAGTATTCAAAGGAATACTTTCCGATGGATTAAATGTTGCAGTAAAAGTCTTCAATTTACAATTAGAAGGAGCTTCCACGAGCTTCGACACTGAAAGTGAAATATTGAGCTCTATTCGCCATCGTAACTTAGTTCCAATAATTGGTTGTTGTACTAACACTGAGTTCAAAGCCTTAATTCTTAAATACATGCCGAATGGAAGTTTGTTGAAGTGGTTATATTCCGACACCTATCATTTAGATTTGGTGCAAAGATTGAAAATAGCAAAAGATGTTGCATTAGCCCTGGAATATCTTCACCATGGTCATACATTTTCTATTGTTCATTGCGATATAAAGCCAAGCAATATTTTGTTGGACGAAGATATGACAGCTCATGTTGCTGATTTTGGTATTTCCAAGCTTTTTGATGAAGGAGAGGCTATGATTCAAACTAAAACTTTGGCAACTATAGGTTATGCAGCACCAGGTAACTTACGATGTTCATGAAAATCTTAATTAAATGTCAATTTCTCTCTTTATATTTATTTCTAATATCCTCAAAATTACAATGTATATATCAGAATATGGATTGGAAGGAAAAGTATCAACAAATGGTGATGTATACAGTTTTGGGATATTGTTGTTGGAGATGTTTACAGGAAAGAAACCGACAGATGATATGTTTAACGAGGAAAAGAGCTTGAAGGAGTGGGTGAGTGATGCATTACAAGAAAATGCAATAAGTGAAGTTGTTGCCCCTGGTTTACTTGCAAGAGAAGATCAACATTTCTCTAGGCAGGAACAATGTGTCTCGTTCATTTTTAACTTGGCTATGAAATGTTTAGCGTTTTCACCTGAGGCAAGAAGCAACATGATAGAAATAGCAGCCAACATACATAAGATCATCAAAGCAGCAGGGATATGTGCATGATTTTATTTTCTAATAATTTATCAATATATATATATATATATATATATATATATATATTTACTTTCAAGTCGTTTATGCTCCGGATTAATAAATTTCATCTTTTAGACTTTGCATTGAATGTTGATCTATTTTTCGAAGCCTGAATTAATAAAATCTATTAAATAAAAGAATTGCACGTCTGACATGACTACTTAATTTGGTAGTGTTGAACAGGGAATATGTGGTTTGTTTGTATATACTCTGTAGTTCTTTGGGGCTTTTTTGTTTTGAGTGGAGAAAATTAAGACCACTGGTTAACTTGTGTTTCTTTGTATCATAACGTGGAAATTGATGATTGATTGATAAATGATTATGATTTTTTGCATCAGTATTTCTGCAGAATAGGTTGAATATTGGTACTACTTTTTCTTGATTGCAATCTGTGCTTTGGTATGGTGGCTCTCTATGGTTATAAATATCATATCATCCATGTTTATACTATTTGTTAGCTATTTGTTAATACTATCTATATGGTTGGTCTTTTTGGCCGTTGGATTTCACCATGAGTAAGGATAAGAGGACTAATAAGAGAAACCTGGTAAGATGAGACATTGTTTCGAGACTGATTATGATTCATGAAGGTCTGTTTTAAGATAAAGATCAATGGAGATAGGTAAACCTCTTTTCTTTTTATGCACTTGGTAGATAATGCAATATGCAATATGTCTTCTATTAATGGATATTTTTGGCTTGTATAGCAATTTGTTGCGATTATTGTTGCATTGTATATATGTTAGAATTGTGTCATATATTTATGTAACGTTAAACATACTTTTATGTAACGTTAATCATACCTTTATGTTATGTTAAGCATACCTTTAGGGTTTTTATGTTATGTTAAGTATATCTTTATGTTATATTAAACATACTTTTATATTATGTTGGTCATATCTTTTAATTATGTTAGTTGTACCTTTATATATTATATAAATGTATGACTAAAATTAATTAAAAATATGCGTAATATTTACTTAAAGATATATATGTACAAATTATGGTTTTTTTTTGTACTGAAATTATAGTTTTTCGTCAAAATTAGGATATTTTTTGTCAAAATTAGGGTTTTTTTTAAAGTTAATATATCACATAAAGGTATGTTTAACATAATATAAAGATATGACTAACACAACATAAATGTCAGGATTAAAAAAAAAAAGGAAATGCTCGGATTCGGGTCGGATTCGGCCCTACCCGACCCGACCCGCACTGTAATGGATCTTAAATTCATACAACAGTTGCAATCAAGTGCAACTCATATGTATATATGAAAGCTACTTAATCATGTATTTAAATTGTATTCTAATTTCAGTTCAATTTTAGTCTGAATCTGTTCAATTTCCAAGTGCATTGACCAATGATGAACATAATTATTCAATATTCGATCAAGTTAGCATAATCTATGTATCTTCTTAATTACAGATATTAGTTTTTGACGATCAATTGCAGTAACTATTATCCAACTAATTATGCAGTACGATCATTCATGTATCTGACTTGAATAATCTTCAACAAATGTAGGATGATTGTGGAATATACCAGCTCCAATATACACAGCCCATTTTCTTTGATTTTTAGCAATCATAAAATGTAGGGCCTTTTTTATTTATTTATTTATCAAAAACAAAAGAAAAGAAAAACGATAAAAGAAGGGAAGAGTCCCAAATTAATCAAATAACCTGCCACTTAATGGGTTTTTTTTTTAAATCATAGCCCTAGATAAGATGATATATTAAAATAATTGAAGGTAGATGTAAAATAATTTTTCGAAACGTAGTGTTGTAAAAATATTTTTTCAAAACCATAAAACCAAAAAATTCAATATGGGAGAACTAAAAAGAAAACTTCTCAAAAAAACAATGTAGGACGCAAAACAATATAAGCCCAATAGAAACCTTTTGGGCCCAATTGGTTGCATATGGCCCAAAACAAATTCATTAACATGGAGAAAGACAGGCCCAATAGAAGACAAATAAGGAAATTCAAAAACCCGCTCCTCAATATAAACATTAAGAAAATCTGAAGTTTTTGGATTTTGCTTCAAATTCTATGTTATATATATATATATAAAAGGCACATTTGAAATCAAGCTTATAATAGGCGTGTAACAAATTTAAAAAAATAAATCATAATATTACTTTTGAATTAGACAAAATATTATGTAATATTTAATAAATTTTTATTTTTATTTTTAAGAGTAAATATCACTTTTGTTCCTTTAAATTTACATTTATTTAGGATTGACACACACTGTTTTCAATTGATAAAAAATGGCCCCTCAATTTTTAATTTTTCATTAAAGTTCATCAATCATTACATGCAAGTTTTGTTCGAGTCATGTAAATTGACTAAAATATTGCCTTAATTTTGATCACTTTGGATGAAATTTTAATAAAAGAGACTAATTTTGATGAAAAAAATAAATCTAGAGACTACTATGGATGAATTGAAATTAAGTGAATATTAATTGTGAAATAAGCAAATTTAAATCATCAAAAGTGATACTTCCTCCATTTACCTAAACTGAGATCCACTTACTAATTAATAACACAAAGTAATAGCAAGTAGAAGGTGGGATTTATTTAAAAAAAATAATAAAAGAAAAAGATGTGATTTCCAACAAATCGATACGTAATGGAAAATTTTAACCTAATTTATACATAGTATAACTTGTTTAAAAACTTTGGTAATCTTGAACTGGTGATTGTAATATTTGATCTATCATACAGAATCGAATATCTAATCATTGTTTTATTTTTTAATTAAGGGTCCATCTACACCTTTACTTTTAAATATTGAGAAGCACTTATGTGTCCCTGGGCATCGTGCCCCCACTCATATATATATATATATATATAATTTTTTTTTTTTATGTTTATTCTTCCTTTTTTTTTTTTTTTTTTCTTTTTTCTCTCTCTTTTTCTTTCCTTATCTTTTTTTTTTTTTCTTTCTTTTCAATTTCTTCTCACATCTCTTAAGATTAATAATTTTTTTTCAATTTCTTCTCAATTTCTACACTTAATCAACAATACTACAAATTTTGGATTCTTATAGTTCTAAAATCTAGGGTTTCTTGTATCAACAATGGAGAAAGATTTTAACAATAAACAAGGTAAAGTATTTGGCTGAAAACAAGAACTTATATGTAAGTAATACTTTTGAAGTATTAATGATTTGTTCTGTAGGTATTACAAAATTACATGATTGAATAATATGTAAGTTATACCTTCAAAATATTATGAAAATACTTTTGAGGTATTACGATTTGTAATACCTGAAAGGAACATATGTAATACTTATAAGATATTTATGTAATATTTGAAAGGAATATGTTTAATGCCTATAAAGTACTTATGTAATATTTGAAATGAACATGGTTAATACCTGTAAGGTATTTATATAATATTTGAAATGAACATGTGTAACACCTATAAGGTACTTATGTAATATTTGAAATGAACATATGTAATACCTATAAGGTACTTATGCAATACTTCAAAGGAACTTGTGTAATATCTATGAGGTACTTATGTAATACCTGAAATGAAAATGTATAATACTTAAAGTGAACATGTGTAATATCTGTAAGGTAATTATGTAATACTTGAAATGAACATGTGTAATGCCTGTAAATCATGAAATTTCAAATGTTTCATCTTCTTCCTCAAAATCAGCAAATCATGATTTCATATTATTTGAAATAATTGATTTTTAATGTTTTAAAATTATTGTAATAAATTGTGATTTGAAATTAATTATCTAAATCTATGAAAATGAGTAAAAGAGAAGAGGAGGAAGAAAAAACTCAATAAATGACTTTATGAAGATTTGATGAAGAATAAGAACAAGAATATAGAGAAGAAGAATAAGAACAAGAAGATAGAGAACAAGTAATATATATAAACCATATATGCACCAGGGGCACGGATCCTAGATCCGTACCCCCAACCAGAACCAGCGCGTGGGCCGCTTTTACGTGCATCCATGCACGACTACACCATAGCTGGTGTGCACTACACACCACCTGAATTTTATACTTTAAGGTATCACTCATTACTCTTAAGGTATCACACATTTATTCGTAAGGTACCACACCGTTTCTCTTAAGGTATTAATGTAAAAACAGTGCTGCTTTCTTCTTTTTCCTCTTTTTTTTTTCTTCTCTCTCCTTCTTCTTCTTAATCTCTTTTCTTATCAATTTGTTATTCTTCTTATTTGTTTTGTACATTATTCTTCTTCTCTATCTTCTTGTTCTTATTCTTCTTCTCTATATTCTTGTTCTTATTCTTCATCAAATCTTCATAAAGTCATTTATTGAGTTTTTTCTTCCTCCTCTTCTCTTTTACTCATTTTCATAAATTTAAATAATTGATTTCAAATCACAATTTATTACAATAATTTTAAAACATTTGAAAATCAATTATTTCAAACAATATGAAATCATGATTTGTTGATTTTGAGGATTTTTTTTGAAATTTTAAGATTTTTCAATGAAGATAATAGTTGTATGCTCTTAAGGTATTACACATATTTATTTCAGGTATTACATAAATATCTTACATGTATTACACATGTTCTTTCAAGTATTAAAAAATACCTTACAGGTATTACACATGTTCCTTTCAAGTATTACACTTACCTTATAAGTATTACATATGTAATTTTATAATACCTGAATAGTATATATCTAGTACTTATAGATCATATCAATAATACCTTAAAAGTATCACTGGTCATAAGCAATCATATATCAATGTTTTAGGGTAATTATGATTTATAAAATAATGAACAATCAGAATTTTTGTAATACATGTAGAACATATATGTAATACCTATAGAATACACCAATAATACCACATACTTTTTTTCATAATATCTTGGAGGTTTTACTTACATATAATTCAACCATGTAATTTTATAATACCTGAAGAGTATATATGTAGTACTTATAGATCATATCAGTAATACTTGAAAGGTATCACCGATCATATATCAATATTTTGGGATAATTCTGATTTATAACATCATGAACAATCAGAATTTTTATAATACCTGTAGAACATATATGTAATACCTATAGAATAAACCAGAATTTTAAATACAAGATTTTCATCATCTTCTTCCACAAAATTTATTCAAAATCATATTACTCAATTAATAACCAACTATGGTGTTTGTTGCATCAATTATCTCGTATGTTGCTATGAATAGGATTAAGATAGAGTTTTAAGTTATAAGAAAATAAAAACCCTAGATTTTTATACACATTAGGAAGAAAAAAACTTGTTGGAGTATTAGAAAAATAAGAACCCTAAATTTGTAGCAATCGTGTGAAGAAATTAAGAAGGAAGAAAGAAAAAAAGAAAAAGAAAAGAAGGAATAATGCCACAGGAAGAAGTAAGAAAAAAAAAAGGAGTATTGCGTAGGGGAGAGAAAAAAAAGAAAAAAAATTTAAAAAAAACAAAAAAAGGAGTGGAGAGGGTGCAACATAGAAGAAAGATAAAAAAAAGAAAAAAAAATTAAAAAAACAAAAAAAGAAGTGGAGTAAGTCGGGGCCACGAATCCTAGGATCCGTGCCCAAAGGGCACACAAGTGTCTCAAAGCAAATTTCTAGTCAAACACTCAAATTAAAATAATTCGGTTTAAATGAACTGAATCGGACAAAGATATCAAAATAAATATGTGGAAAACATTGTGTTAGGATTTCGATGTTTAGATTTTGATGAGACAAAACATATATGTAATAGGAAGTTTTGAGTACCCCATTTTTCACAATATTTAAGCGAATATATAGACTAGGTTTAAGTCTAATTTTAAGTGCTGGAAGATGGAGGTTTGACAAGGATAAAGCTGCATCTAAGCCTTTCAGAAAAGAAGCTGCTGCAAGAAGGCAGATACAGCATCGCTGCAAGAAGACAGAACATCACTGCAGCTAAGTAAGAAAGAACGACATGCAGCATCGCTGCAAGAAAAAGATACAGGAGTACTTCAAGAAATAAGATACAACAGTACTGTCATAAGATATTGCAACCAGGTTGTAATTACAGTAGCACTGCAAGATAATATTAGCTGCATGAAGACCTAGGATACAGCGTGAAGCTTACAGTTTAGATAAGTCAATCAACGCCAATTACAACAAGAAGTATCCTGCAATTCTAGGAAGGATAAATGCAGTACGAGAAATGAAGATTCAAGCAAGAATAAATAGAGCCGTTCCAGAGAAGATCAAAGTTGCAGATACGGAGCCAATACAAAGATGCCACATGGACTGACGCGCTGCAGAAAGCTGCTAGCCGCAACTGCCGCATTAAATGCTCCAAAAGAAAAAGTCAAGTCGCATTAAATGCGAACCATGCCTTTGGTCAAACTACTTCAAATTCAAAAGAGAGATGTCTTCTTCAACGGACATCTTCTCCTTCAAGTATAAATAGAGGATGAACAACACTGAAGCTGACTACTGACTAACTGAAGCATCTACGCTAAAACTCTCAAGTTTACAAGATTCAAACATTCAAGTTTCCAACAGTTTCAGTCACTCAACCTCTGTGAAGTGAAGCAAGTTTAGTGCTGAAAGATCCATCAACGGATTCAGAAGCCAGTACACCGCACCAGTTGAAGAACTCGTTTATATTCTTTTAACCTTACTGCTGTGTGCTTAGGTTGTTTTAGAGGTGTCGAGCAGTTGATAGGAGAAATCCTTGCTGTTTGTATAGTTGTCTACAGTTCGACAGCTTCCTTGTGTGAGAGTGTCGAACTCTGTGTGGGTTATCCTTTGAAGTTTGCAGTTGCTGTGTGTACGCTGGACTTTAGTAGGTTGTTGCTTTGTAAAGTTGATAGATTGTTAGGAGGGTCCTGTAATTCAATCTTGCTTAACAAAGTTCCTGCTCGAGGAGCAGTAGAGTGGACGTAGAAGGATTACACCACCTTCGAACCACTATAAGCCATACGTGTTTATTGCTTTATTTATCTGTGCTTTCAACCTTCTGTTTCTTATATATCTCATGAGCATAAAACGTTTTTGAAAGAAGTATATTGAGAAAATCAGTCTTGTGTTATAAATTATATTTTTCCGTTGTGCATAAAACTCCAAGTGACAGCATGCAGCACTGCATCCTAGTGCTGTAAGCAGTAACGGTCTGACGCTGCAAGTTCAAGTAACTTGTAGAGTAGAAAGGTTTTTCAAAGATTTATAAAATCGACCAAGGTTCATTCACCCCTCATCCCTCTAAACCTCGGACGCCACTTGGGACCAACAAGTGGTATTAGAGCAAGTTGGGTTAAAAGCCAACTTATCTGGTCACCTACCCAGATCCACCTTAGTCTCGCTGTTTTCTTTGCATTCAAAAACTCATTCTTATAACATATCATGGATTTCTCTAATCACAAGTTACCTATGTTTTCCATAGAGGAATATGACGATTGGAAGATAAGAATGCAGACACATCTTTCAGCAATGAATGATAAAATGTGGACGGTCATCACTGAAGGACCAATCATACCTACGAAGGTGAATCCAATGTTTGGAAGAGACCAAGCAGAAAGAGAGCAGCCACCACTGAACTTTCTGCCCAAACCACGACAAGAGTGGAATAACGAAGACAGGAAGAGAGCCAACTTAGATAATGTGGCAAAAAATGCTCTCTTCATCACTTTGGATAAAGGCACGTTTAGCAAAGTCAAATCCTGCTCAACATCTAAAGAAATATGGGAAAAGCTAGAGCAAATATATGAGGGGACTGAGCTCACTAAAGACAACAAGATCCCCAACGCTACCCAACTATTCGAGTTCTTCGAAATGAAGAAAGAAGAGACTCTTGAGCAACTAGACTTAAGATTCACATCTATTGTGAATGAACTAGAAGCTCTGGGCAAACACTACATTCAGAAGGAGAAAAACATGAAAGTGTTAAGAGCCCTGCCCGCGGAGTGGGACAGCAAGACCACTGCCATGAGAGTGTCCATGGATTTAAAATTCATGAGTACATTCGACCTATTCTCCGATCTCAAAGCGTTCGAATATGACATCAACAGACGGAGAACGGAGTCCGATGAATCGAGCTCCAAAGTTACAGCGCTAACTGCCAGAGGTACCAAGGATACAGCAACCACTGGTTGTAGTAAACAGACTGAGGTTACAGCAGAACCAATCAGAAAGAGACACCTCATCATGCAAAGGACTGCCTTCCCAACGGGCAGAAAACTACCTGATGCCTATATATAGGAGTCTGATTTACAAAAAAAATAGACAACGATTATATACAACCAAGAGAGAACTAAAAAGCAGATAGACGCACAAGCTTACACTCTCAAGTTAATCAGACTGAGCAAGCAGCAAGCCAACTACCTTTGTGATCTTCTGACGTTCAAGGAGCTTGCTGCATTTGATTGTGTTTTAAACCTTTCACTTTATTCTAAGTCTAATAGGAGTCGCTTAGGTAGGAGTTGAAACTGCTAAGTTGTAATCTCTCTGAAGAAGAAAAAGGATCCTGTGTGGGTCGGTTAACCTGTGTGGAGATCCTGTGTGGATCGATAGTTGGTCACTGTGCAGCTACCTGTGTGGATAGAACTGACAGTTTGTTTAGAGTTTAGTTTGTGTTAGCTGAGTCTATTGTAAATCAAACTAGCTTTAACAAAGTTTCTCCTTATGAAGGAGTAGAGAGGACGTAGAGGGATTACTCCACCCTTGAACCTCTAAAAGCTCGCTTGTGTCTCTCATAGCTTTCTATCTATCTATCTGCATCTGAGCATACTGCATTAAAAGCGCGTTTCGAAAAACATAAGTATTTCCGCTGTGCATTACATTCTCTGACTAAGTCCTGAGGTCACTGCCTGAGCAGGAACCTGTCGAGCAATAAGCTTACTAGCTACCTGTTCATCAGGGACTTAACATTTCTTGGAGTAAAAGTTGAAAATTTGATAAGGTTAATTCACCCCCCTCTTAACCTTATACCATTGGGACCAACATTAGAGTTGGGATTTGAGGCATGTTATACCCCAAAAACACATAAGCCCTTCTCTTATATGTAATATGGTAGAAACGTCACCAAACTCTTATCATTAAATCATGGATTCATTATTGTCCATTAAGTTTCTTCCCGTGTCTGGGCCCCGGCCATAGGACAATAATGTTCGTACTTTGAAAATAATTCAAATGAAATTTAGGAGTTATATAATTTTTAAAAAATAAGCCTATGTCATAAGGATATTTTATTGATGATGAATTAACTTATACTAGAGTTCTGTACATCCTTATTTTTTGTTAGACCACATTAGACTAATTTACTCATTTTAGTACGTACGTATTAAATACTTAGTAGGAAATCAGATGTTTATGGCTATAAATTAAATCGACGTGTTTTGATAATTGGGAAATCAATATTTAAAAAATTTATTGATTAAAAATTATTTTCGAATTCATATATATATTTTGTTGTGGTTAATTAGACTGTCGGGCACATTTATATTTAATCGTAGATTAAGGCTAGGATTTGGACAAATTAAAGACAGAAAAATCATAATAATGTTGTATCAAACATAATGTTTTTTGTCTCGCATATAATCGTGACCCGACACATTTACAATCCTAAATACCCGCCACAAGCTCCGGGCAATAATTAGACATAAATAAGCATTATGCATCATTAATAATGGGAATGGACATGGCCATGTGCATGATTGTGAGCCGTACATGAAATAATTTAAGATCCGTATTTGTACCCAAATTGTCCAAATCCTAGGTTCTCTGGATTAGCATACAATTCACTCATTATACATTGTACTGAAATATTTCTCCAATAATTCACCATGATTAATTCTCTATTTATTATTATTATTATTATTATTATTATTATTATTATTATTATTATTATTATTATTATTATTATTATTATTATTATTATTATTATTGTATTCGTGTACTGTAAATGTGTGCTTTGCTATTTTATGCCATACAAAATAGATTGTAGCTATATATGTCGATATTTATATGTAATTACGTATAAATAAGAGATAATTAAATATTATGTTGTTGGAAAATTGGTTGTTATAAGTGGTGGGTGACACTACTTTAACCAATAATTAAAGTGGCTAAATGTTAATTTTTTTAAGGATTGGATGCCAAAAGATTACTCTACGTTTGTAGTAGATAATCTAAACATTTTGAATCACTCAAAATCAATTTTTTGTGAGTGACAAATTAAGCATCTAAGTTGGTCACTTGTAATGAGAATGTGAAGATCTTGAGTGTGAGAAAAAAGCTTAATTATACCATATAGAAAAATGGACCTTATAAATACAAGCATTAAAGAAGTCATGTGAAGTGACTTAATAATTAATACACTCTTGGAGTAGTATGCTTGTACAACACACACACGCGCGCGGGACTCAGCTCTTCCCGATCCTAGATCCGACCCGACCTTAGTCGTGGACCTTGATCTTTGGACATTGGGCGAATGATGGGTTTTGCCTGACCCGCTGCTACAGCATCGTGGACTGGTTGCTGCATTGCAGTACCCAGTCGTTGATACAGCCCGTTGCAGCATTCGGCAGAGGTTACAACGTGTTGCTTCCAGCCCGACTGTGGATGCAGTGTCAAGTTGCAGCTTATGTTTTTTGTTGTCATTTCAATTTTTGAACGGGACGTTTCCTTGTGTTTAAAGACCTGTTAGTGGTCAGTTACTTCCCATCATTCTCAAGTGTAACCAAGGATGAAAATATCGTGATATATCGCGGATATATGGCAGATACAGATATTGCGATATGGATATTAGGAGGTAATATTTATTTTCCTGGGTATCCCTGATATATCGTGAATATATCGCAAAATATCATTGTCTCTATCGATATTGGTTCAGTGTAGAATAAAACTGGATAGAAATCAAAAATATCGCGAATTATTGCAACAACACCAAAAATCGCAATTTTTTATTAAAAAAAGTTGATTTTGTAATTATTTTCCTAATTTGAAGTATGTATTTTTGTTCCATTGATTCAATGAATATGAGTAGCAATGATCCTAGTGATATGTCTCAAAATTCATATGTTCTTAATACCTATGAAAGTTCACAAATTGGTTGGACTAATCAAAATGTTTTTGATCACCCACATCCTCAAATGTCTTATGGAGGCTAAAATGAATATCAACAATATGATTGGATTAGTATACACTATCCAATTCATGGTGAAGCAGTTGGACGAGATATAGCAACTTATAAATGACATGTGTATAATTATATTAATAAATACTCTAATATGATGAGTTGGTATCAGTATTGTTTGGATCAAGATGACATTCCATCTACTATGTTTGAACCTCGTAGGCCATTCTTTTGGTACTAGTATATTATGTGATGTAATTTTAGTAATTTTGTCTTGTATTATATAATATTGTCAGTTTTCATTCGAAATAAAAATATTTATAATGTTTATTATCTATATGTTAGTTTTAAATATATTATTTTAATGTGATTTTGAGTGGAATATATGTGTAATGATGTGTAAAAATAATTCCTAAAAATTCATATTAAATTTTCAAAATTTTAATAAGATTTCCGTTGTTTTTTCATATTTTTTGCGATATCGATATGTGGTATCGATATATCCATCGATGTATCCGTAAAATCAAAATTGCGATATGACATGCGATATCGATATTTTCATCCTTAAGTGTAACTCCCCTAGTGGAGACCTATAAATAGGGGTCGTCATAAATCATTTTTCAACACTTGAAAACATACGAACATCAAGCTTTCCATTTGCATTTGCTTAGTTCTCTAAACACCAAAGTTCGTCAAAGCTTTTGAGATTGTGGTGCTACATCTCAAAAGACGTAGTCGTTTTATCTTTGGGAGACGATACACACGATCCAATGAACACTACCATAGGGTATCTCGTCTTAAGGATAGAGATCTTTCTCAACTCGACTTATTGTTGTTGCATCCTTGTAATAGAATAAATTGCAATATAAGTTACTGTTTTTATTTATTTTTGTGTTCAATAGGTTCTGGTCTAAAACAGTGCATCATTGTAACCAACATATGTACCATATTTTCGAACCGAACCGTTCCATGGAATGTATGGTGGGTTTAAATTAGTGAAGAAAAAATATTACATTTGAATCGGTTAAAAATCTAGTTTCAATGATTCAATTGGTCAAACTCAGTTTTTAATAGTTCAATTGGTCAAAATGTAGTTTGTATTTATATTCTGACATTTAAGAAAACGAAAAATTTTACGTTAGAAAAAAGAAGAAGAAGAAGGTAATATTGATAGGCTGATTAGATAATTAGAAACGTTAGTAATCGGTGATAAAATTGGCCACGATCATTAGTCCAATTATCATAAAACGATTAGGCTGCTAGAAAAAAAAAAAGTGATTTTTCTCAAGTAAAATTATAAAAGATGCCAAATGAACTTTAGGTTGTATTTGAATTTGAATGATTTTGAGGATGAATTTAAAAATTTATAGCAGAAAATCTATTGGCCCGTGATGTTTGGTTGATATGAATTTGAAATCTAACATTTTCATTTTAATTTACTAAACAATTTAGTATATATTTTTAGTACATTTTAATTTGGGTCTAATTTGAAATACATTCATTTCAAATCTTATATTTCAAATCACTTTAATCAAAACACAAACCTACTGATTTTGTTTTTATGTATGTGGTCTTATGTGTTTTACTTTTATTTTTCAGATCAGATAGAATTATAGCTCTGTTAGCATTTTGATTAATCAGAGATTTCATTTGTGAACATTTTTCTCCTAAGAAAAACACAAAAAAAGCCGAACGAGACAACAAACTTGCACAAGAAATTGATTGAATGACGTTTCCATGTAATATTGAATTAGCTCTACATATAGTACAAAAATTGGTGGTGAAAATCTTGATCACAGATCTTCAATTTCAAAGATCAACAACAATGTTAAGAAGGGTTACTCTACTTTGCAACAATCTCCTAAACAATGTATCTAACCCTGCCTCAATTTCTTGCATACAAGATTCAAGATTTTGTAGGCTACTTTGCACCATTTGCTTATCAACAACCTTGGAATCATCATTTCTAAGAAGATTACTTAGAGCAAAATCAACACATCCCACTTCACTAATGCCATTGTTATCCTTGGTAGAAGCCACAGATTTTGCAAGCATCAGCCTTGAAACCAGGTTCCACCCACTGGACTTGATGATCGACGACGAAAAGAACACCAAAGTACATTTGAAGATGGCAATGGTGAGGCTAGAAGCTTCCTTTAAAGCAGCAATGAAATTACTTTCATGATCTCCAGTTCCACTAGTTGAAAGATTTGATGATGACCCAATATTCTTGCGCTCTCAAGATTCTTGAGGGTTTTGAGGCTCTTTGCTATACACTTGTTCATCTTCTTTCTGAAGCTAAAGTATGAAGCTATATCACTCTGAATGCTTGAATCCAAACCCTTTCTTCTCAATACAGATTGAAGGGTTTGGACATTTTCCCTCATCATCTGACCCAATTCTTTGATTGCGTTGTAAGAATCCAGCAGCTCCACCGAGCCCGAAAGCGATTCTTGGATCGATTTTTCATCTTGATGATGAAGAGATGGAGAGTGTGTGAACTGTTCAATGGCGATATGGAGATTAGCAAGTGTTAGAAGAGCAGATTTGATGGCTTCTGAGGTGATTGGATCTGTTTTCAAGAGATGAGAAGAAATGTGCAAAGATTTGTGCTTTTCCAAATCACCTTCAAAGCCATTGGAATTGATGGGGTGTAATTTATGTAAACCCAAATCATGTACTGTTTTATTTCATTTTTTCGTATAAATCAAAATTTGTATAATGCCTTATCCCATTTAGTGTAACATCAGAAACAAAAGTGACATTTTTTTAAAGCAATTTTGTCAATTATTTGGACTTGTATTGGAAACATAAGAAAACTATCATTTATGCTAAAATAGTAGTTCTTTATATGAAGGCAAAAACTTATATACCCTATGGGTTACTGTATCCCAAAGGTATTTATTTGGTATTAGTTGTATATTCATAAAATATTAGTGGTGTATCATTGAAATTTAGTTTTACACTTATAAGATATTAATTTTTATAATTGAAATATATGTTTTAGTAAAATATATTAATTGTATATGTTTTAGTGAAATGTATTGGTGAAATATATAGTTGTATTCATAAGATATAAGATAGATTAAATTAATGGATAAGCACATACAATTACATTAAACATGCAGGTAGCGTACATTTAAAAAGTACCTTTAGTATCAAACTTAGAATGATATTTATCTACGTTATACTTTGTTTTCTTATTTTAATTCCATTAAAATGTAGGGAATTAAAATGTAGCATATATCAAATCCTCTAAGGGTGCATTTGGATGGTGGATTTGAGAAGAGATTTGAAATTCATGGTAGTAAATCCATTGATGGTGTTTGGATGGATGTGGATTTCATATCCACCACTTTCATTTTGAACTAACTTTGGAGTCATTTTGATGGATTTCAAATCCACTCCAACTTGAGTGGATTTCAAATTCTTTCATTTCAAATCCTAAATTTCAAATTACTCTATCCAAACACAACCTAAGAGTTCATTGTAAATAACAATTCAAGTTTTTTTTTGCCACAGTTAAGTAAGTAATTTTTTTTTTCGGTTGCAACTAATCATCTCACCTTTGCGTGAGTTGCAATTTACCATCTGAGATTACCAGATATTCATTTTTCGATCAAATTTATTCATGTGTCTCGCACGCCCTTTATTATTATGAGTATATTTATCTTTTTAAAATTTTCAAGTTGCAATTAATGATCTCAACTTTGCGTGAGTTGCAATTTATATCTCAACTTTGCGCGAGTTATAATTTACCATTTGAGACTACCAAATATTGTGATAAGCTACTCTGATCCACTCTCAAATATTTTGATATTAAGTTTTAAATAATCAACCAAAAAAGTAGTATTTGGATTTTTTTTTATATTCTTCTATCACTATTTATTTATTTTCATTCCTTCAATTTAAATTGTAGAAATGAGAGAATGCAAATATTCTATAATATACTTATATACAAAAGAAATTATAATAAAAACTCATGCGTTACATAAATTTAATTAATAGTCAAATATTTCATGGGAGCTCATATCTAGTAACACAAAAAATGTAAGCATCGATATCAATTTAAACATAACAATTTTCAAGATCAATTTTCAAATAACAAACTGTGGAATGTAAAAAAAAGAAAAGAAAAAACATAACAATTTTCAAGATCAATTTTCAAATAACAATCTGTGGAATGTAAAAAAAAGAAAAGAAAAAGGAAGGACCTCAAGTCAACTGCCAAGTCTTTCAATCTTTTTCACCACACCAATTTCTTTGCTTAAATAGTTTTTCATTTCTGTGAGTTGATGTTGATACTGTAATAAATATACAAACATATTTCAAGATAAAGAATATGAGATAGCAGCAATAAATTTTTATAGGAAAGGGCCAAGAATACCATAAAATATATAATTTATTACCTTTTGTACCATGTACTATAATGTAAAACCTTTTTCTACTATAAAATATAAGTTGTGATCATTTTTTACCACTTTTTTGACCGAGTCAAATGTGAATAGTGCATGATAGGAAATAAGATTGATTTGTACTTTGTGTGCAGAGTAATGAGATTGAAATAATAATAATCATATGATATATAGTATATGTTTTTTTTTGTCTATTTAGGCACTACAAGTTTCATTTTCATTTTTAATATTTAGGCCTTAGTCACCCGAAGATTTTGGGGTGAATATAAAAAAATGAGTGAAGTTGTAAAAATTTTGTGTAAAACAACGAAGATTAGAAAATAAATTTGTTGGAAAAAATAGACGAATAATTCTTAGTTTTAGGGTTACACGAAGATTATACTGTAAAACAACGTTAAACGAATTTTTTAAAAAATCTTCTTTTAACCTTAAAAAATGTTCGTAAATAAATTTTTGAAAAAAATAGGCGAATAATTCTAATTTAGAGTTAAACGAAGTTTATGATGTTGCAAAACAAAGTTAAACGAACTTTTTGGAAAATCTTCGTTGAACCCCTATTTTTCAAAATCTTCGTTTAACCTTAATTTTCAAAAATCTTCGTTAAACCATAATTTTGATAAATCTTCATTTAACCCTATTTTTCTAAAATATTCGCTTAATCCCTATTTTTCAAAATCTTCGTTTAACCTTAATTTTCTATAATCTTCGTTAACCCTATTTTTCTAAAATCTTTGTTTAATCCTATCTTTCAAAATCTTCGTTTAACCATAAATTCAAAATCTTCATTTAACACTAACATATGAAAAATCTTTGTTTAACCCTAATTTTTAAAATCTTCGTTTAACCCTAACATATGAAAAATATCGTCTAACTCTAATCTTCCTTTAACCCAAATTTTCAAAATTTTCGTTTAACCCTAACATATGAAAAATATGAGTCTAACCCTAATTTTCTTATTGTTCGTTTAACCTAATTTTCATAATTGAGTAGGAAATTCCTCAAAAATATTTGTTGAGAGGAGTGCATTGATGTTGATTTGACATGGGTAGTTGGAGGCTCATTAAATCTCTTCATCAAAATGAGCCCACATCTGAAAAAAGTTGTATTTTTCTGAATAAGTGATATTTTTGGGTATTTTATTATATTAGGTGGTATATTGGGATCCTATTATATGTGTTGTGGTATATTGGGATGCTGTCCTATAAATTTTAATTGGTAATCTAATTATCATCACTTCAAAAAAGAATTATATTAGCTTGAAAAAAATTCGCATTTAATGAATCCTTTTAGGATGAAGAATACTGTTAAAAACAGTATGACAGAGAAATATGATATTCCACAAAATTTAGAATTATTAAATAATTGGACTATTCCTAAAGTAAAACCAAATAAAATTTATCAAATAGGTAATTTTGAAAAAATAGAATTTAAACAGTTGGTTAAAACTACTGAATCTTCTATTTCCCTTGATAATCAAGAAATAATATTAAATTTACTTGATAAAAAAAATATTTTACCTTTTATGAAAACACATAATTATATACATATTGGCTTAGTACAAATAGCATTTAGGCCTTTAACATTAAAAGGTTTACCAGAAAGCTTTATAGCAGCTTTAAGAGATGGTAGGAATAAAACATGGAATAAATCCCTTATGAGAATAATTCAATCTAGTCTTGCACATGGACCAGTTTATTTTGATGTTTATCCCTTACTGATAATAATATATTAAGTGCTTTTAAATGTTAAAACTCATGGATATGATTATATTCCAGGTTCTGAAATAATTTGTATATGTTATAGAATTTACTATAAACCTTTATATACTGTGAATCCAAAATGCAAATTAATGGATAAAAGTATAAATGAAACCATTCTTATTGAAACAAATTTCAATAGATCTAATATCTCTACTAGAAGAGCTATTAAATTGGAAGAAATAAACTTTGTTGGTCCCAGTGGTATAAGATTAAGAGGGGGGGTGAATTAACCTTATCAAATTTTCAACTTTTGCTCCAAAGAATATTAAGTCCCTGATGAACAGGTAGCTAGTAAGCTTACTGCTCGATAGGTTCCTGCTCAGGCAGTGAACTCAGGACTTAGACAGAGAATGTAATGCACAGCGGAAATACTTATGATTTTCAAAACACCTTTTTAATGCAGCATGCTCAGATGCAGATAGATGGATAGAAAGCTATAAATAACACAAACAAACTTATAGAGGTTCAAGGGTGGAGTAATCCCTCTACGTCCTCTCTACTCCTTCACAAGGAGGAATTTTGTTAAAGCAAGTTTGATTTACAATAGACTCAGCTAACACAAACTATACTCTAAACAAACTGTCAGCTCTATCCACACAGGTAGCTGCACAGTGACCAACTATCGACCCACACAGGATCTCCACACAGGTTAACCGACCCACACAGGATCCTTTCTCTTCTTCAGAGAGATTACAACTTAGCAGTGTAAACTTCTGCCTAAGCGACTCCTATCAAACATAGAATAAAGTGAAAGATTTAAACACAATCAAATGCAGCAAGCTCCTTGAACTTTTAAAGATCACAAAGGTAGCTGGCTTGCTGCTCCTCAGTCTGATTAACTTGAGTGTATAAGCTTGTGCTTGTAAGAGATTTGCTTCGGGTCTGTTTGCTTCTCAATTCTCTCTTGGTTGTATATGTTCGTTTTTCTTTGTATATTAGACTTTCATATATATAGGCATCAGATAGTTTTCTGCCCGTTGGAAAGGCAGTCCTTTGCATGATGAGGTGTCTCTTCCTGATTGGTTCTGTCGATCTTCTGACACTTGTTCTGAAATGCCTTCATTCTGTTCTGCAACTGCTTTGTCCTTTGTCTGCACAACTTCATTTTGCAGACTGCTTGTACTGTGTCCTTACTGCTTTTTCACACATGGCAGATTCTGATTTGTTAGAACTGGAGTGACTCTACTGGCTAGTCAGGTTGCATTGACTCTGATGTATCTGATAGTATCCTCTTCGAGTAAGTCAGCTTCCTTGACTATCTCCAGGTTCCTTGTAGCATCCTTTTTGAGCAAGTAGGTCAGCTTCCTTGACTATCTCCAGGTTTCTTGTAGCGTCCTCTTCCAGCTTTGATTACTGGTTGCTTGATACAGTATGCAGGTAGCAGGGACTCGGCTTCCTGGTTACTTGGCAGAATCTTCAAATCTTTCCAACATCCTTGCCTTAGCATATTTACATATAAAACTTATCCAGATAGCTAAAGTTCTAGTCTATTACATGTTTTGTCTCATCAAAATCTATTACATTTCATCCTATCAAACTTTCCAGAAAAATGGACAATAGAGCAAGAAGTTTTTAAAGAACCTCTTATAAATAAAGAATTGAAAAATATAATTCAAACATAAGAAGGAACAATTCAAATTCAATTTTTAAATGAACAAAAAAAATTATTACTTCCATCTTCTATATCTAGAAATAATTCTATGTTTAAAACTAGAACAACAGATTCATATATTTCACCCTTAGATTATTGGGTAAATTTATCACAAATATCTAGAGCTTCTACTTCTCAAATAAGAGAAGAAATAGAATCAAAAAGAAATAAAAAAACATTCTAATGAAGAAGTTTTTATTGATAGAAATAATATTGTCAGAGATTATAATTATGGAAATATCCATAAAGAAAGTGACACTATGTCAGATGCCCCATTTAGTCTTTAATGATTAAAAAACAAATTAATTTTCAAAAAGGATCACCTGCTAGACAAAAAATTAGTCAAGAATTTAAAAATTCTAAATGGATATTTTTCATAAAATGGTTTTTTGAAAATTTATTTGAAAATCTTGAATAAATTAAAAAAGAATTTTATAATCATTGTAAGGAAAAAAATACAATAATATTTTTTGTTCCTTGGTTTATAAAAACATATATAATAAATCAAATTTTGCTTTTAGAACGAACATATAAATTAACTATTGGACAAGAACAAAAATCTTTGTATCCTCCTAGTACTTCTTTTCAAATGGAGAAAAATAGTAAAATAATGAATTTTCTTACAGCCTTTTCAAGATTAATTGAGAATGATACTTTACAGGTTAGTATAAACCACATAAATGTGTTAATGGAAAAACAAAATTATACTAATTTATATTTAAATATAATAGGAGAAGAATTATGTTCTTTACATAACAAAATAGAAACCATAGTTTCTATTATAAAACAAATTAAACCACACATACATATTGAAGATAAAAAAAGAAAAAAATATAGTTTCGATTGCATCTGCATCTATACAACCACCTCCAGAAATAAAAGATTTTAAATTAAAATCAACAAAAAATAATTTAGAAGAATTGATTATTGAATTAACTGAAAAATTCAAAGGTCAAAATATTTCCACTTTAGATAATGAAGTTGAACCTTTTGATCCTTCTAAAGATATAATAAATAAAATGAAGTGGGCTGATAGACCTACTCAACAAAGATATTATTATAGTAGCCCGACTCCTATTGATGTTCTTCATGAGAACAAGACTTTTTCTCAGAAAGCAGTTATAATAGAAAGAGTATATATGAATAGAATTTAGATGATTGTGCTGATGGGCGTATTTATAATATAGCTCATAAAATGCTTATGTATAGTACTGTCTATATAACAACAGGAAATACTGATAGTAATATTGCTAAAATGATCATAGCAGGATTTACTGGACAACTTAAAGATTGGTGGGATAATTATTTATCTCAAATAGCAAAAAATATAATTTTAACCTCTGTTAAAATTGAAGATAATAATCAAATTAGTAATGTTGTTTATACATTAATAATGACTATAATTGAACATTTTACTGGAAAATTGTAGATAATAGCGAAAATATTCATACTCTTCTTAATAATACAAGATGTAAAACTTTAACAGATTTTAAATGGTATAAAGATACTTTTCTTTCTAAAGTTTTTGAACTTCATGACTGTAATAACAGTTACTGGAAAGTTAAGTTTATTGATGGTTTTCCAGGTTTTTTTGCTGAAAGAATTAAAATAATTCTTAGAAAAGATAATCTTAATATTCCTTATGATAATTATACATATGGAAATTTAATAAGTGTTTGTGTTCAAGAAGACTTAGCCCTTTGTAATGAATTAAAACTGAATAAACAAATTAAAAAACAAAGTCTTATAGAAAGAAAACAATTAGGATAATTTTGTGACCAATTTGGAATGGAAACATTTAAAAAGAATAGATATGAAAATTACTACAAAAATAAAAATATTCTAGAAATTCTAGAAATAAAAATGAAAAATATTATAATAAAAGAAGATATTTCTCTGAAAAATTTAGAGAGAAAAAGAAAAGAAGAAAAGAAACCTTTAATATAAATAAAGGAAATAAGGATAAGAAAAATATTATTTGTCATAAATGTCATAAATCAGACCATTATGCTAATGAATGCTGGACTAAGACAAAAATAAATAAATTAAAAATTGATGAAAATATTAAGCAAACTTTATTACAAGTTATGATAGAATCTGATTCAGATAATAAATCAGAAGAAGAATTATCATATTATTCTGGTAAATTAAGAAATTCAGATAATGAAAGTTTTTCCTCAGATAATGAAGAATGTAATAATTATATGCAAAGACAAACTTGTATAAATCATATCAGTAATACTGATGAAAAAGGAGATGAGTTTTATAAACTTTTATTTCAATTTCAGGATTTAAATATCAATACTACAGATAACAATTCTTTTATAAAATTATTAAAAAATATTAAAGATCCTGAATTAAGGTCAAAAATCATTGATCAAATTGAAAATACATCATCTATAAGTAATACTAAAAAAGAAGAAATCAATATTTCTATTCCAAATCCAAATCAAACATATTCTATGAAAGAAGTTCATAAAATATTAAAACAAAAATATGGAAATAAGAAACCTACAACTATTGAAGAATTATTAATAGAAATTAATAATCTAAAAATTGAAGTAAAAGATCTTCAAAAATGTAATATGAATATTCATAATAGATTACCCATAATAGAAAAAGAGAAAATTATGGAGAAATAAGAATTTGTTGAATTAAAAGAACAACAAGAAAATTTCTTGTCTATGATAGATAAAAATAGATATTCAAAAGAAATTATTCAGATCATGAATATTTTTACATCACAAAAGTGGTATACAAAAATTACTCTTTTAATTGAAAAAAATTATCAAAAAGAATTCATTGTTATGATTGACAGTGGTACAAATTTAAATGTTATACAAGAAGGATTGATTCCTTCAAGATTTTTTCATAAAACAACACATTCTCTTTCACATGTAGGAGGAGGGTCTCTGGATATTAGTTATAAACAACCAGAAACTTTGATATGTAAAAATGGAAGCTGTATTCCTACTAGCTTTTTTCTTGCAAAAGATATATCAAGTCAACCAATTCTTGACTTACCTTTTACACATAATATATATCCTTTAACAGGTATTGATGAAAAGGGTATAATTGGTACTTATAAAAATAAACCTATTATTTTCCAATTTATAGATAGACCTATCCAAAAGGTCCTAAATGAAATAAAAGAAAAAATGAATAGAAAAATAGTTCATATAAATTCTTTAAAAGAAGAAATTAATTCTCTTACTATTGAAGAGAAATTAAAAAATTCTAAGTTACAATAAAATAAAACTTATTTATAATAAGTTTTCTTTGGAAATATGTGATGATCATCCAAATACTTTTTGGGATAGAAAGAAACATGTTATTTCTCTTCCTTATGAAGAAGATTTTAATGAAAAGGATAATCCTACTAAGTCTAGACCATGTCAAATGAATACTGAATATTTAGAATTGTGTAAACAAGAGATAAAATCTCTCCTTGAAAAAAGGTTAATCACTCCTTCTAAATCCTCATTGATGCGGTCAAACTAAATGGACTCTTACTTCAACTGAAATTAGGATTCCTACTTCAACTACAACTGAGATTTCTATTTCTACTACAACAGATATCAGGGAGTATATATATATATATATATATATATATATATCCTTGTTCTGTTCACTATTTAGACACAATTTTTTATAATAAATACATAATTCATTGAGAGATCTATTTGAGCAATCTGACTGACTTGACCGTCGGAATCCCATCACCGAGAGCGATGGTTTTGCAGGTTTTTGGATTCGAGGTTTCGAGTTTTAGTTTCAAAAGGAGAACGGTAAATCGGAACCACATCAATTGGCGCCGTCTGTGGGAAATTTTGAGTTAAGACGTTGAGAGCAAATATGGTGAACATTAGAAGAACACAAAGAACAGCCGAGAAGAACCAATTTAATGAGCTACACTTATGTATACTTCTTATTACCTTTTTTCTCAATTTTCTTGATCTTGATAAAATGAGAAATATTCACTCTCTGTGGACGTAGGTTAATTTAGCCTAACCGCGATTAAAATTGTCGTGTCTTTTCTTTTCTGTGAATTCATATGATTGTCGTTATACTTAATGATTAAGCGAACTGAAAGGACGAATGTCCTTGACGAACTGAAATGACCAATGTCCTGGTGAATTGAAAGGACCAATGTCCTTGAGGAACTGAAAGGACGAATGTCCTTTACGAACTAAAAGGACCAATGTCCTGGACGAACTGAAAGGACCAATGTCCTTGACGAACTAAAAGGACGAATGTCCTAGTGAACTAAAAGGACCAATGTCCTGGTGAACTGAAAGGACCAATGTCCTGGACGAACTAAAAGGACCAATGTCCTGACGAACTGAAAAGACCAATGTCCTCGATGAACTGAAAAGACCAATGTCTTTGACGAACTAAAAGGACCAATGTCCTGACGAACTGAAAGGACCAATGTCCTCGACGAACTGAAAGGACCAATGTCCCTGACGAACTGAAAGGACCAATGTCCTCGACGAACTGAAAGGACCAATGTCCTTGACGAACTGAAAGGACCAATATCCTCGACGAACTGAAAGGACCAATGTCCTCGACGAACTGAAAGGATCAATGTCCTGACGAACTAAAAGGACCAATGTCCTTGACAAACTGAAAGGATGAATGTCCTTGACGAACTCAAAGGACGAATGTCCTGACGAACTGAAAGGACGAAGGTCTTGACGAACAAAGACATTCCCTCGGAAAGTACTAAACGGTTTGATACAGAAAGCAAAGCTTATATTCCATTCATTAAATATGTTTTATTTTCTTTTGAAATTCAGGTATACTTATGTGATTAATTATTTATAATGGAGGAAACTCACATCTTTTTTCAAAATTCAGTGAACTCCACTAGTGTATGTCAACATACACTACGAAAGGGGGGAGTACTGATGTGGTCAAACTAAATGGACTCTTACTTCAAC